>OZ010738.1:55675471-56135471 GCA_963932295.1 Tipula lateralis
GGGGTAATCCTAAATTATAGCTAAAATCGCTCTACGGGCTTTATTTACGGAGATATTAACGATTTTATGATTTTGTTTTGGGGTGATTAATTATAGCTCAAATCGCATCTACGGGCTTTATTTACGGAGATATTAACGATTTTATGATTTTGTTTTGGGGTGATTCCAAATTATAGCTAAAATCGCCTCTACGGGCTTTATTTACGGAGATATTAACGATTTTATGATTTTGTTTTGGGGTGATCTCAAATTATAGCTAAAATCGCTCCTATGGGCTTTATTTACGGAGATATTAACGATTTTATGATTTTGTTTTGGGGTGATTCCAAATTATAGCTAAAATCGCTCTACGGGCTTTATTTACGGAGATATTAACGATTTTATGATTTTGTTTTGGGGTGATTCCAAATTATAACTAAAATCGCTCTACGGGCTTTATTACGGAGATATTAACGATTTTATGATTTTGGTTTTGGGGTGATCCTAAATTATAGCTAAATCGCTCTACGGGCTTTATTTACGGAGATATTAACGATTTTATGATTTTGTTTTGGGGTGATCTCAAATTATAGCTAAAATCGCTCTATGGGCCTTTATTTACGGAAGATATTAACGATTTTATGATTTTGTTTTGGGGGGTGATTCCAAATTATAGCTAAAATCGCTCTACGGGCTTTATTTACGGAGATATTAACGATTTTATGATTTTGTTTTGGGGTAATCCTAAATTATAGCTCAAATCGCTCTACGGGCTTTATTTACGGAGATATTAACGATTTTATGATTTTGTTTGGGGTGATTCCAAATTATAGCTAAAATCGCTCTACGGGCTTTTATTTACGGAGATATTAACGATTTATGATTTTGTTTTGGGGTGATTCCAAATTATAGCTAAAATCGCTCTACGGGCTTTATTTACGGAAATATTAACGATTTTATGATTTTGTTTTGGGGTGATTCCAAATTATAGCTTAAATCGCTCTAGCGGGCTTTATTTACGGAGATATTAACGATTTTATGATTTTGTTTTGGGGTGATCCCAAATTATAGCTAAAATCGCTCTATGGGCTTTATTTACGGAGATATCAACGATTTTATGATTTTGTTTTGGGGTGATTCAAATTATAGCTAAAATCGCTCTACGGGCTTTATTTACGGAGATATTAACGATTTTATGATTTTGTTTTGGGTGATCCCAAATTATAGCTTAAATCGCTCTATGGGCTTTATTTACGGAGATATTAACGATTTTATGATTTTGTTTTGGGGTGATCCTAAATTATAGCTTAAATCGCTCTACGGGCTTTATTTACGGAGATATTAACGATTTTATGATTTTGTTTTGGGGTGATCTCAAATTATAGCTAAAATCGCTCTATGGGCTTTATTTACGGAGATATTAACGATTTTATGATTTTGTTTTGGGGTGATTCCAAATTATAGCTAAAATCGCTCTACGGGCTTTATTTACGGAGATATTAACGATTTTATGATTTTGTTTTGGGGTGATCCTAAATTATAGCTAAAATCGCTCTACGGGCTTTATTTACGGAGATATTATGATTTTATGATTTTGTTTTGGGGTGATTCCAAATTATAGCTTAAATCGCTCTACGGGCTTTATTTACGGAGATATTAACGATTTTATGATTTTGTTTTGGGGTGATCTCAATTATAGTTAAAATCGCTCTACGGGCTTTATTTACGGAGATATTAACGATTTTATGATTTTTGTTTTGGGGTGATCCCAAATTATAGCTAAAATCGCTCTACGGGCTTTATTTACGGAGATATTAACGATTTTATGATTTTGTTTTGGGGTGATTCCAAATTATAGCTTAAATCGCTCTACGGGCTTTATTACAGAGACATTAACGATTTTATGATTTTGTTTTGGGGTAATCCTAAATTATAGCTAAAATCGCTCTACGGGCTTTATTTACGGAGATATTAACGATTTTATGATTTTATTTTGGGGTGATTCCAAATTATAGCTTAAATCGCTCTACGGGCTTTATTTACGGAGATATTAACGATTTTATGATTTTGTTTTGGGGTGATTCCAAATTATTATCCTAAAATAGCTCTACGGGCTTTATTTACGAAGATATTAACGATTTTATGATTTTGTTTTGGGGTGATTCCAAATTATAGCTAAAATCGCTCTACGGGCTTTATTTACGGAGATATTAACGATTTATGATTTTGTTTTGGGGTGATTCCAAATTATAGCTTAAATCGCTCTACGGCTTTATTTACGGAGATATTAACGATTTTATGATTTTGTTTTGCGGTAATCCTAAATTATAGCTAAAATCGCTCTACGGGCTTTATTTACGGAGATATTAACGATTTTATGATTTTATTTTGGGGTGATTCCAAATTATAGCTTAAATCGCTCTATGGGCTTTATTTACGGAGATATTAACGATTTTATGATTTTGTTTTGGGGTGATTCCAAATTATAGCTAAAATCGCTCTACGGGCTTTATTAACGGAGATATTAACGATTTTATGATTTTGTTTTGGGGTGATTCCAAATTAAAGCTTAAATCGCTCTATGGGCTTTATTTACGGAGATATTAACGATTTTATGATTTTGTTTTGGGGTGATCCCAAATTATAGCTAAAATCGCTCTATGGGCTTTATTTACGGAGATATTAACGATTTTATGATTTTGTTTTGGGGTGATTCCAAATTATAGCTAAAATCGCTCTACGGGCTTTATTTACGGAGATATTAACGATTTTATGATTTTGTTTTGGGGTGATTCCAAATTATAACTAAAATCGCTCTACGGGCTTTATTTACGGAGATATTAACGATTTTATGATTTTGTTTTGGGGTGATCCTAAATTATAGCTAAAATCGCTCTACGGGCTTTATTTACGGAGATATTAACGATTTTATGATTTTGTTTTGGGGTGATCTCAAATTATAGCTAAAATCGCTCTATGGGCTTTATTTACGGAGATATTAACGATTTTATGATTTTGTTTTGGGGTGATTCCAAATTATAGCTAAAATCGCTCTACGGGCTTTATTTACGGAGATATTAGGTTAGGTTAGGTTAGGTTGAGTGGCTGCTACAGCACACTTAGACCGGAAACGGTCCGTTGTGATACCGCAGGATCTTACTCCCCTTTTACCCCTATGAGAACCAGTTAGAGCTGCTTACGTAGCGTAATAAGTCTCGCACATTACAGTTCTCGAGATCGGAAAGGCAGTCCATTAAAAACATACCCAGATATTCATGTCTTTTGTGTGCCAAAGCCGGGCATGAGCATAGGAGGTGGACTAACGTCTCTTCCTCCTCCTCGTCCCTACAGCTTCTGCAAAAGTCATTTACTTCCAGACCCAGCCTTCTCGCATGTTCTCCAAGAAGGCAGTGTCCTTTGAGTATCCCCACGACCGTTTTAAGTTCACGTCTTTGCAGGGAGATAAGTGCCTTTGAGCGTTTCAAGTTCAGCTTTGGCCAGACTTGTCTTGCCACTCTACATGAGAGGGTGTTCGTCCACCTATTGTTCGCAGAGGCTTCCGCCTCTTTTTTAAGCACAGTCCTTAGTGCGTTAATGGGTCTCCCCAACTTCGCCCTTTCCGGTAGCAGTTGGAGAGTTGTACCGTGCCTCGCTAGTTCGTCCGCCCTGCAGTTTCCCATAACGTCTGAGTGGCCGGGGACCCAGACTACCTGGATGTTGAAATGCTCACTCATCTCATTAAGAGACGAGCGGCAACCCAACGCCACTCTAGAAGTTAGAGAAACAGAACCCAGCGACTTGATTGCCGCCTGACTGTCCACATAAATTGCGATATCAGTCGAGGATACCACATTATGTTTCAACCAGTTCAGGACCTCTTCAATCGCTATCACTTCTGCCTGGTACACACTGCAGTGATCAGGGAGGCGAACTGCTATATCTACCTCTAGTTAATCACAGAAGACTCCAGCTCCTACTTAACCGTCTAGCTTGGAGCCATCCGTAAAGAACTGCAATGCTCCCGTTTCAGCTGCCAACCCGCTCCTCCAGGATTCCCTTGAAGGGCAGGTGGTTTTGAACCTTTTCTCGAAGCACAGAGTCGGTGTAACATAGTCAATATTCGCCAGTTCTTTCCTCAGCGATCTGACTATCGTCGAGTGTCCTATTTGAAGACATTTCCACTGATACGGAGATATTAACGATTTTATGATTTTGTTTTGGGGTGATTCCAAATTATAGCTCAAATCGCTCTACGGGCTTTATTTACGGATATATTAACGATTTTATGATTTGTTTTGGGGTGATTCCAAATTATAGCTAAAATCGCTCTACGGGCTTTATTTACGGAGATATTAACGATTTTATGATTTTGTTTTGGGGTGATTCCAAATTATAGCTAAAATCGCTCTACGGGCTTTATTAACGGAGATATTAACGATTTTATGATTTTGTTTTGGGGTGATTCCAAATTATAGCTCAAATCGCTCTACGGGCTTTATTTACGGATATATTAACGATTTTATGATTTGTTTTGGGGTGATTCCAAATTATAGCTAAAATCGCTCTACGGGCTTTATTTACGGAGATATTAACGATTTTATGATTTTGTTTTGGGGTGATTCCAAATTATAGCTCAAATCGCTCTACGGGCTTTATTTACGGAGATATTAACGATTTTATGATTTGTTTTGGGGTGATTCCAAATTATAGCTAAAATCGCTCTACGGGCTTTATTTACGGAGATATTAACGATTTTTTGATTTTGTTTTGGGGTGATTCCAAATTATAGCTAAAATCGCTCTACGGGCTTTATTTACGGAGATATTAACGATTTTATGATTTGTTTTGGGGTGATTCCAAATTATAGCTAAAATCGCTCTACGGGCTTTATTTACGGAGATATTAACGATTTTTTGATTTTTTTTGGGGTGATTCCAAATTATAGCTAAAATCGCTCTACGGGCTTTATTTACGGAGATATTAACGATTTTATGATTTGTTTTGGGGTGATTCCAAATTATAGCTCAAATCGCTCTACGGGCTTTATTTACGGAGATATTAACGATTTTATGATTTAGCTGTGTGGTGATTCCAAATTATAGCTAAAATCGCTCTACGGGCTTTATTTACGGAGATATTAACGATTTTATGATTTTGTTTTGGGGTGATTCCAAATTATAGCTCAAATCGCTCTACGGGCTTTATAACGATTTTATGATTTGTTTTGGGGTGATTCCAAATTATAACTAAAATCGCTCTACGGGCTTTATTTACGGAGATATTAACGATTTTATGATTTTGTTTTGGGGTGATTCCAAATTATAGCTTAAATCGCTCTATGGGCTTTATTTACGGAGATACTAACGATTTTATGATATTGTTTTGGGGTGATTCCAAATTATAACTAAAATCGCTCTACGGGCTTTATTTACGGAGATATTAACGATTTTATGATTTTGTTTTGGGGTGATCTCAAATTATAGCTTAAATCGCTCTATGGGCTTTATTTACGGAGATACTAACGATTTTATGATATTGTTTTGGGGTGATTCCAAATCATAACTAAACTCGCTCTACGGGCTTTATTTACGGAGATATTAACGATTTTATGATTTTGTTTTGGGGTGATCTCAAATTATAGCTAATAATCGCTCTACGGGCTTTATTTACGGAGATATTTACGATTTTATGATTTGTTTTGGGGTGATTCCAAATTATAACTAAAATCGCTCTACGGGCTTTATTTACGGAGATATTAACGATTTTATGATTTTGTTTTGGGGTGATCCCAAATTATAGCTAAAATCGCTCTACGGGCTTTATTTACGGAGATATTAACGATTTTATGATTTTGTTTTGGGGTGATCTCAAATTATAGCTAAAATCGCTCTACGGGCTTTATTTACGGAGATATTAACGATTTTATGATTTTGTTTTGGGGTGATTCCAAATTATAGCTAAAATCGCTCTACGGGCTTTATTTACGGAGATATTAACGATTTTATGATTTTGTTTTGGGGTGATTCCAAATTATAGCTAAAATCGCTCTACGGGCTTTATTTACGGAGATACTAACGATTTTATGATTTTGTTTTGGGGTGATCTCAAATTATAGCTAAAATCGCTCTACGGGCTTTTACGGAGATATTAACGATTTTATGATTTTATTGGTTGAGGTGATTCCAAATTATAGCTAAAATCGTATATCTCCGTAAATCACTTCCCACACAAACTTTTCTACAGATTCGTTCGCAGAATGATTTCGTTGGAAGCCAAAAGTAGTTTCTGGCAATAAACTATTCTCATTTATTCATTGTTCCATCCAGTTTTTCAACATTCCATTTACAATTTTATTCAAAACATTCAACATACATATATACTCCTATAGTTTATTGCCTAATTCCGATCACGATCTTTTTTGGGTGGAACCACTCTGCTTTCCTTCCATCATTTGTAAAAACTTATTCCTCATTTCTGGGTCAATATTAGTCCCATATGATCTCGTGTTTATGTAAGTATGATCTTACCATTATTTTCTGGAGCAAATCGGAAAATAAAAATTGTATTATTCCGGAAATACGTCGCTGATGGTGTCGTTTCTTGCTTATGATTATGTCTCAGTACGATTATGTCTCAAAATATGACCAGGAATGTCACAGATACCGTCATCTCTTCCGATCAATTAAAATTGTTGGGTTCCTAACCAACTCGTTGCAGCAAATATTGAGTTTCAAGATAAAACTGTCGCTTTTCTTTTATCTGCATCAAGAATTAACCATTAATTAATGAAACTTTTTTGGTTGTAACCGCTTTACGTCCGCAGTAAACTCTGGCAGTTTTACTCGGACTTTTTGTCATCAACCTTTAAGTTCCATCCCATACAAACCTCACTTGTGATCAGCCACAAAGTTTCTTGTTTTTTTTACAGTATGATTTTATCATAATTTCTGTGTTTCAGTTCTGGAATGCCTTGTAGCATACCTACCGCACAAACTTTGCTCATAAGAAAACTATATAGTGACAATTACATCGTGATCCTGAACTTGGCTCAAACCACAATCGGTATTTAATTTTTTGTTGATTCTATTATACAGTGTAAAGAGAGGGAGAGGCAAAAGATGCTTCAGAAAAAGGTATGGGAATTTATTTTATAACATTGGTTGGTCAAGCTATCAGTGGAATGTTAACGCTTCAGTTTCGTATGTCCAGTCCAACATATTATGTTACACTTGCGTTTATTCGTCTAATGTCAGTGGTAAGGGATTAAAGCAATAATATCTGATCACGTCTAATGTCCCACACGTATTGAGGCCTACTTTGGTTTATCCACCCTCTCTACAATATACTGTATGTTATTTTATGCTATTGGTGTTGTTGTAGAGTATTCTATGAGCTTTTTAGAACTCATCTATAAAAACACGCGGTCCTTATCCACACATAATTCTGATTAAACGTAATTCAAAATTCATTTCGATTTGAGATTCCAATAAACATTAATCTCTTCCAGTAGAGTTTGGAAACAATCACATGTGTATTAATAATTTAAATGCAAATTATCCACTTTCTTTCACATGTGTGTATATGGGCGAGTGTGGGTTAACAAAGAAAAATCGGAAAATAAATAAATTTACCATATCCGCATATGTAGGTTCACCTTAACTTCTCATTTATACAAAAAAAATTTACTGTTCGCTCCACAGTGAATTTAAACACAAAATGTGCTTTCTTGTAATAAATTTTCACATATATAAGAAAAGATTTTTATCGATTCAAGACTAATAAATCTTATTGAAAATATATTTAATTCTTAGCTTTTAGTACTTGATTCGTTTCGAACTATACTATCATACTACTATACTTTAACCTGTTTAGCATTCTTTAGTGTTGTAACATAAAATGAAAATCGTTCGTTATTGATATTTTCCCTTGAGTGGTTTTACGAACAACAAAATACAAAAACAACGATAATAGAAGAGAGTTTTCATTTTCCAGTTACACGGAAAATCTAAATAAACACTCACACACACACACTCGTATAAACAATGAAGCGAGATTAAATGTCGACAAATATAAAGATTTCTGTGCACGGTTGAGATTACCCAGCCGGAAAATTGGTAAAAATGCGCGCGATAATCTAACCAATATTTCCATCCGCCCATAAATCGTAGGCCCTCAATAAAATTTTCCAGACAGTAAATATGTGATACATGTAGTCGGGCATACACACACACACAATCATATCATTTCAACAATATATAAACTTTTGATTTATTTCGATAATTTTCCACGAACTTATTTCAAAAATACACCTGTCCGCCCATCAATAATTTAGAAAACGATTTTTGAAAATTAATATTTCACATAACATAAATTTATGTCTTATGTACATTTATATATTCGCGCTAATTTCATATAAGAAATATATACATAAGTATATAATCTAAAAATGATATGGTTTGAGACCAGACACAAAATTATTTGCAGCACGCAAAAATAATATGATGGGACCGCCTCTCCCCCTCCCCCGTTGGTTAGAATTAGTATGAATATCTAATATACTAATGACTTACATATGTAATTTGCGATTGCGTTTCAACTGTTGTTGTGCCTTCTATACATTTCGAATTTCCGGTATTAGAAACATAAAATATTCACATAAAAATTTTCCAAGAATAGAAAATGAAAATTAAATGTAATGTGCGTATTACGAATCTTATCAAATCTACATTGTAAATAGTTTATAACTTTAAATTGTTGTAGCCACGAATTAAAATAAAACGATGCGAAACCAACAGACTTTGATTTATATCTGCCGCACATTACGTGACTATACACTATATGTATATGGTTTGTGGTGTACGCGTATCTAAATTTAGCGAAATCTGAATATCTACGGTACGATCTTACCGCAATCTTGTGTTTGCGTGTATTTTGTTTGTTGAATTTGAACCTGATGTTAACTTCATTATTGGTGAACCTGTGCAACAAGGTCTTTCAGTCATGATTTTTTTTGTCAGTTAAGGCCATTGTTGGCCCGTTCCGTGTCTTCGTCGCCGACAGTAACATCTTCGCCTACCGAAAGGCGGCTCTTCTTTCAAAGATCGCCGTATGTGACCGAGTCAGCGTACGCGCTGTCATTGGATTTCATGCGCGGTATCAGGAATCCATGCGCGGTACATCATGCGCGGTAATCGACGTCGCACTGTAGGCCATATATCACACGCATAATTATTAAGTCGAATGGTATAAGACATCTTATGTTCTTATAAGTCAGAGATCTTTCGTACATTCATATATGACAACGGGTTTGATCGACACTCTGTACCATTTGGGATATTTTAATTTCAGAAGAGGACGTAGAGGATATAAAGCGAGATCGCCAGAGGCAAGGTGAACCTTGGTATGATCCTCTTCCACATTATTATAGTGAGTAATTAAAGATCCAAGATACTATAACCAGAGATCAGATATTTTGTTTTGTGGATCCAGTATCTCTTTCACTCCTGTAAAAATTCTTTCAAAATTCTTCCAATGTAGAAAAAATATGCACGGATTTATGAAAATAATTACCCAAAAGAGACAATCAAATTAAAGAACGAGATAAATAAAACTTCTCATTTTACCAACTCACAGGTTTTGTTTTACAGTCGGTAGCTGTAGATAGAGCTGAAAATGTTCTAAAATTAATTGAGGATGATCCAAGAAAAAAACGCTATAAAGGAATATTATATAGTGTCGACAAGAGTATGTATTCTCTCTCAAAGTCCCAAGCTTGATGATCCGTTGGGTTGGATGTCACCTGTCATCATCTGCTTTTAAATGGAGCCAATTACATTGGCTCTCGGACATCCCGGCGTGATGGAAAATATTCAAAGCCAACAGTAAACTACGACAATATAAGATACCATTCCTCGGGGAAATTGCAGACCAGGTTTTATTTCTCCAGATTTCTAAAATCCAAGGAAAATTTGCAAACCTGATAGTACGGACGTATATAGCACCTTATAAGATAAGCTATATAATGTCGCCGGTTGTAGCTTGATGGTTAAGCGAGTTTCTCATCACGCCGCGGTCTCGAGTTCGAGTCTCGCCGTTGACCAAAAATTAAAATGCACCGGATGACATAAAAAACGCGATTGTGTGTAAAAACATTCGTTGGGCTGACCACCTACAATGTGCAACAATCGTTAAAATTGGTTCGTAAGGTCTCAGTTGAGACGTGGTTAGAGCCGTTTACGGCCTCTAAGCCATAGATTATTATTTTTATAGCACCTTATGGAGGTTGTAACACATGCCCCTCCCCCCAAATGAAGCAGTACAGCAAGCCAAAATAGAGCATCATGCAGAGAGTATGCTTCTCGAAACAGCCCGATCCACGACAAGAGATCTTCAGACACGATGATCGAGTGTGTTCAGGTCTCTTTCAACAGCGTCCATCCATCGTATAAGAGGTATCTCTTGAGGTCCTACTTTCGTTAATGCAGAATTCAAGGCTTTTTTGCTGGTCCAAGTTTGCGAACAGAGAAACCTTCTTATCATTGACGATTTTTGGAATCCAATGATGTCAACTTTATCAAAACTATTTCTAATCTGATGAATCATTTGCTTCCGGTTAGTGCTTTATTCTTTGATGGGACCGAAAACTATTTAGATAATTGTAAATGTCTAAGACTTACCGTCAAAGGTCATCAGTGGCGCAATATAAAGGGAAACATGGATACTTTGATACTGGCGTAAAATGCTCGGTAACCGGCTGAGATTGCTGATGATATGTCAACAAAAACGGAGTTTTGCACGGTGATCAATGATCTCAAGTATTTAAACTCATCCAACAGTCTGCCTTCTGGCGGTGACCATATATTTGGCCTTCCCTTCACTGATGACCTTTAAAATTTGTTGCTGATAGTTCCAACGGGAGGTGCACCTCTTTCAATGAGATGATTTAGTCACCTAGAATGCAAAAGTCATCAGCTATTAATAGCAGGGTCGATTTATAATATATACAGTTACGAAATTGAGCTGACTGATGACATTTTCTATAATGATATAGGTTGAACAGAATTTGAGGTAACTAAGGTACCCTTGCCAAACTCCAGATGAGATCTTGAAGGTATCTGACATAATATCTTCAATTAGAACCTTACATTCATTCATTATAAGTTTGTACATAGATACCAAATTAAACAGTTTGCCCAGATAGCACAATACACGTTCCTCTAAATGCTACCGTACGCCTGCTGGAAGTATACAAATTTACTATATACAGAGATGTTCTTTTGTAGCACTACTCTAGCACTACCATCCTCAGAATAAAAGTTACATCGTTAATCTGTTTTGACGGTTATCACATTGACAATCACCTAAGATCCTCTCGCTGTATGTTAATAACGTTGTGATTACCTTTTTTATATAGTGTACTGATAAGAGCCGTCTTCTACACTTCTTAGTTTTCTGTTGACAAAACTTTCGAGCCAGAATATATAATCCATAACTGAGCAATTCGTTGCAGGTACCATCCTCACCAGGTATCTTGTAATTTTTCATTACTTTTTCTTTTGCCTACTTAGCTGATACCAGGTGTTCGACGCGGTTTTGTATATGTATCATGAAGTTGGTTTGAATCAATGTTGGCTCCACGTTTTGATCTTTGACTTGATGCCGTCAAGAGGATGCAATTGATTTGATCAAACGTTGTCCCGTCGTTTGACTTCCATATTCCTTTATAAAAACGCTTATGTGAGAAGAACGTATTGACCACCAAGGTTGTACAGTAATGTTATAGTTGGTTACCTCACCTAACAAGACAGTAATAGTGTTAACCGAAACCAATCAAATTGAAATGTTTGAGCAATTACCAACGAGGGTTTTATCTTAGTTTCGAGTAAGGAAAATATGGCTTCAATACTTAGATATTTCAGAATTCTATTTCAGAAGCCAATAGAAAAATGATTCAATCACATTAGTAAGCCCAACAGAAGACCTTCTAAATTCTAGGCCCTTATATTGGTTTAATGATGATCTAACCAGTCACGAAATGCTTACTCCGGACCGTTCCTTAATTGGCGAATCGTTGATGGCTATTTTTAACCTATATTATATCTGCGTCGATGATCTAGTATGATAGTAAAAGGTGATAATCTGGAGTCTAGTCTCTCCTCAGCAGCATAATTTAAATCCATTCGGGAAGCAATGGTTTAATTCGCGTTGCAAGGGTTTATACAGCTTCCAAACAGTCTCTCCTGATCAGAAACCTTTCTAATTAAAAAAAAGGGTGTTCCAATAAATGTCTCTTTCCACTTCGTAGTCGATAAACGTTGACACACAAATCCGTATTTTTCCTGTATCTTCTAGTTTTTTCAGGAGCAAATAGGGCGACTGCGGATTTCTAGGCTCGTCCATCTTACTATGTTAGGAATACACATTTTGTCTCTTCCCATGATTAACCAAGTTGTTTCACTTCAGCAGCATTCTTCTCTTCCATGTCATATCAGGGGTCTTTCTACATTTTTTTCCTTTGCGTGTTCCAACCCAATGATATCCTTGGTGATTTCTTCAGTGTATAACCATTGCCACTTTCGTCTCCTTACAATGATCTCTCTATCTAACTGATATGTTTTTCTATGCAGTTTAATGTTAGTCATGGTGCTAAGCTGGAAGCACTTTAGTAAAATTGAACACCTGTAGTTTCTTTCTCACCTTTTCTGTGTGTTTCATGTCTGTTTGTCTTTATATTACATAAATACGGTTTCCAGAATCCCGACACATTTCTCGTATGATTTATCGTATATCAAATACGTGACTCTATCAAAGATGATTATCAATTGCCATTGTTCAGTTGAGGAGCGATACCTCGCCAATTGTTTCATTCTCTTAGGTCACTTCTCTTGGGCCAATTGACCAGTCTTCCTTTCTTTTTTGCAAAGTTACACACTTCTTGGATTATTGGTGTGCGCTTGCAACTGTACATGAATCTGTTTGGAATATTTCTTGTTTCCATATCTTTCAATCTGTTTGTGGCTAATTTTCCCCTATAGTTGTCTTTGAGTGTTTAACGTCTGCCGACTTGATTTGAAATTTTGTTATTTCCGGTTTGGTATCGCTGTATACATCGGCACCTCTCATTGTTCTGACATCTTGTTGTTATGTAAGGAATTTATTTTTGACCATTTCGTGGTCTACCTGATTTTTAGTACTGCCATCTGGTGATGCACATCTGGTGGATTTATGATCCAGAAGTCATTCTCCATATTAGCACGATAAGCTTTATTTTCAAATCCCTGGCCCATTGGCTGATTTTATCGAGTGATTGTTGTAAATATTAAACTGCTTAATTCTGTGATTTGTTTGATGCCAATACAGTTGTCTCATCAGCAAAAGTTCCGATAAAGGTTGTTTCCGTTGTTGGTAAATCGTAAGTGTAAAGATGGGCCCTAATATACTACCTTGCGGCTCTTCTGTTCTGGCTGTGTAAAAGTTGGAGATACTCTTAATTTTCGTTCCAATCGATGAGACTCGAGCAATCAACAGTAATTTTGTGGCACTATTTTACTTCTCGTAGATATGATCATAAAAATACGGCAAGACAGTACCTCTTCTCTTTCTGAGTTAATAATATATCCTTTTCGAGTCGATCCTCCAGTTTCTCTCTAGATAATTATTCCAAATCAGTATTAGTAATGTTAGGTTATATTTTCTTTTCTATGACTTATGTCTCAGAGTCATTAAGACCTGTATGTTCGGAAGTATAATCGTCAATGCCTGCGACTTCATATTTGAAATTTGAGTAAATTCCTTTCGAGATATAAAAATCAGTTTTCGTGATCAGTGACGTTCATAACCTCACATTTTTATTGCACTTAGGAGTTCTTTTCCTGGTGTTATGGGTCGAGATCTTCACGCAGTATGTTTGACGTTATAGTGAGGTCCTATAATAAACCTTGGTTGAAATATGTTGAAATATTGATTTCTTACGATATTCTGTCTTGGTGAACAATAAATCAGCCCTATAAACTTAGTTCAGCACCACCACGATTAATGGTTATTACGGTACCTTGCACAAACAGCTCCATAATTTCTTGTTGTTGAAAACGTTGGATATTTTGTTCGATTAACATTGATGGCCCTTCTCGAGCTCGCCCACTCGGATGCAATGTCCAATTGGTTATTTATCCCGTAATTTTGATGAAGTTTTTTTCTGTAAAGTGTGTCTTTGATATTAAAGCTACTTCTATATGGTGTTGGTTCCTAATAATATATCTAGTTCCTGGGCTCTTGCATTAAGCCCATTAGCATTCCAGGCAATTATACGTAGAAGCGCTTCAGTAATTCACTTTCTCATTTTTACCTCAAAATCGGTGAGAATTTTCACTATTTTACTAATAGTTGGCTCGTTCAGTACAGATTTCTGCCTGCTTTCTTGATTTAGATTGTGATTTGAGGTTTTGGTCACCTGGGCGTAGGTAAACCTCCACTCTAATAGTATCATATTGTTAGTTAGGCTTTTACTGTACGCACTCTACTACTATCGTTTTTCTTGGTAGTTGAGCATTTGACTGGTTCTGATACCCTGGAATCTTTTGTAGCTGACTTTTTATAGCTAAACTGTGCACAAGTAACCAATAATGTTTCGTGGTTTTTGTCATACATTGGTTTGATGGATCTCTGCACATTTGACACTTTTGGCTTGCCTATTGCAGAACTTCTTCGTAACTGTTGGCATAAACTAAGGTATACATATTACCGTTTAAGGCGGTTCAATAAAGACACCTTGCAAAAAAGCAGATTCAAGATTTCGTGTGGCAAATTAATATGTCCTTCCCCTCCCCCCTACAACTGGTCGATATATAAAATAACGGGAAATGTCTAATAATTTTCTGATTATTAACTGTCGACTTTTTATGAGTGTTGATAATCTTGGTTACTTTATGACCATGGTCCTCGATCGCCGCTTTGATCTCTTCGCGATCGGTGGATGACGGTAAATCTGGTGTTACGACTCAATACTAAATATGGTACATTGCTTACGTTGATGGTCTTCATCCATAATGTATTCATTGCCGAGATTTTGAAGGTCCTGACTTCTACCGTTAGTAGGCATAGAAGATTTCGTTTGTCTCTCTAGTGCTTCGATTTGGTTTTGTAAGTTTACCATAACCTCTTGGTATTTATTACATTGTAACTCATATTGCTGACATTTTATCCATAGTTCACTATTCCATAGTGCTCAAACAAGGAGAGTTTCATATTGGAGAGGTTTTGAGTTCTAATAAAGATAAGGAGGGCTTATACTTCTAGCTGCTGAAGTAGCTGAGCTTTCCACTACTAAAGTATTATGCTCACACCTTGGTCCAGTGCGTGTTATCTATACCAAAGCATTGTACTGAACAGCGTTGCTGTTCTTCTATCTGTTTTTTTTCTAATCTCTAATCTGTTTTGGGGCTCGAGGCACTCCCTACTTGTTCGCAGTTTGCTTATTTACATTCTTGCTTATACGCCATTACAGCCATTTGAGGACGTACGGCTATAGGTCCGATTTTCCTAACCATCTGCACATTGCATAGCTCCATGACAGCCTATAGTGCTGACATGGAAGATGGGTCGACCCATGAGTTCTGCACTTCAACAGGGGGTCATCGTTGTGTTCATTCACACCACAGATCGTAATCTAATGGTGAAAAATCCCTTTTGCATCCTGCCCCTATCGGAATTCGAACCCGGTACCTCCCGCTCCAACTGCCGCAGCTTTAACCACCGCGCCACCTGGGCGGTTATCTGACTTCACTAAGGCCTAAAATCTTGATGTGATAGCGTTACATTACAACTTGTGATAGCCTTGAGGTTTCTTCAATGAGTTCAATCATATACAGCTTGATGTATGTACCATGATGTTCCCAAGCGGTTATCCAAATTTGTACTAACCCAAGGGCAGTGCGGTTGCTGATAAAGTTATTGGACTCACATTATAGGCCTATACTAACCACAGGTAGTAATATAGTTACGGCTGATGTACGGTATCATTACCAAACAACCAGCTAATTATAACTTCACTGTGTTATACAAATGTTCCCTTAACACGTAACATTTCCAAACTAAATACAAAACGAAATCTAATTATCTGTCTGTAATAATCTCGATTTATTGTTTTTCCAATTTGAGTGATTTTTTTCTGTCTATTTAGAAAATACTTCTAAAAACAGCATAACCAACAACATGCAACATAAATATTGAATTACAATAAATCATAAATCGTATACATGTATCGAGCAGCTATATAATACATTACAATTCCGCCATAACACAGTTAAAACGATTCGAGTATGTGTATGTAGTGTACACCACCCATGTATATGTATATATTTTTCGAAAACACTCCATAAATTGGGTGGTGTTTTTTTGGGTGGAAAATTGAAAGTGGCAAAGCAGCTATATATCAATAAAATAAATTGAATGCGAGTACAAAATATATAGACGAGAGTGGTTATGGTTTGTTTGGAAGTATCTGATTCCGCATTTTTTATTTTATTTTCGAAATTTATCACAATCAATGACGATAGGAGTTGTGTGTATCCAGTACACAGCCCCATAGTAAGATTTGTAAATTTAATTTATGGATGAGTTTCATGTGTGAAGACAGGATATTACGTATATGTGACAATGAATCTTTGTGCCAATGATTTATGTACATTATATTTGGGTACATATATATGTATCGAGTGCAGCACATTCAGTGAATATGTTATCTCGTGTATTTACAATTATACTATATCGATATAGAACTTTGTTTCCAATATTTATATTAAAACAAAACCAGCATGATGCCTCTCTCTCGATACGGATTATATTGTATCAAAACTATATCCACACATAAATATACAGACATTAATTGTGTATATTATATACTCGTCTATATATCGAATTTGGTATGATTTATGCTCCTAAATATATGTATTGCTTGACAGGGTGGTCTTAAATTTATCAGCCCATTCTAACCTGACATATTTCTTCACGAATGCTATGGCCTTTAATTACTCAGTAGTTCTAGAAGTATTTAAGTCAGGAGAGCGTTACGGCCACTTAACTCCCATCTTCCTGCCAACATACCTCTGATATGTCCTCGACCACTCTTGAATTTCCTATACTCCAAAATCATATATTTTATTTAACTATAAACCAATCCGTATACTATCCAGATCCAAAAATTTGTGTCTGTTTTTTCTGTTGGCACCAGTTTCTGCACTAACTGTATCTTATACGGACAAACATTCAGGAGCATTCCTTTGAATATTTCGGTGAGAGGTTCGAGACATGTCAAGCTGTTGGAACCATTGTCCTGTGACCTCTTTAGACGTGACCTCCCATCACGTAGTCAATCATTCACAGATCCGATAAGATTTTGAATTCTTGCCACACAGCAGAACTGATTTCAAATTTGAATGTGTATTACTGGTCGTGTTTAGTCTGACTGCATTTGTACTTTCTGCATCATGTATCGTCACGACTATGTCACGACTATCAAGCGTTTATTATGAATAGTAGCGGAGATATTACAAAGTCTTGCCTTACTCCTGCGGGAGTTAAGTTGGTCACTTTTGTTTCACTTTGGAGAATTCTTTTTTCTTGCATCCCAACACATCTCTTTGATTACTTCAATATGACCATTTGGCAAAATGGCTTCTAGATTACGTTTCAACTGATTGAGTCAAACCCACGTTTGAAGTCTGCTTTAGCTCTTCTATCTACATATGATGATACGTTAATACTTTGACAGCTGCAATTAAAGTGAATTATTATTTTCAAAACAGTAAGATCGCCATCAAAACCCTGGTTAGATTCCTATTTCTAGAATCAATAATTTCATTACTAACTAAGAGAGGGCACTGTAAATCTTATAAAACTAAAGTATTCACCTATTGGCGGACAGAAGAGGTTAAACTAGCTCTTTTTTTCTCCTTAAATTTTAGACTCCTCATTTAGGGATGTTCAAACAAAGCTAGTCTAGTCCAAACTTATCATATTATATTTTGCACATGATGGTGTTTGTCTATATTCCATTTCTCGTAGGCTGCATTTTATGGGTTCTGCTTACCATAAATATTAAATGTAAAAATATATAACATAACCATCAAGGCTTGAAAAGATTAGGTATACTTAACGATTCGCTTATAAATGTTGTACTGTTCTACTAGTACCATTGCTCAGTGTACTGCCCAAGTTGATACCCAAAAATGTTTTCTTAACATATATTTACTCTCTATATGTATTATAGTATAGTCCAGTAAATATTATACTCCAAAGAAGAGATAAAAGCACTTTCTCATTTTGTGGTCTTCCGATGATCTCTGAGCTCAGATTTGACAATCTAGTCCCAAACATATAAGTCATTAACCTGTTTACAGGATAGTCTTCCATTCGATTCCAAACAATCCTATTGCCTCTATCCTCACTTTATTAACGACACCCTCATTGTCTATCAATGACACAACATGGTAGTTATACCATTACAATATTTATACGCGTGATGAGCCTGTGTTTCAGAAGCTGGAGTAAAAATAGCGCAAATGTTATCTTTTATAACCATCTCTCTAGAGTTTAAGAAGAAAGATAGAATGAATTCCCAATCTTAAGTCTGTCAGGTAGCTATGTAAACTCGTGCCTCCTGCTTTAGTTACAAAGACCATATTGATTTAAATTCCATCGAAGGATAGTAAACCTCAAACTTTAGTATACTGAATTTCTGCTATGGTAAAGTCCGATCTAGACCAGCAGATTTACATGACGTCATGAAACTTTTTTTTACTATATACTCTGTAATTTCAAGGATTTCTCATTTCTTCATCAACCCATTCGGTTTCTTCGAGAAAACCATTTGGCTTTTCCGTTTTAGCTGAAGCCGATAACTCCATGTGAGTTTTGGTTCATTCCCTTTTAAACTCTTTTGTGTATGCTGTTGAATTATAAGTTTTAGTTTTGTGCCTCCTAAGTGTTTTTACCTCTATTGAAGGCACTGATAAGTTCCTAGTTCCGAAAACAACCACAATGAGTTAAGCTTGTGTTTCAGGGCAAGTTGCTTGCATATAGAGAAGTTGCAAGTACTAAAGTTAGAGTATACCTAAGTTAGGACCTACATGGATATACATTTCAGCATCTGGCACCTCAGTTATTGTTCTAATTTCTTATGAGCTTACGGGTAGCTGATTGAGTGTTGAGATTATAGGCCAAGTAGCAGTGAACAGGAAAAATACTTCTTCGTTACTCATCACTCATTGATCATAAGTCATAAATTTATTTTAAAATCTTTATTAATTATGCTTATACTCATTGCTATGATGAGTACAACTATTTTATCTGGATCCTACTAGTTGTTACGGACCAAAACTCATTATATCAAAATGATATGCTCTTTCTTCTGTCTTTTATACTCCTTTATCTCCGATTTAGAAGCATATGACGTCTACCATGGTAGACCAACATATTCCTTTGAGGACTATTGCTTTGATATACACACATAACTTGCCAACTTCTAGGTTAGATCATTGTTCTATCTTTTTACGCTTCCAATGACTGTTTGGTTTATTTGTCTAAGAACTAAACTTTTGATGTTTCAGTCTCAATTGGCCTATTGTGGCATCCCTTCTCAGACGTACATTCTCAGTTTGAAATCTGTTTATTCTTCTAATAAAATCCAAGAAAATTGGTATTCTTAAGGTCGTCAGTTGGTCCTCAAATAGTTTTACCCGGCACTAGCTAGATCACAGCATAGGGATATGTCAGGAAAGATCATCATATTGTCACCGGAAAAGTAGGATTGGCTGTTGTAGTCCCATATGTGATTTTCGCTAGTAATTACAAAATAATTTTCTTAAAACGTGCTCCGTCACTTTATAGTGTCTGAGAGCATGTGGACAGCTATGTGCCGGCCTATCCCTTTCATATTTGGCAGTGTCCACAAGGACCAATTAGATTGCTTCTGCCTTGTAAGCAAGCATCTGTTTGCGCTTCATACCTTGTGATCGAAAGATCAAGCGGTAG
This sequence comes from Tipula lateralis, assembly GCA_963932295.1. Taxonomy (NCBI): domain Eukaryota; kingdom Metazoa; phylum Arthropoda; class Insecta; order Diptera; family Tipulidae; genus Tipula; species Tipula lateralis. The sequence goes on from OZ010738.1 coordinate 55,695,479, forward strand.
CAGATGTTCAGCCAACTCAAGAGCTGTAGTAGGTGCGGTGCGTGAAAAGCTCTTACCATATAGGTGACCAAATAAGTGCGGCAAACGAGAGTATGGGTCTGAACATCGAAACGTATACCCAGAGTATACTCGTACTGTAGCTATAGTACTGTTTACATTTTCTAATGTTCATTTTCTTCCGATCTAATCTGATCGCCAGGTATTTGATTGCCGAAGAGAGCGGGATCGTATGAGCCACAATTTTCCGTAGAATTTTTCCACGATTGATTGATAGACTCTGATCACTACACCAGGCTGGAACTTTTTGAATATTGGATTTGGTATAGTACATCCGTATATTTACCTATCAGTATTATGGCAATATCATTCACATAACCCTGGCAGTAAAATCTTATGTCGTTAATTGTACTTGGAGAGAGTTCACCGCAAGACTTCACAAGCGCGGAGACGGAACTCCACCCTGAGGAAATCCCTTTCGGTCGGTCACCATCGTTGTATAACTATACCTTAGTCTGCAGAAATTATCCTTGGTCTATGCATCTCTCTAAACCACCGAACAAGTGTGGTCTCCATTCCATGTTTTTCAGCTACAGAGATCATTGCACTTAAAGGAACGTTGTCAAATACACCTTCAATGTCCAGAAACATTCTCAGGGTCAATTCCTTTTTGTCCTACGATTTTTCAATCCGGCCAATCAAATACCTATATCAACTAATCGCTCTAAACGTTTATGTAGAAAAAAGGACAGGCTGATAGGTCAAAAAATCTTCACTGGTCATATTTAGACTTTTCATCCTTCGGGATGAACATTATCCTGACTTTTCTCTATGATCTCGAAACTAATCCCATAGCCAAATTGGTTCGATGTTATGTTCAAGGGGGTCTAAAATGATTTTCAGTCGTTCCTGTCTATAACTCGAAAATATCCCGTCCGAACCGGGTGTTGTAAATTTTGAGAAAGAACAGATGCACTATCGGATCATGGGTCTACACATCATTCATAATCTATAAGCTGGCATGGAGCTAAGCAATGTGCAGATGATTCTACGTAAATTGGACCTTTCGCCGTACGTCCTCGATTTGGCTATATTTAATGGTACAAAGTAGGCCGTAAATAAACGAAAAAGTTGGGAGAGTCTTGAGCCTCCAAAACAAATTACAAAGATTGAAGCGGACAGACCATTAAAAATCTCCATTCTTAATAGTAACGGTTTCGCTTTAATAATCTGAAATCCAAATCTTCAAGTGACTTGTCGGCCACCCTGTACACATATATAGTTGAACAATAGTATACAAATTAAAATATTTTCACACCATTCGAGTAGAAAAATTTAATTAATAATATTTCCACTCCATACATAAAAATGACATCATTTTTTTTGCTACGGTCGTTATCACCAAAAAATGTAACATCAACCAGCGTACACCAACGGCAACAAAAAATATTTAGGACATGACCTTTTTTGACGAAATCATTAAAAAGCTTCTTCTTCGGTATGCTTTCCCATTGTATATACGTTATACACCTGATATAATATATAGTCGAAATGGGGAAAGCACAAAGCACCAGGTTAGATAAAAAATTATAAAAAGCACGCGATTTTAATAACTTTTATATACGTTCGTTCGTTTTTATATATTTTGTGTGTAATTCCGGAAATATAAAAGTTTTTTGCTTCAAAACATTAATTACTGTCAAATTAACCTAAAATGGTTTGTTACGTTTATATAAAATATATTTTTAATAATTAATTTCCGATTTAAATTGGTCGAGTCTTAAGTTTCCGTAGTTAAGGTATACATCCAAGAGCAAAGTGTTTTTGTTTATTTCAAACCACATTCCGGATTTAACAAAAATGTTTTCTGTTTGTCGAAAATTGTTTTGACAGCATTATGTAATTTAGGAGTTTCGACTGTATAGTTGATTTATGACTCTAGACACTGTATATAGTTAGGGAGGACTGAAACAGAATGTCTTATTAATGTTGTTTCAATTATACTTTACATTAGATTGGTTGTCGTGGTCGTTTAGGGGCTGTATACATTCTAATTTTCTATTTGGACATAATGACATATGCCGCCATCATCATACATCTTGACTAGCAGTTAACTGTTGACTCAGTTTTTACCGGTTTTTACCTGCCCTTCTTGGCCCGTATCGTGTCAAGAATCTGACTTCATCTCCCTTCAAAGATTGCGGTATCATTCAATCTATATCAGCACGCAGAATGTGCCCGAACCAGTGTGCTCGCTGCACTTTGATGTTTTTGCACTTTGTGTTTTTGCACTTTGTGTTTTTCCGTTAGTTTGATAATTTTTCGTAGCATCAAATTTTTTTTTTGGCTGGAAAATGTCGGAGAAAAATTTTTGGTTAGAAATTAATCAATAAAAATATTAAATTTTTAACTTTCGGCTGGAGTGGCAAAGACACTATCTGCATTTTTGATTTTTGATTTTTTCGGCTGTGAACTTCCGGCTAACTTTAACAGCATCTGCTTGGCACGGTGCTTTCCTTAGAATATGCACTCTCAACGTTGTCCGTATTTCTTTTGAAATTCTGTAGATGAAGTCGTTGATTCGTTTGATGATGGTATATGGATGGACCTTCCTAATCTGTTTGTAGCTTTGGTGATTTTCCGAAAAACAGGTGAATGTTAGCGCGTTCATATCTTGTCACTGTCGTAGCGCGCTCATACCTTGTCACTGGCAATCTTGATGCAACCTCTAACTTGGTATCTCTCTTTCGAAAATTACATTAACTGGCATTTCTCCCTAGGTATCGGATTCTTTACTACGATATGCCATCAAGAACAATGATACTCGTTCATCCCAGTTTTGATAATCGGAAGCAACCACTTTCCTCAAATGTTCCTCCATAGTCCAGTTAAACATGTCCACCATGCCATTCGAATGTGGATCCATAGGAGTCGTCCAGATTTACCATATGTTAGTGTCCTGCACAGCTCTAAAAGGTTTGTTCCTTAAATCAATGGCACTCCGTATCTGCTGACCCATACGTTTACTAGTGCATTTGCTACTGTAACGACCTCTTGGTTTGTTTACGCGTAAACTTCCGGTCCTTTGGAATGTTATCCTTTACGATCATGATGAACTTATCCCCTCGAGTTGTCACTTGAAGAAGGTGACCTCCTCTTAGGTTACCTCCTTTAAGGTGGCCTACTGAAGAAGGTGACCTCCTCTAAGGTGGTCTATTGAACTTTCAGCTTCAGTACTTCCAGTACTCTGCTCGTTGGTAGCACCAAGTTGGTCCACTCCATCTCTGTTTTTCCATCAGTGCACTCCCTTCTCCTTTTCAGGATGCCGTTATCCAAGTTCAACGAGTCCCATTGACCCCAGAAGTACTTGATATCTGTACTTAAAGCCGAATTCATACTTCCATTTCTAGGTTCATTCAAACAATTTTTTCGGCCATTCGAAGAAATTTAAAAATAATAATTTTTTCTTCCTACATTTTATCACTCGACATAGTTTAACTTTAACTTTTTTCTGAACAAACATTGAGTAAAAGAGACAACAAGACACCAAAATGAAAAGAAGCAAATAAATTATTAATTTATTTTAGATCGTGACAAAATCGTTCCGAAATGTTGTTTAGATCGTGACAAAATCGTTCCGAAATTCAAATGTTGAATCTTCTTCCCAACACACCCAAACATTAAACCTCATAAATTCGAAGTAGCTTTCTGTACAAAAGTGGTCAGTGAACCAAGAGCTGGAAAAAGACTGCGGCCAGTGTGTCAAGCATCTTGCCAGTCTGCAAGAAACTAACAAAATCGTAAACTACGAGTGGTCAATTATCAGCTTCAACAACATAGAAAAGAAGATCATTTCAACAATGTGTATATCATTATCAAAACCAAAAAAGCACCAAGTAAAGGGTCGGCGGCAATTAAAAAAATTTAAAGATGGCGGAAAAGTTTCCAAAATTCAATGCCAGTAGAGGGCCCACGGTTCAAACTACATTCACTCACACATAAAACACTCAATCGTTTTTTTTTGGTCACTGCCGCGAATCGAAACTTGAGACCCCCGAATGGCAGGGCAATACGATGTCATTGAACTTATCTTACCTCGAATGGCAGGGCAATACGATGTCATTGAACTTATCTTGCTGGCGTGGTATCTTGTAATCTTCTGTTGAAAAAAAAATTCAACTTTCATTAACGCGTTAAACCCAACCTTATAGATACCATGCGCAATTTTATAGGACACTAGTGAATTCCGTAACATGTCAGTATCAGTAGGATGAGCTCCCCATTTCGGTTTACAGACCCTTCTGATAACATTCAATCTACTCTTACAATTATCAGTTAGTTTCTCCATGTGCGCTTTGAAAATTAAACGTTGATCGATTCAAATCCCCAAGTCAGAATTCTAAATTTCTCTTATTCACACGTAGCTTTGAATCAGTCAAACATTTGATTAGCTGATCTACACATTCCAGAGCTCGATCACATGATGGTTCAATGTTTAGAACTTTACCCATTATATAATAACAAAGGCATCTGCAAATTAACTAATTAATCCAACCCCAATACACACTCTATGGTCTGAAATGGGTCATTCACCTCTCAATTAAGAGAGAGAGAGAGAGAGAGAGAGAGAGAGTGGATCATCGTTAAAGACGCTTGAGTAAATGAAATGATAACCAGATTGCAGACAGGAACAGACTTTAAGAAAACTTAAAGAACTCGCTTGATTTTGTAGAGTATGAACATGTTCGAAAAGATCCAAAAAGTGGAGCCAACTGTTCCTCCTGAAATATGTTGTTCATTTGATCTTGTATATAGATGATAGTATGTGATGATCGTGTGGGTGTTGGAATTTACATTCCAGCACTAAAAAAGAGAAAATTTTAAAAGTAAAAGAAAGCATCTGTATAATGGATTGATTGGGATGAAAGGAATCAAGTTGGCAATAAATTGACTGAAAAAGGAGGATTCCTTTTCTATCCTACTCTCTGACTGGTTTAGAAACAAGAAAAAAAAGGAGTATTCAGAGCAATGTTTATATTAATAAGTTGTTTGAATATCTTCGATCTTGTCGGAGTGAAGTTGTGTTTCAATGGAAACTTTCACATCTACAGATTAAAGGTAATGAAAGAGCCGATAGGATTATAAAACGAGATTGCTTGAATGAGGATGTAAATGTTTGTATGTTATGAATACTAGAGATGTATTTCGTATGTTCCTGGTGAATCTGTGGAGGAAATGGGAGAGTGTTAATTTATGCAAAAATGTCAAATAAAAGGCAAAAATTACTTTGACTGGTGTAGTGTGGGTTTGACAAAACCTTTCTTTAAGAAAATCAAAGGAGACACAACAAGACGTGATTTACTTGTCATGATAGTATTGATACTAGGCAAGTATTTGCGTTCCATTGAATTTAATCCTGAAAAGCAAGAAAAATCAGCAGAAATGATGCAGAGCGCAGTGGACGCCCAAATGAGGCTAACTCAGAAAATATCAAAAAAATCCACAAATTGGTTGTGAACAAGACAGTCAGCTGACTGACATGGTATGATTGAAGTCTGAAATCGCAAAGAAACGGCCACATTTGCAAAAGTAAAAAGTGTTGTTTCATCAAGACAATGCACCGTGTCACAGATCGATGAAAGTAATGGCAAAAGTTGAATTGAACTTCGGATTGCTTACGCACTCACCATATTCTCCAGATTTAGCCTACAGCGACTTTTTTCTGTTTTCAAATCTCAAGAGAATGGCTTGCTGGTTACACCAACAAGCACCTTCTGAATTTCCGTCCATACAATTTTTCATAAAACCACAATTAATTTATCAATCACCTGATCGAATGTATCAAGACCACATCAAAAAGCTCTCATGTAAACACAAAACCATCAAAGCTTAATTTTATATTTTAGCAAATTTTATTTAAACCGAAAACATCAACACTCAAATTCAACTAATTACAATCTAAATATTTTCATGATTTTCTATTTTCATTTCATTTCATTTCCATTTATATATAAAAAGTACAAAAAAAGTTGTTTTTTAATACTTTTTATGTTTCCTATTTCCGGTTTTAGTTTTTCATTCGTCGTTTGAATTTTTTGTTGCCTATTTTCCACATTCATTAAAAATCATTATACTCGGTTTGTTGTTATTTTAGTCTCGACCACTTTTTTATATATCTGTGTGTGTGTGTGTGTATAAGTGGGGCTATTGTATGCGGTTGTTTTGTTTTTTTATTGCTATATTTCGTATAAAGTGGAAAATTTAACACCCCAGTTCCGCCACCCCACACCATCGACTGGATATACAACTCGTGTGTATGGAAAATTAGTTATTAAAGGAAATTAATTTGATTTTTAGTGACTTAATGTATTTGATTTGATTGTTCCTGTTTCACCCGTTTGGCAATAGAATGTCGGAAAATTAGATTTTCCATGTAAACCGTTAAATTTACCGTTTCAGGTGTCGTCATGTTATTGGTGTTATACGAATTAATTGTAACGAAAAGTTTCTGGACAGTAGTTTCAAGTTTTATAATGAACAAAGTAGGTAGCTGTTACTTTTATAACAAAAGCTTTACACACTCATGACAAAAATAACTTTTTAGCAAATAACAAATGTGTCATCAGAAAATTAAACCAATTGTCTTGAAAAGAATGGATGAGATATTTTCATTTATTTTTTAATTATGAAGAGAAAAATATTTTTTGGTCAACCACCCATTCCTCAAAAAGGAGCAGCCTCCAAAAATCTGGATGTTTACCGATTCATGATTACCGAACTGATGAGATAATCAATGAAAATGATGAAACGTTAGGCGAAATGCCACGCCGTTAGCAAATAGAGATTTCTTCTCTTGGAGCAAGTCCTCTTTTTTCAGTCGATTGTTTTAGGTTTCTTCAGGTTATGTAAGAACTGTGTCATGCTTCAACCATTCAATGTTACGATACACCCTCTAACAAGGCATTGCAATCGTTACAATTCACTATAAAATTGGTGACCAAAAAGTGCAAGAAAAAGCAGTCGTCGTTTAGTCGTCGTAAAACCCCTTTTCGGTCGGCAATTGTGAAACTGGAGGAAAAGTTTGAGCTATTGGGACAATTAAGTGATGTCAAGAAGTGAACCCGTATCCATCACTATAGAACAACTAAGAATATAGCTACTGCGGCCCCTAGTGTTGAAGAAAGCTCAGGTTTTTCGATTTCTCATCGATGTTTGGCCTTAGACATTTCACAAACCATATTTCACCGTATTTTGCATAAACCCGATCGATCACCATAAACGTCGTATCTTCGCTACGACGTTAGGTGATCATAAACGTCGTATCTTCGCTGATTGAGTCCTTCAAATACATCAAAATGATCTGGATTTCCATCGAAAAATCATCTTTAGGCCCATTTTCACCTCGGAGGCTACTTTAATAAGCAACACTGTCGTATTTGGAGCTCAGAAAATTCTCCATTCTCAGCGTCTCACTGTTTAGTGCGCTTTTTGGACTGGCAATGTGAGGACCTTACTTTTTCGAAATTGAATCTGGTTTGCACTATGCTACCGAGCTAGGATTAATAAGTTTTTATGGCCGTAATTGAAAGATATTTTCAACACGTGCCTCACAAGTAACGAAACAATTGCAATTTTGCAAGAAAAATTTCCCGGCCGCATTATTTCTCGAAGAGGTGATCACCATTGGCCATCAATATCTTGGGATTTAATACCTTTAGGCTTTGTTCTTTGGGACCACGTGAATGAAAGAACTATGTCAATACTCTAGAATCGAACGAAATCAAAACCCTTATGATGGAATTCACGAAGTTATCGAGAAACTCACAAATGAGTAACACACATAAGCAAATACCTTAACTGTTGAATTATTAACCCCTTTCAAACATCACCAGAAGGCAAGTAAATATTTCAAATTTATACTGAAAATATTTACCAACAAGAGATTAGTGATCTTAATATATTTAAACACATTGTTCAGTCACCATAAAATTATAAGTCAGTAATGACGAGCATCACAATTGAATGAAATATTTATCTTGACTCTGAACCTGAAGAACGAAGCATGGTTACTGTATTAGCTCTCATTAGGAGAGCAACTCAGGAAACTAAAATTGGTTGGACTATTATAGATGGGAAGTATAGGCCTAGCAATAGCAAGCACCAGAGATGCTTAACAAGCTATAGTAGGAGATAAGCGAACTAACTGCCCGATAGGCGATATAGTACATTCCAAATCGTAGAATAATCAATGGTCCCATAATTTGAAGAGATGTGACTAACTGCCCAAATGGTGCAGTGGTTAAAGAGAAAGAGTTGAAAGTGCTTAGAGCCCCGCAACAGATTGTAGAGATAAAAATAAACAAACAAACGAGATGTGACTATAATATCAGGTTGCGATGGCAAACACACAGTTTTACATTATCGGCACATTTGATCCGGTAAATATGAATAAATCCAGAGCTGCAAAAACTGCGTGTTGTGGAGAAAAAATCCATCAGAACTGATTAGTAATACTACTTTGGAAAATAAATGGTTGTGATCTACTGAACAGTCTAAACAGTGTTTTTGACATTGAACAGTAAATAAAACTACTTGCAGATAGATTTACATTGCCAGGCTATAAAGAAATGTTAGATCGACATCAGTAAGCTTATACATACAGAATATATTCTGATCAAGCAGGAGGAACCCCATCCCAATTTCGAGTATTGAGTGAGTGTGGTATTATACACAAACCGTCTGTCGGGAATGAGACCGTTTCATTAAACAAGAAACGTTTATGCCTATGATTAAGGTACCAACTAAGTCTCAGATTTAAGTTTCTGTGAGAAGAAGGATAGTTGGTTTCGTGAGAGCTATGTGTTAATGTGTTAATTCCCTATGATGCAAAATCTTCAAAATGCGTGAATTTTATAGAACTGGATATTGAAAATTTGCGCCATGCCAGAACCAACCTCGGAAATGCAAACTACACAAGCAGAATTGCGATACAAACAACGATGTTACTCTAATAAATAACTGCAACGATGCCTATATGTAGCCAGCAGCACTTCAGTACAATAAAATAAAAAATAACTCATGAACGGATGAGAGGACGCCTAGAATAAATATTTTTTATGAGTAAAGGTAAAAACATAACGAATACAATGACAAGTCACCGGCATCAATTTGCTTGATTTTTATTTAAAAAAGCCCATGTTTTTTCTATATCACCCCAATTGTGTCAGCCTTTGGGAATATGTATGTCATTTGGTTAGATCTACAGCTTGCAGCATCAAAAAGTTATGTAATATTCCAGTTGCCAGAATAACCTTTTGTGCAGTTTCCGGATTGAGATTAATGGTTTATTCAAGGACTTGCCATCTATCTGGCAGAATTTCAAAAATAATTTCTATCTGAATTCGAGCGAATGATAACTTTATATTAAACGAACAATTGTCTGCGGACAAGCTGATCCCAGGATGCAGGCGAACCAAATTTGCCTTAATGGAGTTACATTTTTGGCAGTAAAAACGTTTTAAAAATCAGAAAACCAGAAAACAAGACAGATGAAGAGGCGTATAATGAAATACAATGAAAGTCAATTCAATTCCATGAAGAAATTGTATTAGGTAACCTGCTGGATACAGATCCTGAAACAACTTTGAGATCAAAAATATTTCTTAGAACACGCTTTTATAAAAAGATTATTTAAAAGGCACTGGAAGATAGAAAGTATGTTGTATGGCACGCGGGACTACTGCGCAAACCTAACCCGGCTCTTACCGATACAATATATAGAAATACTGATTTCATATTTATTAGATAGATCCTTACCCGCTAAACGAGGTGATGCCTAGTATTCTGCACCGTAGAAAATTAGTGAAGCAGTTTCTTAAGGAAGTATACTGCGAAATACAACACTTGCAACCCATCTATACCACAAAATTGACTTTTTTTTTAAACTAGGCTTTCTTAGGTTAGGTTAGGTTAGAGTGGTTGCTAACGCACACTTAGACCGTTGCCGGTCCGTTGTGATACCACAGGATCTTAGTCCCCTAATACCCCTAACACTCTATTGGAACCATCCTGAGCTACTAATGTAGCGTAAAATGTCCCGCACCTTACAATCTGCAAGATCTGAAAGGTTGTGCATTACATACCTACCCAAGTGTAAATGTCTTCTTTGTGCCAGTGCAGGACAAGAGCCCGTCTCTTCCTCCTCCTCGTCCATGCAGCTTCTACAGAAGTCATTTGTTTCTAGACCCAGCCTTCTCGCATGTTCACCGAAAAGGCAGTGTCCTGTTAATATTCCTACTATTCTTCTTAGATCTCTCCTCTCCAGAGAGAGATTAAGGTCCTGGAGCGATTCAAATCCAGCCTTGGCCACATTCATCTCGCTCTCTCACATGTGAGGGTGTAAGACCACCTCTCCAGTGCTGAAATTTTTGCCCTTTTCCTCAAAGCCAGTCTAAGCTCCGCTGTAGGCTCCCCACATTGGCCCTTTCAGGCTTCAGCTGAAGAGTTGTACCTTGTCTAGCTAGTTCGTCTGCCCTGCAGCTACCCTTGACGTCAGAGTGGCCGGAGACCCATATATGCTAACTCATCTCGTTAAGAAACGAGTGGCAATCCAATGCCACCCTAGACTTCAACAGCACTGCTTCTAGCGACTTGATAGCCGCCTGACAGTCCACATAGATCTTGATATCCCTCTTGGATATTGCGTTATACCTCAACCAGTTCAAGGCTTCCTCAATCGCTATTATCTCCGCCTCGTACACGCTGCAGTGGTCAGGGAGACGAACGGAAGTACTTATATTAAATGCTCCACAGAACAGCCCAGCTGCAACCTTACCATCTAGCTTCGAGCTGTCCGTGTAGAATTGTATAGCTTCGGTTTCAAGTGTTAGCTTATTCCCGCAGAATTCTCTTGAAGTGATAAAGGTTTGAAACCCCTTTTCGAAGCATAATATCGGCGTAATATAGTCAAGGTTCGCCATTTCCTTCCTTAGCGAACCAATTATTGTCACGTGACCTGCCTGAAGGTGTTTCCACTGAAACACGGCTGTTAGTCTAGTAGCTATGTTAGCCGCCATCTGTTTTCCATATATATCCACTGGAAGAAGGTGTGACATGACCTCTAAGGCCTGAGTAGGTGTTGTTATGCTTATCAGCAAACAGGTCATCATTTGCACCTTCTCTAACTTCTTCCTATAGGTTACTCTATCCAGTGCTGGCCACCAAACACTCACTCCATACATAAGAACAGGTCTTACTACGGCCGTGTAGAGCCAGTGTACCAGCTCCGGTCTGAGACCCCAACGTCTGCCTATTGCATTTCTACACGAATACATCGCCCTAGTAGCTTTGCTGATTCTCTCCAAGATGTTCGGCTTCCAGCTTAGTTTACTGTCTAAGATTACACCCAGAAATCTCACTTTATCAGTAAAGGCCAGTTTAGTGCAATTTACAGTAGGTGGGTCAACTACTGGAATTTTATATTTCTTCGTGAAGAGTACCAGCTCGGCCTAAGATGAATTAACTCCCAAACCACATTTACTGGCCCATCTCGTAATAATAAGAAGCGCGTTCTGCATTACCTCCTTCATAGTCGGTAAGAATTTACTTGATAACATGATCGCCACGTCATGAGCGTAGGCGACCACTCCTTTATCCTCCCTCTCTAGCACCAGAAGAAGGCCATTAATCATCATGTTCCAGAGAAGAGGAGACAGGACTCCCCCTTGTGGGTTCCCCTAACCACTCGCCTTCTTATAGTTGACTCCCCTAACTCTGAGTTTACAGTCCTGCTTCCCAGTATATGACTGATCAACTTGATTATGGAGGATTCTACTTCCATAAACGATAATCCTTTCAGGCTTGCAGCTGTCTGAACGTTATTAAAGGCGCCCTCAATATCAAAAAAGCTACCAAACAATACAGATACTCCTTTGAGTGAAATGATCTCTCAATTGTGCGTACCAACACATTTAGGGGCGTATCTACGACTTACCCTGACAGTACGCATGTTGAGAGGCTGACCATTTCTCCTGCTTTAAGTTCATACTGATATGTGTTTCTACCAGCTTTTTCAGGGTTTTCAACAGAAAGGATGATAATGTTATAGGTCTTAGGTCCTTTGGATAGCCATGCGATCCTTTTCCCGCTTTCGGAATAAAAACCACCCTGACCTCCATCCATTGCCTCGGAATGCAGAACAACTAAAACAACCCTTAAAGATTGCCTCCAACCTCGGAAGGATTATTTCCGAGTTTTTCTGGATTCCCGCCGGTATAATCCGATCTGGTCCAGCCGATTTGTCCGGCTTGAACTCTTTTATGGCCCACAGAATTCGTTTTTAAGTTACGATAACCGGTGCGCGCAGTGAACAAGCTACTCCCGACGCTCTCAGTTCCATCGAGTTGTCTAAACTACCCAGAAAATGAGTGTTCATGAGAATCTTGAGGGATATCTCATTAGAATCGGTCCAAGAACCATCAGTTTAATTAAGTAACCTATGTTTGTTGGATTTGTGGAGAGAATCTTCCTAAGGCGAGAAGTTTCCGAGACATCTTCCATTTTGTCAAAGAATAGCCTCCAGGAGCTCCTTTGTGCCTTCTTCAATTCTCTTTTATATAGTCTCAGCGTCTCCTTGTATGAGCCCCAGTCCTGAGATTCTCTACTCCTCTTGGCGTTATTAAACGCCGTTCTGCACGATTTCTTTATGTTCCGCAATTCTTTTGACCACCACGCCGGTTTCTGCTTCCCCCTGGGTTTTACCTCAGGGCAAGCAGCACTAAAGGATTGGTTTCAAGCTTGTAAAACGGATCCCACCATGCGGTCCATAACCTCAATGGTCGCTGGGGGCTCTGGGACCCCCGACGGCATTAGTCGCTTAAGGACTTCCCTATACCTACTTTAGTTTGTTCTCCTAGGATTCCTAAAAGATTTCTGGGAAGCAGGGCAAGTGTTGATATTTAAGGTTATATAACGGTGGTCAGAGAAGGAATGCTCCTTTCCTACGTTCCACTCTACAATCATAAGAAAAATATTCTCTTATGCGAAGGTCACATCCAGAACTTCCTTCCTATTTTTAATAATAAAAGTGGGCTCTCTCCCAATATTACATACATACAGGTTCGTTTCCAACAAATAATTGAAAAGTGTCTCACCCCTTTCATTGATGTCCGAACTTCCCCAGATCGTATGATGCGCGTTAACATCGCAGCCCAGAATCATTCCGGTTTTTCTGCGCTTCGCCTCGAGGATCAGTTCCTCCAGGTTGTCCGGTGGAACCTCCTTCTGCTGCTCCATGTAGGCCGCCATCAGCCAGATTTTGTTGTTACCAACATCCAGACTGGCCGCCGTTATATCCCCATCTTTGTGCTGGGAAAGATAGTACAGATTTAGGTTATCCTTCCCTAGAATACAGGATGTGATCCTCTCAGACCCTTTTGAGTATAGAATACTATACCCCTTCCTTGGATGACCACAGATCTTGGTTTTGTTAATCCAAGGTTCCTGGATTAAAATTATATCCTCATCCAATCTAGTCAGTCTGAGGAGCACACTTCTGATTCGCTTACTTACCTAGTTCTGAGTGGTGTTATGGGAGCTACCGGCATCCGCCCTCGCACCGTTCATCGCCACCACCGTGCTGTTCATGTCATCATCTGAGACATCCATACTAGGCTTTCTTAACTAACCATCAATTTAAATGTGAATTCTTAAAAACTTTAATCTGGTCACTGATGATCCAGCGATGTACCAATGCCTGTCCGTTGGTAGATAACTGCTTGAACGGTTTTGTCCTTTTAAGTCTCCTAATCAAATCTTCATTATCCAGTAGCCGCATTCACATGTTCTATTACCCTTGATTCATGCTTCGTTGCAAAGCTTTTTATTTCGTATTTTATATTCAGAATCCCCAAATCACAATGCAAATCACTATTTCGAATGTACCAGGGTGCATTGACTATACTCCGAATTACCTTATTCTGGCAGTGTTTATATTCGATGTTAGTATTCTTAGTACAGGGGCAAAGCCGAATGCCATATAGCCGGATTGGCTTTAGGACCTTACTGTAGGACCTCCATTCCTTTAAAGTTTAATCAGTTTGTCTGTAATTCTGTGAACCTGATCAATTGCTGAATGTTCCAGTCTTCTCAAAAATATAGTCTCTCCAGTAGGTTTGGAATAATAGAAAGCAGGGTAACCGGATAGTATACGGTTTAGATTTATTGGGCGGTTTACCTGCGTTTTGGTAACATAAACTTATGAAACTTTCCATAAGAGTGGTTCCACCCCCATAATCGTTGCTTCCTTTTTCGATTATATTATCCGATTCTGCCTCATTCGGTTTGATCAAATATCAGAGAGATGATCAGCAAATTTTTCACTTTTTCATTTGTTATCCGGATCTGCGTAATTGGGGTTTTTATTCTTTTTGTTGCCTTACATAGTAGGTGGTTATATCTGTTAGTAACAGTGAGAATGAAATAACTACTTGTGTCCATGTCATAAATACATAGCTGGTCTGCGAGATGTCAGATTAAATTGACGCTTGATGCTAAGCTTTAGTGGGAAGCCCATATAAAACAGAAGAAAGATGAATAAGAAATTTAATACAGAAGTAAGTTCTAGGTAATGGGTAGAAACCCCTCCTGTCTGGATTTATGGAAAAAACACCTATGGGGTAGTAACTAAACAGCATCCAACTTTTATTTAGGATCTCCGGTTCTGTTTATGCCTTTTTTTTGGCACCACCAACAACTACCTTAGAGGTTATGTTTCACCTTCTCTTCGTCGATATTTATGGTAAGTGGATGACGGCGATTACGGCCATCCGACTATCAATCATATCTCAGTGGAAAGGTTTTCAGACAGAAAATTCGACGATAGTTAGACTATGTTTCAATGACTTTTTCGAGAAAAGGTTCCAAACTTCCTGCCCCTCAAGAGAATCTTGGAGGAGCGGGTCCAAGATACGCGTTGAAGTAGGAGCTGGAGCCATCTGTGATTAATTTGAAGTAGATATATCAGGTCGTCTCCCTGATCACTGCAGCGTATACCTGACAGGGGTGATAGCGATTCAGGAGGTCCTGAAATGTGACAATCAAGGTCAGGTGACAATCAAGTAGATGCACTCTGTTTCTTTGACGTCTATAGAGTGGCGTTGAGTTGCCACTCATCTCTGAATGAGATCAGTGAGCATTTTAAACATTCAGATAGTCTGGATCCCCGGCTACTCAGACTTCATGGAAAATTGCAGGGTTGACGAACTGGTGAAGCATGGTACAACTCTCCAGTTGGGAAATTGGGAAAGCTTCAAACTGGACTTGGATAATATACGAGAAGGCTAGGTCTAGAAGCTAATGACTTTAGTTCACCTCATTTGCTCATGGACGGAGACATGAATTTTTTGGATAAGTTCTTAATGGACTGCCTTTCTGTTCTCGTAAACTGTAAGGTGCTGTGGTAGTGTGCTGTAGCAGCCAATCAACCTAACCTAACCTATACCTTTACAGGTATTGTACGTAACAGAAAGGCAGGAAGGTTCCTAGTAATTTTGAATAAGAATTAGAGGTTAAATCTAACAATTCTTCGAGGATAATAGAGCACGATGGTAGTACGATTTCTTTGTATTCATAAGATAAGCTTACTCTTACTCTGTTGTATGTCACATGTGTAAAGGGGGTCGGGAGGGAGGCATATATATTTTTTTTTTATAATATTAAAATCTTGTTGATATATACAGATATAATCATACCTCTTCCATCTTAAAACATCAAACATCTCTAATCCTTATAATACACACACAATCTTGGAATTCCTTCTTGTATCTACAGACAAGAAGGTGTGTTAATACATAATTTGATATGATTTTCCCCGCTTATTACCATTAAATTCAACAAATATTTCATTTTTTATGATTTAATAAAAAAAAACGATTCGTGAAAATGACGAAAATATGGCAAACACACGTATAACAGATGGGATTCTTATCTCGTCGTCTGATATGTATTATCTTACATGTATTCTCTGTTATCAAAAGAAATTATTCCCCAAATAATCGTTAGAAAATGTATTAAATTAATATTTAAGATTATAATTTAGGATGTTTCGTCGCATACAAGCTCGTGTACACAAAGAGGGTTGTTGGGGGACGGGGTGAGGTGGGCGATAAATAATACGTTACCGTATATATGCGTAGTAGAAGGTAAAATTATACGCAACCAAAAGCTCGTCTGCTCGTCGTTTATATAATTTCGATAATAAATAGCCTCAGACTGTAAACGTAATCAATTTTATCAATTTAATAAAAAGAAAATTAATCGAATTTTCCTATTTAATATATAAAAGAATGATTAATTATATAAAATATAAAAAAAATTGAAATCACAGGTAATTATCCTTAAGGACATTGAAGCGAGGAGTGTTTCGCATTATGTGTATGTGTATAGTGAAAAATTAGATTACATCATTCGATGTGCACAATATGGGAATATATATTTTTATACAAAGGGTTTTCCAATAAGAGTATTTCATTTTGAATAGCCTGCCATTTGGTAGCTGTCAATTTTGAAACTGTCATCTTTTGACATTTGACAAGTAAAAACTACGCCACTACTAAAACGGTACAGTACAGATTTTTAAAGTTCACTATAAAAATGGTGAAATACTTTCACAGTCACAGTTCACAAAACCAAATTACTTTTTTGTCGTTGTGAAGCACCTTTCCTACCGCCCAGGTGGCGCAGTGGGTAAAGCTGTGGCAGTTGGAGCGGGAGGTACCGAGTTTGAATCCCGATTCGGGGCAAGATGCAAAATGGGTTTTCACTTTCGATCGTTTGAGCGGTGCGATCAGTGGTGTAAAATGAACACATCTGGATTCCCTGTCGTGTTTGAATCCTCGGGTCGACCCATTGTCCATGTCAGTACTAGAGGCTGACATGGAGCTAAGCAATGCGCAGATGGTTCTACGAAAATCGGACCTATAGCCGTATATAGAGTGGTATCACAATGGACCAATCGAAAATTTAAATACGAATCGAAATTTTAAATACAACAAATACCATGGCAAATTGGGAGCAAATTTAAGACACTCTCAAACAAATCACCGGAGCCTTAAATGCCCCGATTGAATTGACTAAAAAAATTGACTAATGATTGCGTAAATTAGAAGACGTAACAAGTTTCAAGGCAGTACTAACAACGTTAGTTACTCCCAAAAATGAAGAGGAGTTAAAAAAAATTAGTCGTTTGCAAGATTCCGTTAAAGAATAACAGATTTTTGATGGAAATCCCATCCAATATCTTTCATGGGTGCATAACGTCGAAACTATGCTACGTGACTACGAAATAATAAAACACAAACCTATCTACCGGGCTATATTGCAACACATCCGTCAGAAAATTCGTGGTAATGCCGACTCAACGTTAAATTCGTATAACATCTTAAATAAAGAATGGACTGCGATAAAAAAAGTGCCGATCGTTAAATTACACTGATAAGAGGGATCTCCGCATACTGGAGCACCAACTAAGTACTCTATCGCAGAAACAAATGACCGTGGGCCAATTTTACGGCAATCTGAACCATCAGTTCTCTTTGATTGTCAACAATGTCTTAGTTAAAACATACCGAAATCGGGCACTAGACGTGTTCATTCGTGGGTTAAACGGAGACCTATCCAAGATGCTGATCATCCAGAAACCATTGACACCACCTGACACTTATGCATCCTGCCTTGAAATCCAGAACCTGAATTTAAGGAACATAGCCGTCCATAAAAGAGATTTCAACAATGTGGTTACAACACAAACCAAATTTCCTACACACACACACACAAGACCATTGCCCAGAAAAAGCTATTATCAATTGTTTTATCAATAGGTTATTATCAATTGATATTCCAGAATGGTCAAGACATCTACGTTCATGAAGAGCAGACTCTACATTAGCTTACCAGAGATAAACAAGGAAAAATTACGTAAGGTCCTACTAGAAAGATTGCATCCAACAATCATCAATGAAAGAAGTGTTTAAAGAGAGTCTGTCCAATTACAAAGTACGCCTGACATACAGCGAGTCGTAGAAGATGTTCGAAATGAAGAAAATAAATTCTCCATCATATAAAAGAAGAACACAAGCGGTCGCACAGAAATCACATTTGAGAATCGAAAACAAATTTTGGGATATTACTATTTTCCAGGAATGGCCAAGTTGATCAAAATATACACCCAAACCTGTGACACTTGCAACGCAAATAAATATGATCGACATCCCCATCGTGTCGCTCTCCAAGAAACACCAATTCCAAAATGCCCGTCAGAAATTCTCCATTTCAACATATTGAAAATAAAAAAGGAAAAATTTATAACCTGTGTGGATAAGTTTTTAAAATTATTGAAAATAGTTCGAAGGATTGATTCAAGACCTTAATGATGGAATTCCCGAAGAAATCAAACAGCCGCAAATGTGCGAATTGGTCATGAAAAATATCATGAAAAGGATATGGTGCGGTGCTGCAAGTGCAGCCGTGGCGGCCATTTGTCTGATATCGTTTTCAAGTGTCTTCTTTACAATGAAAAAATAACATTCACTGATTTCTCTTAATAATACTCGTTTTTTTTCAAATGTTAAAATGAGACCTCTTATTAGAAAACCATTTAGGAAACAGTAGGGCATCATTAAGCATCATCAAAGTGGAAATTATCATAATTATAGAGTAGAAATGGGATTCCTTACAATTCAATTGATTGCCAATTTGAATAATTTCGTTCCACCCTTAAAATGTATTCACTATTTTGTCACCATTACACATATGCACATATATATTATGTATATATCTCCTATATACATCGCAATTTTAATGTCAAGTCAATTTGCCAGAATATACAGCAACAACAAAAAAAATATCCCGTGAGATTTGTAATTTCGGGAGGGTTGTGAATTATTATCCTATACATACGAGTATATATTAATATCGGTGGAGGAGAATTAAAATAAAAATGACAATTTGTTGTCTGATAACAAAGAAAATTGATAATAATTCATCTTCATTTCCCTCTTCATCTTATATACATTTCGTTTGAGACAAAAGAATCGCAGCACGGCAAGTACTTATGGTGGATGTATACACAAAACTCTCAAAAACACATCCCGATGACGAGCAAACGAAGAAGATCTCAACGTATTTAAATGTTGCCTGCAGGCTTTATACACAATTGTTGTATTTTATTGTTATTTTGTGTGTTGTATGCGGTTATTATTTTGAGATGCTGGGATGCTTCGGGATAATGGTTCTGAATATTTATAATTCTGGCAAAGCAGCACAAAAAAAGACATTTATGTATACACATCTACAATACATAACAAATGTATTAAGTTGATAACAATATAAAATGTTGTTGATGACAAGGATGTAGAGGATTATGAATATAATAAAAATGACTTTGTGATATATACATAATTATGGGATGAACGGGTGTAGGATCCTTATATACGAGTATAAGATGATAAAAGGAAACAGGAAAATATTTACTTAATTGTTGAGATTAATTTAGCTTTATTGTGTCGCACTGTCGTCGGAAACATTGGATTTAAGTGGATTCACAATTCGCCGTTATCGTTTCAATGACAAGCCAACCAACCAATAATCTGTTATATGTTCAGATCCACTGCTGGAGACCAAATTTTCAACCAGACCAATTGTTTCTTCAAATAGTATAGTGATTTGGAGTACGTCTATCATAATTTAAGAAGAAACTGGAATCATTCTTAATTTAATGACTCCATATAGATACTCACTTGAAAGGAAGGGATAGACAATAGCACTTCAGTATTTCAGTTTTTTCTTCGGTTTTTACAGGCCATTATTGGCCCGTACCGTGTCAACAATCTGACTCCAACGGCTTCGATCACGAGCCAGCTCTTCAAACCGTTGTAGACAGTTTGCCGAAGCCAGATCGCTCTCTACGCCGTGGAGCCATCGTCGCCGACAGCGACCTCTTCGCCTACCGAAAGGCGCTTCTCCCTTCAAAGATCGCTGTATCATTCGTTTCGGATCAGCACGCAGAACGTGAACGAGCCAGCGTATTCGCTGTCGTTTGATTTCATGCACGATATCAGGAATTTGATTCCTGATCTCGTGATTGAAAAGAACTCGGTAAGTGCCATCGATGTCGCGTTTTGGACCATATATCACACGCATGATTCTTCTCTCGAATGTTAGAAGCCATCTTTCGTACTCATCCGTCAAGGTCCAACTCTCACATCCATACATGACAACGGGTCTGATCAACACTCTGTACAGCTTCATCTTATCCGTATTTGCAAGATATTTTGATTTCAGCAGTGGACGTAGAGGATATAAAGCCCGATTGCCAGCAGCAAGGCGAACCTTGATATCCTCTCCCACACTATTATCGTGAGTAATGAGAGATCCAAGATACTTAAATCTCATCACTCCTTCAAACGTGTGGTTTCCACTACTGAAATCAATTGCGTCTTGGTCTCGAAAACCAGAGATCAGATATTTGGTTTTGGACTCGTTGATTTTGAGACCAACGGAAGCTGAAAACTGTTCCAGTGGATCAAGTATCTCTTTCACTCCGTTGCAACTTAATCCAATCACACAGATATCATCTGCATATGCAAAAAGTTGATTGGATTGTCGGAATAAGATGTTGTCCTGAGGTGTTTCACTTTTACGAAGGATGTATTCCAACATGAGATTAAAAAGTATCAGGGACAGCGCATCTCCTTGTCGAACACCAGGTAATTGCAAAAATTCTCGATAGCCTGTTCTCAACTGTGACACAGCATTGTGACTGCGTTACTGTCATTTTACACAGATGTACATATTTTTTTGGTATTCCTAAATATTCAAGCGCATACCATAGCCTCTCTCGATTGATCGAGTCATATGCTTGCTTGAAATCTAGGAATACCTGGTGTACATTGCGAGATGTTTCGTAGTACTTGGAAAGTATCATCCGCAGCGAAAAAACTTGATCAGTGACTGACCGATTTGGACGGAATCCTCCTTGGTAGTCACCGACAATTTCCTCCGCCAGAGGAGTAATTCTTCCCAAGATAATGTATGACGGTAACTTGTATGCTGTGCAAGGGAGAGCTATACCGCGATAATTCTCGCACTTCAAGCGATCACCCTTCTTGAAAATTGGGCATAACGCGGCCACTTTCCATTCTTCGGGCAAAACTTCATTTCGCCATACCAATCGAACAAGGTCGAAAAGACAGTTCCACAAAGTTAGCCCTCCGAATATTAAGAGCTCTGAATTAATGCAATCAACCCCTGGTGAACGATTTTTCTTTAATCTCTGCATGGCCATTGTGAATTCCTCATAGGATGGATCCTCAATGAACATCTCCGCGGTCTGTATTTGAGGGTATTCAAATACAGCTTGTGATACATGTGGAACATTAAGTAAGTCAAAAAATGTTCACGCCATGTATCGTCGATCACCGCATCGACGTTAACACAGAGGTTTCCATCCTGGTCCCGAATGGCAGTTGACCGAGATCTTAAGGTATGGTGCAATTCGGTGATTCCTTTAAAGAACCCACGCGAATTGTGCTCATTGCTGAGTTGTTGTACTCTTAAGACCTTAGCCTTCCACCATTCTTGCTTCTTCAGTCTACAAATGCGTTTAGCTGTCCTCATAGCAAGAACTGCCTTGTTTTTCCTTGCAATTGTAAACCGAGTCTGCACTTCATTGTGGGCTATATTGCGTTGCTCAACAGCAAGATGACACTCCTCATCAAACCAATCATTTTTGGGCTTAGTTTTCACTATATCGAGAGTGTGCTGGGCAGCATCGACAACCGAAGTTTTCAATACTTCCCAGACACTGTTCACATCATCAGATTGGTAATTGGATCGCATAATGCTATTGCTGACAAGATCTTGATATTTTCGTTGCGTTTCTTTATTTATCAGACCTTCACAGGAGAATCGCGTTGTATATTCTCCTGTCCTCCTTGACTTGTACGAAAATTTCCATCGTAACTTTGCAGCAACCATAAAATGGTCACAGCCTACGAATTTGGTTGACGACCGATACGATTTCACGTTTTGGATAACCCGAGCCCAGTCTTTTGAAATCAAAACATGGTCAATTTCGCTACTGGCTGTTTTACGTGGATGTGTCCATGTTTCTAAGTGGATGTTTTTATGAGGAAAGAATATACTTGCCACTTTGAGATCATGAGCGACCGCAAAGTACATCATTCTTTCCCCATTCTCGGTCGCAGTTTCGTGTCGGGAGTACGGACCTATATTATTACATAAGTCGGTCTGATTTCTGCCAGCTCTAGCATTAAAGTCACCAATCACCAATCTGACCTCGTGCTCAGATAGAGCCCATCAGATTATCCAAATTATTGTAAAATGAGTCTTTATCTTGGGGTTGGCTCACATCAGTGGGTGCATGTACACATACAATTGACAGGTTGGCTAATCTCATGTGCAAGCGAAGTTTACACATTCGATTATCGACTGCTTGGAAGTCCAACACTGTGTAGCAACGTAAAGCCTTGGGATACATGGACTCCACTTTTAGGCCATCGAGTTTCTTGGAGCGCTACGAGTTCCAACCGATACTCCTTCATACATGTGATAAGGCCGTCCAACGCGCCAGGTTTTCTTAGTGACTGCACGTTCCACGTGCTGATCCTCAATCTCGTATCCGGGTACCTAAGCGGGTTTTGTTGACATTTTTAACTGTAATTGCTTTTTTCGGATGCGGGTCGTCAGCCCAGCGATCCAACCAGATTTAGTCGCCTCCTACGACAAGCTGTGGATACGGTGGTGGTATTCTATGGATCTCATGTTTCGGACGAAATATTTACGAAATATGGTTGCCCCCACCCACAGAGCTAAGTATTTCAGCTTAATCATCTAATATGACCAACCCCAGTAACATCATACTAATTCAATTATGAACATAACCCTAACCCATCAGAGAGAATAATTTAGCTCAACAATTATTAGACTGGATGTATCTAAGCTTCTTCAGTGTGTCTTCGTAGACCGTCCTGTTATTATGAACTAGCAAACTTCTTCATAATTATGAACTAGTTAGTGTTTTTCTGAATTGGCCTTCATTTGGATACTTGATATAGAATAATCAAACAACGTGATCGAACAATCGGTATATTCGGTACATAGACCAATCACGTATAAACATAAATCGACTGAGAATATCCCTTAAATCCCAATTCGGAATTTATTTTCGTTGTAATTTTGGTTAACGAACCCGTATAAAATAATACAAAATTAAAGAATCTCAGTCATTACAAATGGAAGCCGATTCTTTATAATTTATATGCCCAATGCAGCTAGCTCCAGCCTATCGTCTTTACTCCCATGCTCACCTTCTCGTCCCTGTTAGACTACGGGTAACAAAACAATTTAACTAATAGTTCAGTCACTCGAGCAAAGGTGACTAAGGAGAATTTAGGATTTTACAACATAGGATTTTATCACTGGAAGTGATAATGCAGAGTTTTACTCGTGCAAAAAAATGGAACCAAACTAACCAAATAATGAGAGTTATGCAATGTGAGAGCGACAGCATGAGGTATTGCGACGCACGTAGAAGACCAGTCTAGTACATATTTCGAAAATATATACATCTATCGCCAATACACCATACTTCGCTTCCATTGCAAGCCTCAAGTGGACGGAAATAAATAATGCTTTGAAGCAGTGGAGATGAAACAAACGGAGCTCATAGGAGTGATCGAACAGATAGAAAAGAAAGCCACTAGTTGCACTTAATCTGATTAAATCTAATCCGACTGTAAAAAATCATATTTAGCTTAGTGTCAAGATTGCGGATGGCTATTTAGCAGGTGATGATGATGAGTAGCGGGTCAGTGGAAGTGAGAAGAAACAAATGACGGCTCAGAGCTCAGTAGATTTCTCTATATGACAGACATTAGTACAGAGATGGAGTCATCCACACAAATATTATAGATTGAAAGCCGTCTATATGCACTCAAGTTACATAGCAGGATGCATTCATACTAATACACAGTTAAGTGTGCACAAAATATCTCTTGTCATTATTTGGCAGTGTACAGTTATATTTTCGATTCTATTACCAAATATCAATTCATGTTCGAATCGAATTGATGATTCGAATTGAATAGCAATACGAATCGAATTTCCAAATAGATTTGCTATGGTTGTGTTTGTTTGGTTTCTAAATTCATTTAGGGAATAGGAAATATATCGACAATCAGATGGAGACATTCGAGTTTCAAACCTTCCCGTTTGAGATAGAATGTGGGAACATTGATTAAGAGCGAAATTGGGATTTTTTGAAGAAAGCATTGGATGGCGATTAAAGTATTTTACTGAATGTCAAGACTGCAGCACAGAACAGTACAGTCTTAAGCTATCAGAATACAAGGCTTCGACTTCGTTTCCACACAATTAGCAGAATTACATAGTTATGTTTTAAGTGAAGTTTGAGTTCTCTCTTTTATCTTAATAAGTTGGGTAAGCATTTCCACATCTAGAAATTATCTGAGTCCCTGGTGAAATGCAGGGTAGTGATGAACTAGCCTGATAAGATTAACAGCTACCAGAAAGGGCAGGAATAGTGTGGCGACTGCACTGTTTAGGCCTGTGTTGAGGAAGGAGCCTGATTTCTTGATATAGACGATAGACGACGAATATACTTATTAAATTACCATCTGTCTATTAAATGTTAGAAAAGGTTGGTTTACTGGTCACAATTAAAATAACAAGATCATTCAGGAAAGACTAAACGTAGACTAAAGACCTCAATTAGTTAGGAGAATGCCTTTTGAGATCAATATCAAAATCGTTTAAACCATCTGACGATTATTTGTTTGAGGTCTAAGACTTGTTCAGAATGTTCGACGGATCTAGAGCTCAACCTAAAACGGACGTTGAACTCTAGACAGGGTTTGGTAGGTCTCTTCTTTTTAGGGTCGAACCAACATTGTCTCAAACACCAATTTTGTTGGCACATCGCTTGGTATTGCAGAAAGAACAAATGACTGCTTATAAAAATCAAATGAGCTCTAGAACTAAGCGTGTATGTATTACTCTAAGAGAAATTCTCTCTAATATAGAGAGAGTTAGGTAATGCACTAACTTGAGTGGTTTTACTCTATATTTTACCAATCATTATTTTGAAACTGAAACGGATTACAAAATGAAGGTGGTCGTGAATATTGAACATCTATAGAATAAACCACCAGCGCTGTTCAACAAGAGCTCAATTCTTGTTGAACCTCCCTTTAACCTTCAGTGGTTACTTTAAATAGAATTCGATGGGGCATTGAGACCTTCTCGAAATTTAAAACCACAGTACCAGACAAAATATTTCTTAGTCTCCTATACAGAAGGATTAGTCAATCGAAGAAGATCTCTCACATATCTTTGGATCCAGTTTGAGATAAATTCCATAATCGTTCATCCCGAAATGATTATATATGAAAAAATTCCAACCTATAAGCATATCCTCTCTTCTCAAATCCCATTTATTCCAAAAAATCAAGCATACCAGAAAGGCAAACCTGTTGAAACAGCTCTTCATAACGTCAGTAGCTGGATTGAAATAATAAAGAATTTGACATAATTTAGACAATGCTATGATAGTAAGAGATGTCCTGATGATGGAGTTCTATCTCCGCTTTTAGGGTGATAAGAAAATGTCCAGTTGTTACAACCGCACCCTGTGGGAAAGATACCATTATTTCGGTAATGTCAGAAAAAGTATAAATATGGAGGAAGGTCACATAATGGTCCATATTCTCTCGGACACTATTGAGGCCAAACACCTCTTTTAGCAATTATTTAGAGTAATTATAGGTATAAATGAGACTGTGGGTGATACAGGTTTAACTGAGACTATGGAAGAAATAACCAGTAAAGATGCTAGTTTCTCTTGAATTATGACAGAGGCACTTTGACGGCCATGCTGGATACTTTCGCTTAAAATCTTTAACTTTTTTCGAGTCTATTCTCTCTACAGGCTTTTACTGAATAGATCGCGGTTCCTCTATGAGAACAAACGATACCAGATATTGGTCTTCAATAAACAGTTTTTCCAACCAAAAATGATTTTATGGTAAGGAACCAATCGAGCCAGAGTGAGGAAAACAATGTGCTGCAACTGTAAAAGGACTTAATCATTATGATAGTGAAGTCAGGAAAGCTATACATGAGGGACGAATACACTTTTCGCTTATCAAAAATCGTCCTTGGGACATTTAACCAGTAAAGGTTGTGTTGGTCTAGCTGGTTTTTTTCACTGGACACTATTCTTTGAGTTATTCATGTCCCGAATGAAAATCCGAAACTCCCGTCTAGTCTCTTATTTTTACAGGCTGCAATAATGTAGATCGCGATTTCTTTTTAAGAATGAACAAAATTTTGGATATTTGGCCTTAATTCGTAGATTAAAATGGACTTATCGAACCAGAGTGAGTGAAAAGTGTATGCAGTAGTACTAAACTGTGTCTAAACTTTTGAAAGATAAGGGCTCTCTCCGTTTTTGATTCTTTTCAACATTAAACAAGTAGATCAGGTACAAATTATATGAGATGTAGCCAGAAATCCCTAGAACTTCTCGGCTATTTTCCTGTTATATACGTCAACATCGTAGCTCGTGATCAATTATTACGCAATAGGATTTAGCATGAGATCGACCGGGAATGTTTTTTGAGATTGATGTGACATCAACATTCACGACAACAGGCTATGGTGATAAGTACTTTTCGGTTCCTATACAAAAGAGAGCCATCTGACGGCTGGAAGGATTTGGTTTTGTCTCTTTCCGAATATTTGAAGGATCTCGAGTTCAAACTACGAAAAAAGTTGTAATTATCTGGGATGCGCTCTAAAATGCAGCTTATTTTTAAGATCCAAAACAGGGTATTTTTTTAGAATGCTGGAAGTGTACGAAACATAGTATATTTGTCTTTTAGAAGCGCACGACGCTGGTGAATCGCAACATAGTAAAAAGATTCATTCTTGACCCTTCACTTTATTTTCGAATTATCTGGGACTACCAGCCAAATATTGCCCTCTTTTTTTCAATATGGTTCTTTATATAGGGCATGGTGTATCCGAACTATTTCTTTTCCCAGAAGGAGTTTCGTTTAATGGTTGACAATAGTGATTTAAACATATTATCAACAGTTATGGTGGAGCTACAAGTGGGCCTTCGAAAAATATCGCCATTATTGGCAATCTAGTTGACTCCAATACACAGAACAGTTCTACGCCTCCATCACAGTCATTCGGATTGACGATAGCAATTCGGACCCGATATGCTTCCATAAATGGGTGTATGCTGCCTGAATTTGAATTTCGATGCCAGGGATGTAGTACGTATGTCAGGGGCAAGTAAGGAAGTATTGTGAGTGGCGTAGTGATGCTTTGAGGAAATGAAAGACGACACTGGAAATAATACAATCAAAGAACGGGTAAGCTTGAAACAGTAATTGGAAAGAATGGTTGGTTTGGGATATCGATCACCTCCACTTCATCACAGCATCATCTTATATATCTATATAACCACTAACTTCCCTAATTCACTACTGTCAATCACATCACTATAAAAATAAAACACGTGATTCTACACTCGACACTTCTAAATTCACTTATCAACGTTCTTGCTGTATATCACCATCAAGTCGCGATTACAGTCAAATCTGCGGTGCACGAAGTGGTGTCCGTCACCGCAACGATTATGCAACATTTGATTACGAAATACAATATTTGATTACGACACTCGGTCTTTTATATAAAATTTATCTGTACTCAGTTCGAGTTTGTTCATTTGTACTTCAACTTTAGTACTGTAATGAAGTAAGTGTTTTGTTGCCAGAAAACTAGAGTGTTTCAATACGTCAGTGCTTAATTGAAAATAAAATGACCACTATGGATATCCCAAGTGATTTACAATCGATATTCGGGTAAGTCTAGATTTGTATTATGATCCGAAGCTGTGTTTATGGTTAAAGATCGATCAACGTCCTCCAGTCACAAAAACTGCATTTCAAAACGAATTGTGAACCACGTGAATACATTGTGGGTGTTAAATATCAAATCAAGGCCCAAAGTGTCAATAAACTTATCGAAGTATGAGTTATTATAAAGTATCGTTACATAGCAGCTGGGTAATGAATCAAGTGCGCGAGCGATGATAAGAAAATTTTATCAAGTGTATTGTGTACTCTAGTTGTGGTTGTTTTGGTGAATGATAAGGCCATATAGTCAACAATTCACACGATCATATATACACATACGTATAGTTTTGATAAGACATTCCGGTTTTATACATACGCTTAATATTTATAGATACATCGATGCCAACCAACGGCGATTTATAGACACACTCGGGGAAGCGATTGCCATCAAATCTGTTTCAGCATGGGAAATGATCGATGAGATTAATCGTATGACAGAATGGACGGCAACACGTTTGCGAGCAATTGGCGCAACAACCGAAATTGTAAGTCTACCAAATCGGAAGGATTCGAATGGGAAGGAGCTGCCATCGCCAAACGTTTTGTTTGGTACTTTACCGGCCACAACCAATCCGTCAACGGCGAAAACAGTTTTAATCTACGGCCATTTGGATGTTCAACCGGCGTTGAAAAATGATGGTTGGAACACCGAACCGTTCGTAATGACAGAGGTTGATGGGAAATTGTTTGGACGTGGATCTACCGACGACAAAGGTCCCGTACTAGGTTGGCTGCATGCTATTGAGGCGTTCCAAAAGCAAAGCGTCGAAATTCCGATCAATATTAAATTCGTGTTCGAAGGCTTGGAAGAGACAGGCAGTTTCGGTTTGGGGGAATTATTGAGTGCACGACAAACCGACTTCATCAAAGATATAGACTTTGTTTGTGTATCGGACAACTACTGGTTGGGCAAAGATAAACCTTGTCTCACTTATGGTCTACGCGGGCTAATATACTTTTATATTGAAATTCAGTGCGCGTCGAACGATTTGCACAGCGGTATTTATGGTGGTGCTGTACCAGAGGCCATGACCGACCTCGTGTATATAATGAGTAAGCTAGTTGAAAGGAATGGTAAAATTTTGATACCCGGAATAATGGACGATGTGTCCAATATAACAACGGCCGAATTGGACATGTACAAGGATATAAGTTTTAATCTCGACGATTATCGTCAGGATATCGGCACAAATCGTTTACTCCATGAAAACAAAACCAATCTGTTAATGCATCGCTGGCGCTATCCATCCCTCTCGTTGCACGGTATCGAGGGTGCATTTTATGAACCCGGTCAAAAAACTGTTATACCCGGCAATGTTATTGGTAAATTTTCCATTCGTATTGTACCGAATCAAAATCCGGACACTGTTGTTCAACAAATACACGACTATGTGAATAAATTGTGGGACGAGTATGGTTCGTCGAATACAATGAAAATAACAAATGGGAAGCCTGGTAATCCGTGGATGGAAGATGTTAACCATCCAAATTTTGTAGCCGCTCGTACTGCCACGAAGTACGTTTATAATGTGGAACCCGATATGATACGTGAAGGGGCGTCAATTCCGGTTGTGTTGGACATGCAAAATGTGACCAAAAAAAATGTCTGTCTATTGCCAATTGGGGCGTGTGACGATGGGGCCCATTCTCAAAACGAGAAGATCGACATTCGAAATTATATCGAAGGCGTAAGTCATGATTTGTGTCATTCTCTGTATGATTTGGAAATTTGTATTGGATTTATTTTATTTATAGACGAAGGTGTTTGCCGGATATTTATATGAACTGGGCCGACTCTAGAAGTGATGATCTCACTTTGTTTTGAAATTTGAATTAATCTTATAATAAATTGGAAAGTTCTATAAAAGATGTCGTATTTAATTTTGAAAGATCGATAAACTCTTGCGACTGCTGGTAAAGAGCAAAGACCGTATCAGTTGCGAAGCACCGGCACAAAATCAACATTACGTATACCAAAACGATCAACACAGAATATTCAGAATAACGCCATTACCTGGCGCCACCCCTAGTCGGCGATCTTACTTTTTCCAGCTAATACCCGAATGCAAATCTGGATCTTCTTGTTGGTCGTCACTTTGGTTGACTCAACATCGAACCCAATTTGTTTCTCCAAGTAAACAAATTGTTCCTGTCCTTACACCGTTCGTAGCTTCGTTCAATTCTTCTGATGCTTCGAAGCTCATTGTTTTTCTGATAGCCATGTATTTCTCCTAGTGAACACTTCCACATTTCCATCTAAACAGTGACATGGCCAATATTTTTGGGACTTGCCAATCTGATTGAACCGTTGTTCAGTTTTCTACACCTTCTAAATTTTTTCAATAGGGGTTTGTTTGTGGAAGTCTATTTCCACCATCCTGTCAACAACTCATCTACTCAAGCAGGGTTTCGTGGTTTCCCGACCGGTTCTAGTTGCATATAGCGGTTGGATTCAAACGCTTTGTCCTCAGCCCCCATTTTCAAAAGTTGTTCTTCCACAGGCTGCTTCTTTATATTCAAGTATCATTGCCACGTCATGAATAGCATTGATGAAAGTGCCCACTGTAAGCTCATCTCAGTGTTCTGCATGTATTTCGAGTACGACAAGTTCATTAATCAGGTGATAGAGGCTTAAAACTCTTACAATAACTCCTTTAACTCTTGTTTCCAAATTTGCAACTGTATGTAATGTGGCATATATGTGAAACCTCTGTACCTCAGCCATAAGACTTCCACCTTACTTTGCTCATATCAGCATTGAAGGTGGTAAAATTAGTTGTTGGTGAACAGTTCGGTAAACTTCTAATGCTTCTTATTTCCGGAATTTCAATCGGATATAAGTCACTCTGGTCTCAAGTGTTTCTCGAAGCCCAAAAGCTGTTCTTCTTTACTTGCATTAGCTCTTCGTTTAGGGACTTATGCTGTACTTCATGTTAGCCCTTCAAGTTGTTATTCCGATTTTAGTTCTGTTTATTAATGTGAAGCCTTTCAGCTGCTTCTGTTAGTCATGCAGCTGCAATTTCGGTTGTAAGCTATTGTTACTGTTGTGCTAGAAATCACGCCATGCCTGACAATGCATCTGAACCTATATAGGTCAAATTTTTCTAACCGATCTTCTCTCATTTGTTTCTAGTTTTGCTGCAAACCCGACTTCATTGGGCTGCTTTAACGCTTCTTTCATTATTTTCCACAATCTGAGCACCAATTTAGCTCTCGATCCACTTGTACTCAAATTATGAACGACCAGATTCACATAAAATACCAGATTCTCATCTCGTTACTACTATACCAAACAGAAAAAAAATAAATAAAATCGTGGTCACCTACCGTCTCAGAAAACTAGGATCAAATATCGAAATGGTCATTCAAAGACTGAAAGTGAAAGACTAAAATCTTAACTATAAGTCTTATTGATCTGTGTCTTATACCACATATACGTATGGCACAGAAGAATAAGTTTTGTTCTGTGGGAGCCCATTTCTGCAATCCTGCCAACAATTTATGTACCCAAGCAAGTTTACAGTTCCATATCATGGCTTGATTCAAATGCTCTCTTCTCAGCCTCGATTTGCAAAGCCTGTGGAAGTAACAGGCTGTTTCTTTCGATTCAAATATAATTGGGTATTCATTAGCACGTCATAAACAGCGTTAATGAACGTGATCTTTGTTAGCTCATATCAGTGTTCTTCTGCATGGATACGACCAAGTCATTAATCGGATGGCATAGGGTTCCAACTCTTCCAATGATATCTGTTGTTTTTAAATTTTAAACTTTATGCTTCCATCAATTTTTATAGCTCTGATCAGCCGTATAGAGAGCCGTATCGCTTTGAACCTTCACATCGACGAATTCTTCTTATTGCCGGATTTTCACTTCGACGTAACTCTTCTGGTCTCAAGTGTTTCTCGAAGCCTGCAATTCTTTGATGATGCCTTCCAGCTGACTCTTTCCAGTTGTCTCTAATTCTGCTTCAAAACTCTTGTATGCGCTTGAATATTTAGCAATGTACAAATACGTACGTCTGTATAAAAAATGACAGTAACGCAGTCACAATGTTGTGACAAAGTTGAGAACAGGCTATCGAGAATTTTTGCTATTACTTCTGGTGTTCGTCAAGGTGATGCGTTCAGTTGGAATTGGAACAGCGATAAGTTTAAGCAGTGAAATAGTGAAAGTAACAGTGAAAAAGTTAATTGTGGAGTTAAAGTTAATTGTGGTGATTAATAACAAACGTTAGTGAAAATAAGCAAGTAGTATTTATTATTCACAATCCAGTGAACGAACCTTGGATTGGTTTGAATACCTACTAGGGCAAATCTTAACAATTGGTGACAGCGGAGAGATTGTGAATAAAGAGACATGAAGCTATTACAGCTAAGAGTATCGGAACTGAAAAACGAGCTGAGCGTACGAGGTTTTCCTACAACGAAGACTACAAGGAAGACACTACAATGAAGACTACAACAAGCTTTGTTGGAAGAAAATATGGATCCAGACCAGTACGATTTTAATTCTGGAATACCAAATTCAGTGGATATGATTGAAGAGGCAATAAATGACGGAACAGTCGCTGACCCAACATTAATAAATGAACCTACCGCAACACTTGCAAATTTTGATATGTGGTAATTAATGGCAGAAGTCCATCAAATGATGAGTGGTTTAGAACATTTAAAATCCAAAATGCTAGCCGACCAAAAAACTGTGATAAACGAACAAAGGGAAGATCGCAATAAGGTGTTAGAAAGACTGGTACAACGAGTGAAAAGTTCCGCGAAATGTCCATTTCTTTAAATTCTAAAGTGGAGACTCAAATGGAGCAACAATTTGAAACGACAAATTACAATTTGAAACGGTAGCATTAAGAAATGATTGGTGCAACGAAGACCAAGTCGCAGCTCTTATAGTGGTATTAAAAGGCAGTGCAGCAGATATGTTGCAGATTGTTCCCGAATTTTACTGGGCAGGATGAGCACAATCGCTTGCAGAATGGTGTCCAAAATGTGACCAGTACATGGCAGTTAAAGGTCGCTATGGATATGTAGGTCCATTTCCTACCAGTGAAAGTGGAAACAAATATGTTTTGGTGATGATGGATTATTTCAGTAAATGACCTGAAGTTTATCCAATATCAAACCAAGAAACAACAACAATCGCGCGCTAACACTGTAGTACATGATAGGATAAGTCGATATCGGGTACCCATGGAACTATACATTCAGATCAAAGCCGCAATTTTGAATCAGTGGTATTTCAGGAAATGTGACAATTATTGGAGATCAAGAACAACGCCTTTCCACCCACAGTCAGACGGCATGGTTGGACGGTTTAACGCTATAAGGTATGGCCAGTGTGCTAGATCTGTTCTAGGTATCAATTGAGCTGCTCAGCCGAGTTACTTGAAATAATGTGACAATCACATTTCTTCCACGAGAAGATCAATTTGGAAACGTGGACTCATTCAAGTAAAACAGTGCCCGAGTTGTTCCACGCGTGAGACTGTTTCGCTGCTACTTCAAATTCGAAGACAGACTACCAGTAAAAGATTTTGTTAGGAACAACAATTTGTAATCTAGATATTAGTCAGCAACTATATTATTATATCACTATGGTGTTCGTCTTCTTGATAGGACCCGATACTAAATGAAACTGATAATATTTTTTTTAATCAAAAAGGCGGAAATTATTCCAGAACTCAATGCCACTAGAGGCCCACGGTTCAACCCACATACACATACAGATTAAAAACACCCAATTGCGATTGATGAATGGTCACCGATAATACTTTACTCTGAAACTCTCGTTTTGTCTGCTGATCTAGAACAGCAGGTGCAATGAGGTTTAAGAGGTCGCTTTCTGCAACTAGAAACCTAAACTCTGCTAAATGGATCCAAATCCTTATGTGTTTGAAGTGAAATGAGTAGCTACGGTGCAAGTACATAATGCACCAATCACGACAGCCACGGTTTCAATACCCTTATGTCTTATGCTAAAAATAGTTTTTATTTTTAGTTTTCCACTAATACACTGCTGTTGTGTTACCTGGCTAAATAAAGTTTTTCAAGTAAAATTTATTACGTTTACATTCAAAGTATTTCATGTGATACAAATAGGATGGTCAGACCAAAACTAAAATTAATTAAAAATAAAAAATAAAAATCCTAGTTTTTTTCTAGTCTCTGTATAGTTTTTTTGTATACCTAAAACTATCGTTATATACTGTAACAACATGTTTTGCATTTTTATTATATATTTTATGTTGTGAAACCAACGATATATACACATCTAGGTTAGTTGTGTGGTGAGTGTGTGTGAGCTTGACAAAATTTGTCTACTCGTATATTTCCGCCTTAAAAATAATGGAGTCAATTTTCCAACGAATTTTTTTTAACGGTTTTTTCTGGCCATAGTTGGCCCGTACTATTTGTCAACAATCTGACTCCATCGGTTTCAATTACGAACCAGCTCTTAATATTGTTATAAAGACTTAAAAGTTGCCAGATCGCTCTCTATGCTACAGTTCCTCTTCGTCTACAGTAATTTCTGTGTAATTCAGTCTGAATAAGCACGCAGAATGTGACCGAGTCAGCGTACATAATATAAGGATTTAATTAAACATTAAATTTCTAATCTTGTGATTGAAAAGGACTCGGTATGTGTCCTCAACATCTAACGTATTCGTCCGTCAAAATCCAACTCTTACAACCATCCATAGCAACGAGACTGATCAGCAATCTGTGCAATTTCAGCTATAAGAAGTTGACGTAGAGAATATATAACCCGATTGCCAGTGACAAGGTGAATCTGATAACCTCTTCCATACCATTATAGTGAGTAATGATAGATCCAAAATACTTGAATCTCACCACTCCTTCAAACGTGTAGTTATCACTAATTAAATCGATTGCGTTTAAGTCTCGAAAACAAGAGATCAGATTTTAAGTTTTGAACTCGTTGATTTTGAACGGAAACAATCAAGTATTTCGGACAAAAGTATCGGGGACAGCGCATCTCCTTGTCGAACCAGTATAGTGATTGCGAAAATTCTCGAAAGCCTGTTCTCAACTTTAACACAGCATTGTGACTGCGTTACTATGCCATTTTACACAGATGTACATATTTGGTATTCCTAAATATTCAATCGCATACCATAGCGTCTCTCGATTGATCGAGTCATATCAGCATGCTTGAAATCTAGGGATACCTGGTGAACATCGCAAGATATTTCGTAGTCCTGGAAAGAATCATCCATAGCGAAAAACTTGACCAATGAAAACTGACCGATTTAAACGTAATCCTCCTTGGTAGCCACCGATAATTATCTCCGCCAAAGGAGTGATTCTTCCCCAGAAAATGTATGACAGAGATACACCACGATTTAATATTTCTACAGGCATACCTTCATTTCGCCATACCAATTGAACAAGGTCGACAAGAATGTTCCACAAACGTAGCCTTCCGAATATTGGGAACTCTAAATAAATGCATTCATCTCTGCATGGCTCTGGTGAATTCCTTAAAAAGGATGGATCATTAATGAACATCACTGCGGACTGTATTTGAGGGTAATCAAATACAGATTGTGCTACATGTGGAACATTAAGTAAGTCGGAAAAATGTTCACGCCATGTATCGAGTACCGCATCGACGTTAACACAGACGTTTACATCCTGGTCCTGAATGGCAGTTGACCGAGATCTTAAGGTATGGTGCAATTCGGTGACTCCTGTAAAGAAATCACGCGAATTTTACTGATTGCTGAGCCTTCCACTATTCGCGCTTCTTCTGTGTACAAATGCGTTTAGCTTTCCTCCTAGCAAGAACCGAGTCTGCGCTTCATTGTGGGCTATATTGCGTTGTTCAACAGCAAGACGACAATCCTCATCAAACCAATCATTTTTAGGCTTTGGTTTTCACTATACCGAGAACGTGCTGGGCAGCATCGACCAATGAGGTTTTCAATACTTCCCAGACACAGGAGAATCGCGTTTTATATTCTCCTGTTCTCCCTGACTTGTACGAAAATTTCCTTCGTAGCTTTGCAGTGACCAGATAATGATCACTGCCTACGAATTTGGTTGACGACCGATCTCACGTCTTGGACAACCCAAGCCCGCCCTTTAGAAATCTACACATGGTCAATTTGGCTTCGGGATATTTTACGTGGATGTGTCCATGTTTCTAAATGGATGTTTTTATGAGGAAAGAATGTGCCTTTTCGATCGCAGTTTCGTGTCGGGAGTACGGACCTATATTATCGCATAAGTCGGTCTGATTTTTGCCAGCTCTAGCATTAAAGTCACCAATCACTAATCTGACATCGTGCTCGGGTATAGAGCCCATCAGATTATCCAAATTATTGTAAAATGAGTCTTTATCTTGGGGTTGGGTTACATCAGTGGGCGCATGTACTTAGACAATTGACAGGTTGGCTAATCTCATGTGCAAGCGAAGCTGCCACATTTGATTATCGACTGCCTAAAAGTCCAGTACAGCCTTTTTTACCTGCGTTCCAATTAGAAATCCAACTCCAAAATTTTCGAGGTCATCTCCACTGTGTTGCTACATATAGCCCTGGGAAACATGGTCTCCACTTTTAGGCTATCGAGTTTCTTGGAGCGCTACGAGTTCCAACCGATACTCCTTCATTCATGTGATAAGTCCGTCAAACGTGCCAGGTTTTCATTTCTGGGTACTTAAGCGGGGGGTCATTATTTTTTTGGCGGTATCCGATTTTTTTTGTTTGTTGACAGTTTCAACAGGTTTGAGTTTTTGCGGATGCGGGTCGTCAGCCCAGCGATCCAACCAAATTTAGCCGCTCCCTGCGACAAGCTCTGGATACGGTGGTGGTACTCTATGGGTCTCATGTTTCGTTCGTAATATTTACAAAACACGAATGCCCCCAACCACAGGGCACACATAATGCACAAATATAAATTTAATAATTCACTGTTTTGAACTTTGGCCAACTTACCTGGTGAATATTAATATTTGGGAAAGCAGTCTTATCTGGGAAAGCGAATGATTAGAAGAATAGTGGGGCCGAAACGACCTCAACCTATTCACAAACTTTATATGGGTTAGATCCTCGTCTTTCTTGATTGAAGTCATTACAGGTTCTGTAATGATATATTGTTCTTAGTGGGCCACTTTTGGTAAGCAGACCTGGCACTGTGGGATGAATCAAACGTTATGTTATGGTGCCAAAATTAAGGACTCATTCAGGTACCATGAAAAGTGTTACATGCTTAATGCAGAAGGACGATGGACATAGAAGTTCTAACCCGCTAAGGCGTGTGTAACAACTCACCTATGCCGAAGCAACTAGCCCTTAAAATGGATGGTGCTTAAGTCATATGCCTGTATATAACCGATATGGAAAATTAAATTATATTAAAATCAAGCCATATCGAGTAGGAGGGTACAATGATATGCATTGAAGTGTTTGGTGTAAGGCTGCATGGAGCTGTCAGTGGCACTAATCTTGGTGGTAGTAGCAAATAATCGAATGAGATCTTAGAGGTGAAATACTTGAACCGTCGTAAGAATTACATATGCGAAAGCATTTATAGTTCTAACCATAAACGATTCCAGCTAGCAATTGGATGGACCTACATATATGGCACTTTTAATCGCTTACTGGGATCCAAAGCTTTTGGCCTCCGGGGAAGTATGGTTGCGAAGTTGAAACTTAAAGTGATTCACGGAAAAGCACCACCAGGAGTGGAGCCTGTTGCTTAATATGACTCTATATGGGGAAACTAACCAGGTTCGACCATACTCTAAATGAGTAAGGCAGATTAATAACTCTTTCTCGAATCTATGTGTATATATAATTCCAATAATGAACGAAAACCAAATTTCTTAACAAGATGCCGGCACGTTTTGTAGAAACTTTACAGACTTTTTTCTACTTTGTTATCCATATTTCTAACGGGATGTGGGTTTAGTACGTAAATCTTGTCTGTAAATGGAGTCATAGTTTGTGGATTGTCTGATTAACACACTTGCTTCTTTAATAGATAAATTGCGTCTATGATGACCGCAGGTATGTGGTGCTCTTAGATGTCCTGGGTTGCAGGTACCAACTCCTATAGTCTAAAAAGACCGTGTAAACTGCTAAAAAATAAATAAAAAAACATTCGTGGTTATGATTGCGGGCTGAAATTGTACATATAAACCTGAAATTCCCTCTAAGTGTGGTTTCATAAACTCGCATAATTATACAATTTAAAATAAGCCATATCGAGTCGGAGGGATCAAAAATATGCGTTGAAGTGTTTGGTGTAGGCCTACGTGGAGCTGTTATTGTGAAGTCGCCATTGTAGATTATTCTTGCCAAATAAAAATTATAGATCATTTTATTCTAAACCGAACATAATTTAACAATTAATTTAGAACTGGCACGGATCAGAGGGATCCGACTGTCTCAATCAAACAATTATATAAGTCACGACTTTTCCAACTCAATTATTGGATAAATTTTATCGTAGTTTTTTTGTTCAACTATAATGGCTTGGTAACTATAAATCTGGTTGGATCGCTGGGCTGACGACCCGCATCCGTAAAAAAAATCACTGTTAAAAATGTC
The DNA here is from genome assembly GCA_963932295.1 of Tipula lateralis. NCBI lineage: Eukaryota > Metazoa > Arthropoda > Insecta > Diptera > Tipulidae > Tipula > Tipula lateralis. The sequence continues at coordinate 55,734,093 of OZ010738.1, forward strand.
AACAAAAACAAAAAAATCGGATACCGCCTAAATAACAATGACCCTCCGCTTAAGTTCTCGGAAACGATATTGAGGATCAGCACGTGGAACGTGCAGTCATTAAGAAAACCTGGTGCGTTGGACGGCCTTATCACATGTATGAAGGAGTATCGGTTGGAACTCGTATCGCTCCAAGAAACTCGATGGCCTAAAAGTGGAGTCCATGTGTCCCAAGGCTATACGTTGCTACACAATGGAGATGACCTCGAAAATCTTGGAGTTGGCTTTCTCATTGGGCCACAGGTAACAACGGCTGTATTGGACTTCCAAGCAGTCGATAATCGAATGTGGCAGCTTCGCTTGCACAAGAGATAAGCCAACCTGTCAATTGTTTGTGTACATGAGCCTACTGATGTAAGCCAACCCCAAGATAAAGACTCATTTTACAATAATTTGGATAATCTGATGGGCTCTATACCGGAGCACGATGTCAGATTGGTGATTGGTGACTTTAATGCTAGAGCAGAAATCAGACCGACTTATGCATAACATAGGTCCGTACTCCCAACACGAAACTGCGGCCGAAAATGGGGAAAGAATTATGTACTTTGCGATCGCTCATGATCTCCAAGTGGCAAGTACATTCTTTCCCCATAAAAACATCCACTTAGAAACATGGACACATCCACGTAAAACATCCCGAAGCCAAATTGACCATGCGTTGATTTCAAAAGGGCGGCCTCGGGTTGTCCAAGACGTGAGATCGTATCGGTCGTCAACAAAATTCGTAGGCAGTGACCATTAATAGTTGCTGCAAAGCTACGATGGAAATTTTCGTACAAGTCTAGGAGGACAGGAGAATATAAAACGCGATTCTCCTGTGAAGGTCTGATAAATGAAGAAACGCAACGAAAATACCAAGATCTTGTAAGTAATAGCATTTTACGATCCAATTACCAATCTGATGATGTGAACAGTGTCTGGGAAGTATTGAAAACCTCGGTTGTCGATGCTGCCCAGCATACTCTCGGTATAGTGAAAACTAAGCTCAAAAATGATTGGTTTGATGAAGAGTGTCGTCTTGCTGTTGAGCAACGAAATATAGCCCACAATGAAGCGCAGACTTGGTTTACAATGGCAAGAAAAAACAAAGTAGCTTTTGCTAGGAGGACAGCTAAACGCATTTGTAGATAGAAGAAGTTCGAATGGTGGAATGCCAAGGTCTTAAGACTACAACAACTCAGCAATGAGCTCAATTCGCGTGGTTTCTTAGAGAAATCACTGAATTGCACCATACCTCAAGATCTCGGTCAACTGCCATTCGGGACCAGGATGGAAACCTCTGTGTTAACGTCGATGCGGTGCTCGATACATGGCGTGAACATTTTTCTGATTTACTTAATGTTCCACATGTATCATAAGCTGTATTTGAATACCCTCAAATACAGACCGCAGAGATGTTCATTGAGGATTCATCCTATGAGGAATTCACAATGGCCATGCAGAGATTAAAGAAAAATCGTTCACCAGGGGTTGATTGCATTAATTCAGAGCTCTTGAGATTCGGAGGGCTGACTTTGTGGAACTGTCTTTTCGACCTTGTTCGATTGGTATGGCGAAATGAAGTTATGCCTGATGAATGGAAAGTGGCCGCGTTATGCCGAATATTCAAAAAGGGTGATCGCATGAAATGCGAGAACTATCGCGGTAAAGCACTCCTTTGCACAGCATATAAGTACCTGTCTTACATAATCTTGGGAATAATTATTCGTTTAGCGAAAGAAATTGTCGGTGACTACCATAAAGGATTCCGTCTAAATCGTTCAGTCACTGATCAAGTTTTTCGCTACGGATGATTCTTTCCAAGTACTACGAAACATCTCGCGATGAACACCAAGTATTCCTAGATTTCAAGCAAACCTATGACTCGATCAATCAAAAGAGGCTATGGTATGCGGTTAAACATTTAGGAATACCAAAAAAATATGTACATCTCTGTAAAATGACAGTAACGCAGTCACAATACTGTGTTAAAGTTGAAAACAGGCTATCGATAACTTTTGCAATTAATTGCGGTGTTCGACAAGGAGATGCGCTGTCCCCGATACTTTTTAATCTCATGTTGGAATACATCCTTCGTAAAAGTGAAACACCTCAGGACAATATCTTATTCCGACAATCCAATCAACTTCTTGCTTATGCAGATGATATCTGTGTGATTGGAACAGTGTTCAGCTTCCGTTGGTCTCAAAATCAATGAGTCCAAAACCAAATATCTAATCTCTGGTTTTAGAAACCAAGACGCAATTGATTTCAGTAGTGGAAACCACACGTTTGAAGGAGTAATGAGATTCAAGTATCTTGGATCTCTCATTACTCACGATAATAGTGTGGGAGAGGATATTAAGGTTCGCATTGCCGCTGGCAATCGGGCTTTGTATCCTCTACGTCCACTGCTGAAATCAAAATATCTTGCAAATACGGATAAGCTGAAGCTGTACAGAGTGTTGATCAGACCCGTTGTCATGTATGGATGTGAGAGTTGGACCTTGACGGATGAGTACGAAAGATGGCTTCTAACATTCGAGAGAAGAATCATGCGTGTGATATGGCCCAAAACGCGACATTGATGGCACATACCGAGTTCTATTCAATCACGAGATCAGGAATTTAATGCAAATTCCTGATATCGTGCATGAAATCAAAGGACAGCGAATACGCTGGCTCGGTCACGTTCTGCGTGCTGATCCGAAACGAATGATACAGCGATCTTTAAAGGGAGAACCGCCTTTCGGTAGGCGAAGAGGTCGCTGTCGGCGACGATGGCTCCACGGCGTAGAGAGCGATCTGGCATCTTCCAACTGCTTACAACAGTGTGGAGAGCTGGCTCGTGATCGAAACTGTTGGAGCCAGATTGTTGACACGGTACGGGCCAACAATGGCCTGTAAAAACCGCAAAAAAAAAAAAAAAAAAAAAAAAAAAAAAAAAAAAAAAAAAATACTATGGGTCTCATGTTTCGTTCGTAATATTAACGAAACACGAATGCCCCCAACAACAGGGCACACATACAATATCAATAGTTCATTGTATTGAATTTTGGCCAAATCTCAGAGATGTTCCCGGGGTATGGCATAAATCAGTATATAGTTTAAGGTATACTCTATCAAGCCATTAAAGTACGACAAAAAAAGTCGTAACTTTTATGATTTTTAGATTTTAGTGGTTCACTGTATTGAATATTGGCCAACTTACCTGGTGAATATTAATATTTGGGAAAATAGTCTTATCTGGTAAAGCGAATGATTAGAAGAATAGTGGGGCCGAAACAACCTCAACCTATTCTCAAACTTTAAATACGTCAGATCCTCGTCTTTCTTGGTTGAAGTCATTAGAGGTTCTTTAATGATATATTGTGCTTAGTGGGCCAATTTTGGTAAGCAGAACTGACACTGTGGGAGGAATCAAACGTTATGTTATGGTGCCAAAGTTAAGGACTCATTCAGATACCATGAAAAGTGTTACATGCTTAATACAGCAGGACGATGGACATGGAAGTTGTAACCCGCTAAGGCGTGTGTAACAACTCACCTACCGAAGCAACTAGCCCTTAAAATGGATGGTGCTTAAGTCATATGCCTGTATATAACCGAAATGGAAAATTAAATTATATTAAAATCAAGCCATATCGAGTAGGAGGGTACAATGATATGCATTGAAGTGTTTGGTGTAAGACTGTATGGACCTGTCAGTGGCACTGATCTTGGTGGTAGTAGCAAATAATCGAATGAGATCTTGGAGGACTGATGTGGAGAAGGGTTTCGTATGAACAGTTATTGATCACGAGTAAGTCGGTCCTAAGTTCTAGCCTAACTTATAGGGTAATCTTCTTTAATCTCGGGCCCATTAATCTGAAAGAGTACATTTTAATTCTTTTAACAAGGATCAATTAGAGAGCAAATCTGGCGCCAGCAGCCACGGTTATTTCAACTCCAATAGACTAAATTACAGGTTTTGCGGTTAAAACGTTTGTAGTTGTGTCAAGCAGAGGTGGTAATCCATAACTGGATTCGTAAATTATCTTGGTGCAATGAAGTCGAATGTTGGTCTAGAACTGGTACAGTAACTTTGAACAAATTAGAGTGCTTAGTTTCACAACACTGTAAAAAACATTCGTGGTTATGATTGTGGGCTGAAATTATAAACCTGAAATTCCCAGTAAGTGTGGGTCATAAACTCGCATAATTATACAATTTAAAATAAGCCATATCGAGTCGGAGGGAACAATAATATGCGTTGAAGTGTTTGGTTAAGGCCTGCATGGAGCTGTAATTGCGAAGTGTCGAGAGTACCTATATTATTACATAAGTCGGTCTGATTTCTGCCAGTTCTAGCATTAAGTCACCAATCGCTAATATGAACATTGTACTCAGGTACAGAGCCCATCAGATTATCCAAATTATTGTAAACTGAGTATTTATCCTGTTAGGTTGGCTAATCTCATGTACACGAGTACCTTACACATTCGATTTTTGCCAGCTTCAAAATTTTACACAGTGTTTTTTACCTGATATATCTTGAAACGCTACGAGTTCCAACCGATTATTTCTTTTAACATGTGATAAGGCCGATTATATCATTCCATCCATCCAGCGGAAAGAGCAAGAGGTGGCTCGGCATTACAAATAAAAGAAAATATAAAACACTATGTAGAAACAAAAATCGAAGAAGAATCAATGCAAGTCGCTACTGTAAGGATTCACATTAAACACAGACAGCTTACTGTCTCTGCAATATACTGCCCTGCCCGGCATAACTTGAAAAGGGAGGACTACATTAAACTATTTAAATAACTAGGACGTGATTTTATTATTGGAGGTGACTTTAATGCGAAAAAAACCTATTGGGGATCTAGACTTACGACGTCAAAGGGTAAAGAATTGCTTCAAGCAGGTCAGACATCAAAATGTGAATTTTACTCTGGTGGTTCCCCAACATACTGGCCTAGTGGCGAAGCTAAGATACCGGACCTTATAGACTTTTATGTAGCAAGAGGTATATCTCAGAACTACATTCACATTGAAAACAGCAACTCTCTTGTATCGGATCACTCACCGGTTACCATGACAGTCAGTGAAACGGTTATTCAAAGCGAAAGTGCACCCAGATTAACAAATTCAAAAACAAACTGGGATCTCTTTCGTAAATTAATGGAGGAGAAAATCAATCTCCAGGTACCGATAAGAAATTCTCGACAGTTGGAAAACGAATTGGAACAACTCAATGAAGTAATTCACTATGCTGTGTTGGCAAGTGCCCCCACTTTACAAAATAAGAAGACGCTAAACGTATCCTACCCAATGGAAGAACTGGAGAAGAAAACAATTCTTAACAATCTATGTAACAGTCTTAAATCCCTTCTTAAGGAAGTTAAAAATGAAACAATCAACAGATATTTAGTTAGCCTGACTGATGAAAATATTCTGATTATTCACTGTGGAAGGCGACGAAGGGATTTAAAAGACCAAAAATTCAAGTACCTCCACTTAAAAAGGAAAGAAGGCTGATTTGTTTGCGGAGTATCTCCAGAAAACCTTCCAACCGCTACCAAGACAAACTGCCAATGAAAATATAATGCCAATTCATTAGCTGTATGAGTTTGACATACCACCAGTTACTGTCAAAGAACTAAAAAAAGAAGTGAAAAGTAACATGAATGTTAAGAAAGCCCCAGGGTATGACTTGATTACTTGCCAAATTATCAAAACTCTACCAGACAAAGGATTTCGTAAGCTACTACATATAATCAATGCAACCTTTCGGTTAAAATATGTTCCGCATCAAACCACCTAACGATAAAAAATCATACAGGCCAATTTCTCTGCTGCCAATTATGTCAAACCTTTTTAAAAAATTATTACTAAAGAGACTTGAACCCAATAATTCAGGACCGACAACTAATTCCTCCATATCAATTTGGATTCAGAGAAAAGCATTCTACAATTGAACAGATGCATAGAATAACAAATATAATTGAAAGAACAAAAAAAGTATGATCAAGCATATTCCTGAACGTCGCGCAAGCATTCGATAAAGTTTGGCACAGTGGTCTGGAATACAAACTGCATAGAGATCTGCCGAGGCAATTCTACGCCATTCTAAGATCTTATTTATCCAATAGACATTTTCGAGTGAAATATGAGGATGAATACTCTAAGCTAAAGAAAATCTCTGCCCGTGTCCCGCAGGGGAGTGTATTAGGACCAATCCTGTATTTACTATATACAAGAGACATACCAACCACAAATGAAGGAACAAGCCACCTTTTCAGATGACACAGCAATTATGGCAATTGGAAGTAATGTCGCCGATGCAACGAGCAAACTTCCCAGGATGACCAATGCAGTTTATAACTGGACAAAGCTTTGGCGAATCAAGCTGAATGAGACAAAATCCACGCATTTTAACTTTTCATATCAAAAGGCTTACCATCTACCTATCGAAATTAACTCACGACACGTGCCATATGCAAATACAGCTAATTATCTTGGCATGAACCTCGACGCCAAGCTCAAGTGGAGAGAGTATGTCAAAAAAAAAGAAAAAAGAACTTAACATAAAGATCAGAAAAATGTATTGGCTCATAGGTAGAGGCTCTGAGCTTACAATTCATAATTTAAGATGCTGCTCTATCGGCAAATTCTGAAACCGATATGAACCTACGGTATACAAGCTTCTTCGTAGCATCGTCAATGCTTCGTGGTACATAAGAAATGAAGACCTTCACAGGGACCTTCGGATGGAATACATCAAAGATGAAATAAAAAAGCATGCCACAAAACATGAAATAAGGCTCCAGCAACATGGAACCCCCTATATTCGTCATATGATAGATAACCATATTGTTGAAAGAAGACTCCAAAGAACGAGGAGACTTGACCTAGTGAACTTACCAAATTAAAATAAGTAAATAGGTTTAATTAATTAAGGGACTAACCAGTGGGTTACATCCCAACAAAAGTGAATTGTAATAGAAACATAAAAATTTGTATTTGAAAGAAAAATTGCTAGCTGAGCACAGTCTCAGTCGTAATAAAATAAAGCAAAAAACAAAATGTGATAAGGCCGTCAATCGCGCCCGGTTTTTATGTTCCGCGTGACGATCCTCATTCTCGTGTCCGGGTACTTAAACGGGGGGTTTTTGTTTTTTTGGAGGTTTACAATTTTTTTTGTTAATTGACTTTTTAACATTTGTTGTTTTCTTACGGATGATGGTCGTCAGCCCAGCGAACCAACCAGATTTAAACAATTAACTGATGTTTATTAGTAAACAAGTATAAACGATCCTTCCAGTTTAATGAAATGGCATACCACTAACGTAATTGAGATTGACGATAAACATATTTTATTTACCTCAAATCTATATATATATAGGTACCGCTTCAACTCAAGTATCCTCTTACCCGCAAGTCAAAAGTATTATATGATTCGGTTTTGTTGTCTATTCTTATAAATTCTTACAATTCCACCGCACAATAATATCTCGCGCGATTTAAATTATTGAGTACAAAAAATAATCCTATCATGTACACTGGAATGATTTTACAGCCAAACTCATTCCATCCCGCATTATTCCTAACAACAAAAACCACTCATCACCTATTATGTTTTCGAAAGGTATGTATAGAGGCTTTATGTACAAAAAATACTTGAAGCAGCGAAAGTTTATAATTATTTACAATTTTTTTGTTGTGTCTTCAAGTGTCTTGAAAGTTTTATATTACCATTTTGTTTTAAAACCATTTTAATCTTTTGTACTATATATATGGTCTCGTCGTAGAATGAAAGGTTTCCCACTGTCAATCAAATCGTTTAGTTTTCCACCATATTGACGTTTTATGTACGAGTATATAAAGTGTTACATAAATTGGAATGAGCACAATGCAATCAATGTATATAGAGTATATATAGAGTTGGGGAAAATAAAATCGACGACCCCTTTATCCAAACAAACATGTTTTACCTTAAGGGACTTATCATTCGCATGTCGTTTTAATAATTTTTTCGAAACACCGTACACATACATTTCAAATATACTTGACGTATGCCTCGAACGTGATATTCGTGTAATTTTGGCAATTTTCATTCAATTTCGCTATATATACGAGTGTATGTGTGTATGTGCCACTGCCGCCTGATTGGAAACACTTTTTGTATATTTCCATTTTATTGAAAATAATTTTAAAGTTTTGGCATAAATTAATTATAATAAACCGAAGGACAAAACAATAAATAGAGCGGTGCGATTCACGTGCCTCATACGGGATTGAGTTAGATGTTGTCCGGATGTTACTTGAAATGTACGCATATATCGTTCGAAAATTAGACTTGTAAATATTTCGAACCCATTGAATATCAGCGCAATAACTTTCGTAGGAGGGGACTCAATCTGGCTGCACCGCTGGGCTGACAACCCACATTTGAATTGTTATAAATATCAACAAAATAATCCACATCGAAAACTGCCAAAATATTAATGAAACCCTGCTTAAGTACCCGGACACGAGATTAAGGAACGGTACTTGGAACATGTAGTCACTGAAGTTGGAATCCTCACGGCGAGAGGTACAAATGGTTGTGTTTAACTTCTTACCTGCCAATTGTCTCTTAACATGCACTCACTGATTTAAGCCAACTCCAGGATAAATACTCATTTTACAATAGCTTGGATAATCTGAAGGGCTCTACACCTAAACACGATGTCGCATTGAAGATTAGTTTAGGTTTAATGCAGGTGCTGACAGAAATGAGACCGACTTATGTAATTATAAAGCTCCGTACTCCCGACACGAAAATTCCATCAAAAATGGAGAAAGAATGAAGTAATTTGCAATCGCTCATAATCTCAAAGAGACTAGTACATTTTTTTCAAAGAGACTAGTTCGTTATCTGGCCATTGCAAAGCTACGATGAAAATGTTCGTACAAGTCGGGGGAGACGGGGCTATCCTAAGAGATGCAACGCGATCCTTTTGTATAGGTATAATAAATGAAGAAAAAAATCGTTTCAGCAAAATCAGGTTTCACGTTAATTACCAGTCCAAATGAACACTGACTGGATAGTTTTGGACACTTCGGTTGTCTATACAGCCCAGCCCATTTTTTAAATAGTGAAAACTAAGCCCAAAAATAATTGGTTTGATAAGGAATAGATTTCAGCAGATACAATTGATTTCATTATAGTGGCAACCACACATTTGAAAGAGTGATGAGATTCAAGTATCCTGGATCTCATTCCTCGTGATTATAATGTGGAAGGTTCGCCTTGTTACTGGAATTTGGGCCTTGCATCGTTCCGATGCTATTCAAAATTAAACCTCTTATTTTAAAACCGAACAGTCACACCACAGTAGAAAATTAACAAATAATCGAAACCATTTCAATTCAACTATCTATGTCCGGCACCATTCATCAAGTCCGGAAGCATTTGCCTGATCAGATGGATTTAATTTTTTCGATCACACTGTCACAAGATGCCATACACTTCAAAAGACCAAAGTCTTCCACGGCTGGGAGATTCAACGCCTTAGTTGCTAATCTTTGCCACCTCGGAGTTGAAGTATAAATTCCATTACTATGTCTCGTTCACAGTCCTGCACACACATATCGCATTGTCATATTCTACAGGTTCATTGAAAAGATCGAATTACTATATCAAAGATTGTAGAGAGCTATACCTATTGAACAACGACAGCCAGCTTCTTAGCCATAACAGCTCTAATACAAGTGGCATGAGATGGAGTAGTGATTCTCATAATGCAGCTTGAAATTTTTCATCGAGCATATCCACAACTAAAGTTAACTTTCTTCTTTCGAATGGAATTTAGTTCAATAAATCAAGATTCTAAGCAGATTGGCTTTAAAATGCTTTATTGTTTGTAGATTGTCCATGTAATACTTCTCTTTCACGTAACCCGCAAATAAAAATCCAAAGGCGTCAAATCACAGCTCCATGTCGGCCAATTCACGTCACCATTTCGACTGATAATGCGGCCACTAAATTTTTGCGCCGGCCTCATCTCCGAAGAAATACCAAATGGTTACACGCAATGGATGCACTGGCTTCTCCACATATCCTTGTGGAGTTTTTGATTCCCAAATGTGACAATTTTTTTGTTTACGAACCTACCGAGATAATATTGCACCTTGTCTGAAAATATTTTTTTATTGTGGAAGTAATTCTCCTTTGTTGACTTTGTTCTGGAAGTAAATCTCCAGCATTTTTACACTTTTGTTGAAACGTTAAGCTACTCATTTTGTCAATTAAAAATAAGTTACGGGGTTTTTGATAAAGAAATAATGTAATTAGTGTTGCCAGAGCCAAAATAACCATTAATATGTCTGAACTGGTTATTGGGACACCCTATATATGAAGCTTCAACTGATTCTTGGCTTTTTTTGTTAAGTGGCTGACTTAGACTGCACACTTAGACCGGCGACAGTTCGTTGTGATACGTAGAATCATATGCGCATTGCAAAGCTCCATATCAGCCCATAGTACTGATATGGACGATGGGACGGCCTATGGATTCTAAACTCAACGGGGGGTCCAGATGTGTTCATTCACACCACCGATCGCACCGCCCAAACGATCCATGTTGAAAAATCCCATTTTGCATCCTGCTCCTTTGGGATTCAAACTCGGTTCCTCAAGCTCCATTTGCCACAACTTTAACCACTGCGCCACCTGAGCGGTGAGTCTTGGCTTTGCGATGAGAATATTGACATGGTCTAAGGTATACAAATCATACTTCAGTCTATATGTGTTTGTTATTTCCGGAAGAATGCCACCACTCAATGCTATGCAAGGCTGATAAATGGTGCTGCAGACATCGCTAGATTATATGAAATAATGAATGGTCTCTCTAGAGTTTCCAATTTCAATTAGGGTGGCAACACTAACGTTAATCGTGTTATGTTAATGTGCACGTGCATTTAAAGTGCGTACAGCCGAGAACTTTCCAGCTGTTCTCAGAATGTTTCCGAGCATACATGAAAATCAACTTGTCTTCGTGCTCAAGAAATGAATAAAGTTCTGTGATAAGAATTTGGCATAAAGACCTCGGCACGAAGGAATACAAAGTTCAATGAGTGCAGGAGCTGAATGTAATGATAAATTGGATCGTCAGAGCGGTACTGTAAAGTCAGCCGTGGAAGTTATTTGTGTGAAATTGTCTTCCATACTGTGCAAGCAACGTTATTCGCAATACTACTAAGGTTTCGCTTAAATAAAATTGCCATTAGTGCCGACATAGAGAGGTTGCGAGCAATAACCTGGAGATCAAGCGACACAAAGCCCGCATGAGTTACTATAAAGTAACCACACTAACGTATGGTACTGCATCAGCTCCGTACCTAACAACACGGATACTAAATGAGCTAGCAGAGATTCATAAACAATAGTTCCGATCAGAATGCGCAGAAATACGCGAAAACACTTATGTAGATGATCTAATAACCGGAGCAGATACCTTCGATCAAGCGGTAAAACAGTCTATATAGTGCAAATAATGGCTGGTGCCGGAATGACACTCAGGAAAAGGGTTTCCAACTCCAACGAGTTTTTGCAAACTACATCACTGGAAGAGAGAGCAGATTCAATTAAAGACCTTACACAAAATGACCTTACTGTTAAGGTTCTGGAATTACAGTGGAATCCAAAACTAGACCTGTTCTCATATCACGTGAATATGGAGGAACCAGTATTCACAAAGAGAAAATTACTATCTGGGGTAGTCAGATTTTCGATCCGTTGGGCTGGGTAGTGGGTGTCCCCGGTTATAATAAAAATTAAAATATTATTTCAGACACTTTGACTGATGTCAAAATGACGAACTGCCACAAGAAGTTATAAACAAATGAACACCAATTAGAGATCCAGTACCAGGTTTAAAAGAGGTTCGCATTCCCAGATAGAGGTGGTTTTGTGACGCAAGTGAGAGAGCATACACCGCTGTCATATATATGAGGCACAAAATCAATTCGGGAAGGTATCAGTGCAGTTTGTTGGTTTCAAAATATAGGATTGCGCCAGTAAAAAAATTATCTGAAAAAATTAAAGCATTAGATGTGGTGGAACTCTCGCAATCGGTTACGGGATAGTTTAAAAACTTGGCCAGAACCGAAAGGTAGCTACAATACCACCCTAGAAGAACGTGTAGAGTATTGTATAACATCAGTATCGGCAAGTCGAGATGTAACATTGACCAACGAACTAGTCGAAAGACTTTCAGCATATCAGAAGGTGATTGGAGTAGTGGCGAGGAATCAACAATTTCTCCATAATGTGAGACATAAACTAGCGAAACGTGATGGCGCAATTACAATATCAGAGAGGGAGTAGGCCGTAAAGTTTTGCTGTAAAAATATCCAGGCAGAGTGTTTGCGGGAAGAAATTTTAATTTTAAAGCAGTCTAACCCAATAAAGTCATCACTTAAATTGAAACCGTATATCGATGATGAAGGATTAATAGTGGTGGTCCGTTACACCAATTGTTCTTAAAACAAAATGTCCACAAAACCATAGTTCATTGTCAATAACGAAACATTTATTTTTGATTGAACATCCTGCCGCCTGCGGGGCCGGCAAAGTATAAGAGATTTCGGCCGCGGAATTTGTTGTTGTTGATTTGTGGCTCTCAAATCCGGATGTTTTTTGCACCTTTGGTAGAGATATGCAACAATTATGATATGCAACCATTTCCTTAGTTAAACTGATGTCATCTGAATTAATCATTCCCTCTCCAATTGCGATTGACATTTGCTGACCGAAGTATGGTGGTTTTTTATCTTCATATTGTAGTTTTATTGATGCAATAAAAGAAGAATTAATCCCATGTGATTTCTCCTCGACGGTCGAGAGACGGAAAGAGTCGATTTTTACGGTGCACTTCGGATCTAGAGTGATTACCCCAGAATTTTGCAACGTCATCGTAGTCACCTGGTGATTGCATATTACATCGACCACCTTTGGTGTTGAAACAGTGAATATCTATTGGTTTGTGCTCAACCGACTGGGTTTTGTGTCTCAGAAAGTTCATTCCGCACAATGATTGATTAGATTGCGTATTATAGATTGTAGCGATGTTGCATAAATATCCATAATTTTTTATTTGAACGCATAGTTGTAGTTCTTGATTAGTAAGAGGAGCGTACCTTTCGGATGTAACAAATCGATATTCGGTTGATCGTATTATTATGTTTAGTTAGCCATTATCGAGCTTTGGGATTGGAATTATGTTGAATAATTGATACGTTTCTGAATACGTCAATTGTATTTGAACGAGAAAAAGTATGTGCTTTCCTGTAACTCTCGTGTGTACTGTTAACGTTTCGTAAATGTGCTCCTGACTCGTATCACCATCTCCATCCGGAATCATCATATTTGGTGGAACATAATCTTCGATTCGGTTGATTTCCTCTTTGTATTGTGCTGGAGTTAATAATGCCGGATGTATATGGCCGTGATGGGCATTGAGAATAACATCAATAATGACTCGTTGTTTCTCTGTGATACGTCTCATAAGCATCATTATTTGCACCGCATATATGGTGATAGTTTGTACTCTTTAATGATCAAATTCACTAGATAGGTTGTGTATCATTCCATCGAGGTATAAAGTTTGTTGTGCGAGTGATTTAAAATGTTTATTAGTCACTTCTCTGTCGTGTTGGAAAACGTTGATTGTCGTACTTATAAACGACGTCTGGTTTCGTATACCAGATCCAATAAATTTTTCTTGTTGCTTGCTGTTTTTTCGAGTTGGTTTTCGATATGAGAGGCATCTCTTTGTGTCATAATTCCAAAGGCATCACCCAGGATGTATCTTATAGTATCCCCAATGTCACGTTTTCGAATTACGTGCTCCTTATTGGTTGATATAAGCCGTTGGTTTTGTGATATTATTTCCTGCAATTGTTCGTGCACTGGTGTATGGTAAAATCGCAAAGGTGAAGTCTAGCTTCGTTTGGTATTTTATAAGTTCGACAAGATAGATTGTAGTTTATGATAATTTTCCACTGTTATGCCATTAGGCGGACTGTCACGATGTTATAAAAATATATACCGGCATCTGCTGGCAAAAGATTTTTTATAGGTTCGGATATAACGGGAGAAAAAAGCACCTGTAACTTCGTTGCTTAACTTCTCGATAAGGGTGAACACGCGTTGGAAGCGTTGATTGCATTGTTTTGTCGTTTGCCGCCTCTATTGGGGTTGGGTCATTTGTATTCTCAGGTTCTAAAGGTAGTGGTGAAAGTTTGTGGATTAGCCTTTTTACGAGAACCCCACCCGGGTCTCGAATTGAAACTATTCGAATCTTCTTATCTAAACCTGGATGTAATTCCATCACACGTCCTGCCATTTTATAGGTGGTGTGTTGTCGTCTTTGATAAGAACTAGTGTCCAGGAGTTAAAAAGGTGGTATCTGCAGGATCGGCTAGTTATTGGTGAAAGTGGTCTTGAATTTAAACAAGCCTCTACTTGTCAGGTAACCGTTGATAGTTCTTATGTCCGTGTTGCTTCTCCTATCACTTGAACTAAATGCTTTTTTACTGACTTTACAGCAGCCTCCCAAATTCCACCAAAATGTGGTTAAGCTCGTGGTATAAAACACCATGTTGTCCCATCGTTCGCAAAAAGTTGGGCGATCTCTTTAGATGACTGACGAAGCAAAGTAGCCATTTCTCTTTCTAGCTGATTTTATGCACCAACGAAATTGGAGCCATTATCGCTGTATAAATCACTTGAGAATCCCCTACGTGCAGTGAATCGTTTGCAGGCTGCGATGAATGCTTCAGTGGTTAAATCATTAACTGGGTCAATATGTATGGCTTAAGTTGCCATGCAAACGAAGATTGATTAATAACCCTTGTGTGCTTTATGGCCTCTTCCTTTTACGTACTGCTGGTAGATTTCCCATCATCTGTGTTCCAGATTTGGCATTGAATCGATGACACTTCACGCATTTGGATATTAAATGTCGTGTTAGATTTCGACCGTGTATAATCCAGTATCTTGTTCGAAGATGAGCTAAAGTCAATTGTGTTCATCGGCTTCTTGATTTAGAAGTTTAGCTATTGGATGGGTCTTCGGAATGATGACCGGATTTTTTTCATCATAGTTTCAAGCTGTAGTGTTCTGAACTCGACCTCCGACTCGTGTATGAATGGAGACAAAAATTGTATGTTACTTTTGTTGGATGTTGCCTGTTTGTTCATAAGATCGTCAATTTCAGTTTTGAAATGTTGTTTTTGCGATACTTTAATCAATAGTTGCGTGGATTTTCGAAATTCTTCTGGCGTAGGAGTTGCTTGGTCGTTTACTTCCTTTTTCCGGAATTTGTTAATAAATTTCGTTACAGAAATTTGAGTATTTTAGATACAATGGATCAATAACGTAATTTGATGTTACCTTATACCTGTCGTTTTAGTGCCAATTGATTTGGTGGTTCTTCTACTTGTGGCGAGTCAACTAAAAAAATTCCATTTAAACCTCTTCAATTGCTTTATAACCAAGATCCAGCAATCTGGTTCGAAATTTTGGAACAACAGTTTATCGCAACAAATACGATTTCTGAAAGAACGTGTTATTCTATTGCGCTCGGTGCTCTAGACTATCGTCACCACAACACATTCGGAGAATTGATTACTCGCGATAAGGCTACCACTCAATATTCTACTTTTAAAAATGAGGTAATTATAGTTCTTGGCGAATCCGCTAAAACAAAATTAAATAATTTATTGCACGGTCTAACGTTAGGAGATGATAAACCATCTCAACTACTAACAAAATTTCGATATGATGCCGGTAAAAATTTTAACGAGGATCCGATAAAGCAGCAAACGTTTGCCTCTTCAAGTGCAGACTGTCATGACAGCTTTTGAAAACGACTTTTCTTTGACATTATCTAATCTCCAAGTCAATACGATGGAACAAGTACATCCGTCAGCTCCTTCTACTTCCACTAATAGGTTAAAGGAACACCTACAAAACTTCAAAAAAGACCTGATGCTAGAGATTTCTTCTATGATCGATAAAAATAGTCGCTCGAGATCTTCTTATCGCTCGCTTAGTAGTAATGGAAGATCTCGATCTAAATCAAATTCGCGTAATACAAATTTATGTTACTATCATTCCAGATTTCGTAACAAAGCGCGTAAATGTTTGCCTTTTTGCTAACATTATTCTGATTTTACCAAATCTACTGAGCCTCTGAATTCAAAAAATGATTAAATCATCAGCACATGGCAACTTCATGTGTTGATGATCAAAATTCCTGTCGACTTCTCATAAGAGAAAAAACATCTAACTTACTTTTCTTAATAGATACTGGTGCGGATATTTCCGTCATTCCGCCCAATTTATGTAAAATATCATCTACTAACAAGGATTTTAATCTTTTCGCGGCTAATGGTACCAAGGTTAAAGGCTTTGGAACCAGTTTTCTTAGTTTGGATTTGGGACTACGTAGGATCTTCCGGTGGACTTTCGTCATTGTTGACGTTTCTTCGCCAATAATAGGAGCTGATTTTCTCAAAAACACAGGGCTCTTGGTCGATATCCAAAAGAAACGGATCATAGATCCACTATCTTCAATTTACACCATTGGTAAAATTACTAATTCGTCCCATAGCTCCTTGACCAAGATAGACCAGACACAATTACTGCCAGAAATTTCACATCTTCTTTCTCAATTCTCTGAACTAACTAGAGACAATTTAAAAATACAGGCAGTAAAACATAACGTGACACATCATTTGGACACTAATGGTCCACCTTTTTTATTCAAAGCCCGCCGTTTACCAGCGGATAAACTTAAAATTGCTAAGGATGCGTTCCAATCCATGATGGAACAAGGCACTTGCAGACCTAGCAATTCCGCTTGGGCAAGCCCTCTCCATATGGTTAAAAAAATGGCACTTGGAGACCATGTGGCGACTATCGTGCGCTAAATAATGTAACCATTCCCGATAGATACCCGATACCTTATCTCAAAGATTTCAATCATCAACTAGCCGGTTGCAATGTGTTCTCCACACTTGATTTGGTACGAGCTTACCACCAAATTCCAGTCGAACCAACCAACATACCTAAAACAGCCATTATCACTCCTTTCGGTCTCTTTGAGTTCACCAGGATGCCTTTTGGTTTGCGTAACGCGGCTCCCATTCTGTTTCTGCTATTTGGACGACATTCTAATAGCATCCAAAAACCTAGACGAACACATTAATCATCTCAGAATCATTTTTACCAAACTTACCGAATATGGACTAATTATCAACCCTGAGAAGTGCGTTTTTGCCCAATCTCAGGTTGATTTTCTCGGTCACTCCGTTAACGCTGATGGTATACTTCCATTAAAGGAACGCGTTGAGGCTATCGTCAAATTCGAACGACCTAAATTAGTCTGTCAACTCAAACGTTTCTTGGAAAGGATTAACTTTTACCGTCGCTTCATTCCTGGTGCAGTCAACGACCAAATTCTACTTAATTAATTTGTAATTTTTATACTCTTATTTATGCTTTCAACCAAAAACTAGACAAAGCATCTCCTAGACAATTTCGACACCTTGATTTTATCGGACAATTTACAGCGGACATTCAACATATATCAGGAATCGACAATGTTGTTGCAGACACTCTATCTCGAATTAATCAGATTTAACTACCTGAAAGGTAATATTGATTACGAGTTAATAGCCGATGCACAATCTACGGACGACGAACTTAAAGATTTATTAATTAACAACGATACTCTTAAATTTATTCAAATTCCAATTACTTTCAACTCGAATAAATCAATTTATTGCGAAGTGTCATCTAAAAGTCCGAAACCATTTATTCCTAAAAAATTCAGACAGTCAGTGTTCGCCTCCTTTCATAATTTGTCACACCCTGGCATTAAATCATCAGTAAAGATTCTTTCTGAAAAAGTGATCTGGCCTGGTATCAAAAAAGATGCCAAAATAATGTCACGTAATTGTTTATCTTGCCAAAAAGCCAAAGTCACTAAACATATCAAATCTCCCCTTGACACTTTTAAATTACCTACTCAAAGATTTGATAACGTACATTTAGATATTATTGGTCCACTTCCTATTTTCGAAGGTCAGAGCTATTGTGTCACTCTGATTGATCGCTTTACTCGATGGGCCGAGACCATTCCGATTCCAGACATGACTGCACCGACAGTCGCTTTTGCAGTGTATTCAGGTTGGATTGCACGGTTTGGAGTTCCATCTTTTATCCTCACTGATCAAGGTTCGCAATTCGAATCCCATCTTTTCGCCGAACTATCTAAACTATTGGGTTTGGAACATCGTAGGACCACCAGCACTAACCCAAAGTGTAATGGAATTATCGAACGTTGTCATAGAACACTTAAAGCTTCGTTAATGTGTTACAATCGTCCGGATTGGACTTAATTCTTGCCTTCGGTTCTGCTTGGGTTACGTTCTACGTTTAAGGAGTATCTTCAAACCACTCCTGCCGAGTTAGTTTACGGTAGTACACTTCGTTTTCCGGGTCAATTTTTGACGAGTCAAAGGGATTTTAGTTCTCATAAAATCCCTTTGACTCGTCAAATGATGCAGTTAAAAAATCGTTACAAACTCCGTATACAGGTAATCAAACGATTTGATAAATGCTTTGATATTAATATTAATGGTAAAACTTCCAAAATTTCGATAGATCGTCTCAAGCCGTGTTACTCCGATTTCGAAAATATTCAATCATCAAATTTACCTATTTCCGGAGAAACTCCTTTACCAGATAAATCTAAAAAGAAAGTAACTTTTAATTTAGTTCCTGATTTTGATACTAATCAAAATCAAACTACCACTCGTTCTGGGCGAACTACTCAAATTCCGTTACACAACTTCGTCTGACAAAGATTTACACTCAAATTTATTTATCTTAGTTTCCACTTCGTTGTCACTGGAGAGGGAGTACTGTGGCGAGTCTCTTCAACTGTCATGGCACTAAATGGGTACTAAAATTTTAACAACAGGTTGGCATTTTATGGTACATATAATCTGCTGGGTTGTTGACTGACTTAACATAAAACCACTGAGACGGAGAACTTAACTTCTGGATTTCCGATATTCTATTTGCCACAAATGTTTTAAATTTATAAGGCCTTCCTTTCAGGTTACACCCAGCTTCCAACACATGGTTATCCGCAGTTTCCTCCACATATTTTTCGCCACAGTGCCTACTGCCTCCTGGTCACGACAAGTTCAGTGGTTTTGTTCTTTGCAGTCTTCTTGTTGGATTGGTAGTCAGCATGTACAGCATGATCAAAGAATATGATGTGAGAGGATCAGATTCCTTTCTTCGAGAACTGGTTTTAATATTTTAAGAAGAATTTGGGTAGCAGAGAATTTGACCACTATAAAGCTAGATCATTCGGCTGTATGTCTTCCCATTATCAACTGCAATCGTTAGGTGGGTTATCTTAGGTTCATATTCCCACACTCAAAAAAATTAAGGTGCCTCTTTGTTCGCCGTTTTATGTGCACCATGACGATTTCGAATTGGTATAAATCAAAAAATTTTCAACGTCGTACAAAAAAATTAAGATTCGATTATATAAAGAATAACGACTGCTTCTCGTATTCAACATTGATAACGAAATAATAGGGAACTGGAGTTGTGTATTGTAGAGAGATAATATCCTTTTTTATGATTATTATTATTATTCAATATTAAAATCCTTACAATAGAGATCACGTATTTAATATAAAATTCCAACATCAAGAAAAACTGATTTTTCCAATTTTTTTTTTTAATGAAAATCAATACACAAAAAACCGAATTCTGGAAAAAAAATTGAAATTTAATCATCATCTTCGGAAATAATTCTTACGTATATGTATAAGGTATTAACATAATGATGGCTTGGCGTATTGTACGCCATATCAACCATATGAATACTATGCCGGATATGGTGTTTGATCGAAAATATATTTTTTTAAATCCTATTACACGGTAGTGTAAGTAGAGCTTTACAACGACAAAAAAAATTAATTATCCAAAAATTATAGAATAAATCCAATTTCAGCTTTGTTGTTGTACACCAGCAATCGAACAAATGTTCAATATTGAACTCCTGTAATACATACATAATCACTTAAATCACATATGAGTACATAAAACCTCCATGATGTACTCATATGTGACGTATGCGAAAATAATCCCAAATTTCGATTTATTTTTTTGTATATATAGACGAGGGGTCGAGTAATGTGACACGCTGTCGATGTATAACGAATAATATTAATCAATCAATCGTACATTATAGTCTTCATATACGAGTTCACACAATTAAATTGGTTATCATCGACCGTTATTATGTATGTATATGATAACGCAATGTTTGTATCTATTTTTAGACGCACGATTTGTTATCTCAATTATTTCTTAATTGACCACACACTGGGGTTTTGCTGAGAAAGATCAATAATTTGTGTGTGGTTGGCTTGACCTATACACATTAAATATTTGTATGACATTATTTGTCGAACTTGAATAAACCATTTCATGGGTGGGCAGATAGGTTCTAACAAGATGGGAGCACAGATTATCGCCTTTACTGGTTTGTTTGTGTCTATTACCTGTGACAACATTCTGCTTACAACATGCGTCATTGTAGTAGTGCCTCTTACAGGTTTCGATTATTTTGCTTCGATTCTCATAATGTTGATCCCCTCGTTGTATAGTGTTATCTCTTTCTTCATGCCATTAATACTCCTTAACTTGAAAGCGACTATATCATTACCGCTTGTGGTCTCGAAGAGATAATATCTCTCGCTCTCCAAAACCAAAATCCAAGATAAAATATCGATTGGTCTCCGGTTGCATTTTCTCTTTTAACCGCTTCCACGTACTCTAACCACTCGACCATAAACTCGCACGACGTTTGCTCTATTGATCAGAAGGCATAATACACTAGTGTTCTTCTTCGTATGCTGCCATCATCTTCGCATAGAATTCGCTAGATGTCGTCATTAATCCTTTTTATAGTTTTGTATTGTAACATCACACCAGTTAATGGAATTCTTCACCATTTACGTTGATGTCGTAGTCTTTTCACTGGATCTAGAAGCGATCCCGGACATGGTTGTGCATCTCGTTCATTTTCGTATTCAATTGGTCCACTTTCTCTGAAATACGGCATCAAGAACAATGGAAGTCCCTAGTTTCGGTGATTGGAATCCCCCACTTGCGCCAAGGGTTTCTTCATGGTTCGATTGAACTTTTCCGCCATTTTATTCGATTTTTTGTTCATAGTAGAGTTTTTCAAATGCTTAGTGTTCTGCACAGTCAGCAATTAGGTGTGATTCAAATTTTCTTGTATATATATGATTCGTGTACAGTAAGCTCCAAAGGCACTACGTATCTGTTAACCCTCTCGTTTATCAATACTCTTGCTACTATTGCAGCCTCTTAATTTGAGCTCGTAAGCATCTGACTATTTTGCAAAGTAGTAAATACAAACGTCCTGTTTTTTGCTTTGATCGACTCTGGAAATGGTCCAGCTATATGACCATCTTTCGTTCCCAACGATACGCTTACGTTGTATTGCTGCATATCTCCTGGATTTCCAGGCCTATGTCCCTTAAATGCTGCGCTGATGTTTTAAAGTCCATCGCTCTACGTCGTTCCGATATCCCATCCAATAAAAATCCTTGCCTGATTTTGGCAAGTTTTGTATTAACAGTACTACCTGGTTCCAAGCAGGTTTACTATCGTCCTTCTTTCAGCTGATAATGGAACTTAAACTTGGGTGTTCTTTCCATCTCTTCCTGGCTCGGTGGTATTATACTTTATTTTTTCCGTCTTCCATTATTCCCTTTTCCACCACAAGACCGAACATCTGTGTTCCTCGTTGAATTCTTTCACCATCCTTGTTCCGTTGTCCTTCCAGTAACACCAGGAAACCCTATTAGAAAACCTTTTAAAGCACATTCTAGTGTTAAAGTATAGTGTCGGCACCCATCAGTGGGGTTAACCAGTGGTTAACTACCAAACGATTTATAAATTTTGTATAACCATGAAATATCGCAGATAGTCCAGGTACTTGACATGATCTCATACAGTCCAAATACCTATAAGCCGTCATAATCAAACCATCCGAAGCCATAATTTCACGCCAGATTCACATACGTCATAATCAAGTAAATCGAGGATGCATACGGTTATTGTAGCCCATACATATCTTTAGCCCTTTAACGCCGCATGGCACTCCAACGAATCTAGCGTCTATCTGTCTGTTTTTATGTTTCTGTGATATTTTTTTGACACTCAAAGCACTGCCAACTCTTGCGCGGTTTGTTTATTTATGTCCTAATTTAAGCCATACCATTGCTCACAGGACGTACGGCTATACGTCCGTTTGAAGTGGGCCAGCCTATAGTACTGAAATGATTCATCGGTGTGATGTCTCATTTAGAAACATTAACGACCACGTGAGGTTGCGTTTTTACAAAGAAAACCCTAACCCCGGTTTCTCTGTCGTTCGACCTTATGGATTACCCTTAGGTATTACTTCACGACTCGTGCAGCAGGCTCAACTATAAGCTGCCTTCTATTAGTAATTCGGCATTATTTTCGACTCATGGCATTCTATCGGCCTTCTAATTCCAAAAGAAAATTATTGAAGTTGGTTGGTGTTAGATAATTTCCAGATGCACCAATATGTTTTGTCGCGTTATTAAAACGTGGACACTTAAGGAACAAGAGTAGTTCTGTTTTTTATGTTCCCGTGTATAAAAAAGTCAGTCAATCTGTTTTGGGGCCCAAGGCACTCCCAACTCTTTCACGGTTCGCTTATTAACGTCCTTACCTTACGCGTTGCAGCCAAATCGAGGACGTACGGATATAGTTCCATGACAGCCTATAATTCTGATATGGAAGATGATGTCGGCCCATGGATTCATAGTTGTGTTCATTCACACCACAGATCGTAATCGTATGGTGAAAAATCCCTTTTTGCATCGTGCCCCTATCGGGATTCGAAACGTCTTATACACGTCTTCTGTTGCACAGCATGAACTCAATTTGGTGCGCCATACATCAGGGTAGGTACGCTACTGACTTTGGTAGGTACACTACTGTCTTTCTGGCGGAAGTAACTGTAGTTTCAAAGCAGAATCTTTGCAAAAGAGATGAATTGCTGAGATTGTTGTATCAGCAGCCTTTCTGACAATCAGTCTGTTCAAGGAAATCAGATCTAATACTGGTTCATCGAAACTTGTTTTGGAGATGATAATAGCCTTAAATAGACTAGGCAGTCTGAATAAAGTTAGAATTTCACTGGATTGGTATTAAAGGAAATATATTGACTGATAAATAAGCCGGTTTCCACTTCTGTGGGGCCTGAGCCCGTTTTTGAAGTGACGTCATTATCTCTAAAACGAGAAATTGACAATTTTTTTTAGTGTTTTTCTGTCACTCAGGCTGTAATAGCCCATTGTGACCTCCCACTATATTACTGAACGTCCCGGCTGGCTATAGGTCCGATTCACGTAGAAACCATCTGCACATTGCATAGCTTCATGCCAGCCTATATAGTACTGACATGGAAGATGGGACCGCACACGGATTTTAACCACCAACTAGGTCTCAGATGAGTTCATTCTCACCACCAATCGTAACGCCCAGATGATCGATGGTGAAAATCCCTTTTCGCATCCGGCCCCTATCGGGATTCGAAACCAGTTCCTCCCGCTCCACGCCGCATTGTTCTATGCACTGCGCCACATGGGCGGTAAAAAAATGACTATTCCTTTGGTGAGCTGCACTTAACGAGAAGATTTAATCTCCCAGTCTTTCTTAAATTATGATAGACACACTTTAAAGATCTTGCTTTGCATTCTCATTGGACATTGCTTCTTGAATAATCATATGTTTCGAATGAAAATTCGGTACATCGAAAACTGCGAACAATGTGGGGGAAGAGCAGAAGGAACTGTTTAGCACTTCTTGTGCTCTCCTGTTCTTAATACGGAGAGTATAGACTGCACTGCCTTAGACCACAATTCCTATTTGAGGATCAACTGAAGACTTTGAGGGTACCAGATATTTTGGACTTTATTCGAAGAACAAACAGATTTCGGGACTAGCAGTGTACGTTTGGGAAGGGATGTCACAATGGGACAATCGAGCCTGAGTGACTGGGAAAAAATCCATCAGATTGGATGAATTTCACTAATAAGTAGAGCTTTTCTGCCTTGTCGAGCTCTACTTGTATTTGGCGTTAGCCTGGCCAATGTTCACTTTAATTGCTCTCTTGATGGAGGCAATGAGATTTGCCTGTTATGACAGTCTAGCATCAATCATTAACGCTAGATCCCTAATGGCCAGTTGGGTGACTATAACATATTTCTTTTGGTGTAGGGCTTTTGAAACTTTTCGAGATATGCCTTAAAAAGAAATATTTCTCAAATATCCCTAAAAATGAGTCAAGCTTTAAGTTGTTTGGGAACCAGACCACTCAGAGAGATATGTTGGGTTTTGTTTTGTTACAATTCGGTTTTCTCAAACTGTGGGTTTCACCCCCTCTATTACAGCGAAATCTTGGAAATGTTTCAAACTTGCCGATCCCACTCTATTTCTGAGGATACCAGATAATATACGCCAAAGTATACTATGGGTTTGAAAAATGAATTTTTTTTGTCAAAACCTTGGAATTTTTAAAATTATATTATATTAGAGATGAGATAATGACCATTAGTCCACAAAGAAAATACCTTAATACCAATTTCCGTGAGGCTTCTCACTTCTACATACGTAAGTCTGTATTCAGATTTGTATTCCAAGAGGGATACAATTCTAGGATTTACGTTTGAGCTGGCCTTGTATATATATTATATAATATTGCATGTAGCATGCAACTGAAATCTGGATTGAGATAACATAACAGCTGTATGGTGAGAAATAGGTGGCAAATTGACGAATAGTTTTCGTGCTGGGTGAGAAGATGTCGGATGAGAAGAATGAAATTGTACGTCGTTTCCAAATCAAATAATTCCCGGAAATTGAATGAGTGCGGTTGATAAAATTATCCCCCTAAAGAATATTTATAAGCCACTCTTGACTATAGAAAAATTAAAAATCAACTACCCCCCACCATCCCTTAAGCCATAATAATTATTTTAATTGTATCAATAAAAAATATATATTTTATATTAGTTTTTAGAATTACAAAAGTTTTCATTATATTCTCGAATTTATAAAAATTGTTGAAAATTTTCTGTGGTTTTGATAGATTTATGGCTTTTTCAAGCAACAACAACAATGAAAAGTTCATCCTCAATACACATACATACGTTTACAATATACATATACATATACATATATACGGTTAAGTATTGAAAATACGAGTGGAAAAGCTCGTAAAACGTACTGTGTATTTCAAAACTTGGTTTGGTTTTTTTTTATGCATTTTCCTAAATTATTACCCGACTAGAGTCCTCCCTCGAAATTTTGTTGCTGTTGTTGTTATATTACCATTTTTATAGTAGATTTCAGTTTTACGTACACCAACGATTGCATATAAAATGGTTTGACATAAAGCATTGGGAACATAACAACAACAACAAAATATATCGGGGGGAGGGAGAGGTTAAATATAGGGATAAAGTGGGAGGCTGAATATATTTTCGGTTTGTTTTTATTTATTTGTTCGCATCTTCTTGTATATACGAAAATTGTCTTTGTTTGACAATATTTATGTCAATTACTTTGGAAAAGAGGAAAATTTTTTGGGAAATGTTTCATGCTTGTTCGAAAAATATATTACAAAGGGGGAAGAATAGTTGATATGATTGAAAGTGAGTTAGCGCAAGAAAAAAGTTATTCATCTCATCTGTGCTTGTTCACAGCATGATGGATATTATGATTTTTAGAAACATAAAAATCAGGGTAGATCAACCGGTTGAATGTCTGTTTTAAATTATATTGTGTTATTGACACAATATGCATTAGATTAAAATGTTTTGACAGCAATCTATTACAAACTAGTACACCTTTCCCATAAACGAGCTGATTCGTTAAGTGTCAAACACTTTTACTTACCTTAAAATGTGTCACAGAAACCGCCCAGGTGGGGAAGTGGTGAAAGTTGCGAAAGTTGATAGACGCAGATGATGTGAATGAACACATCTGAGACCTTTTGTTGAGTTTAGAATCCATGGACCGTCCCACCTTCCATGTCAGTACTTATAGGCTGGCACGGAGCTATGCAAATTGCAGATGGTTTGTATGTAATATCGAACCTTTAGCCGAACGTCAAGTTAAAGTGAGCAGAAGAGCCAACAGACAGAAGTTCGATTTACGTTTTTCATCTGCCAATTGCATTGCTGCATTTCAGGTCAGACACAATACAGTTATTAGCATGATCTGTAAGCTTGGTCAGAAAAGCCTACAGTCATCTATAAGGTTAGGAAATTATTTTCACAAAATTAATTCTAAAGAGCATTTAAAATATCACGTGAAGAAAGGTGTGCACAATACACTGACAGCAGATATACCAACGTGAGATGTGTAGGGTCTAAACGAAATATATCGTAAGCTTGGTCTGTATTTAGGTGAAGTTTTGATCGATATTTGATATCAAACTCTGCGAGCTTGTACCAAACAGTCAATAAAGTTAATTGTTTAAAAGTGTAAAGAGTTTAAACGAGGAGGTATCACTTAGGAAGATGAAATGTTTACCAAATATTTACTGCCGGGATTGATAGTGTAAATGAATACATTTCCCCTAGTATATCCGTGAAATTATAGGTGAAGTGGAGAGAGTAACAGGTGACAGTAAATATAGTTGACTATTTTGTACACAGCGTTTTGATATGTGTTTTCTGTTGGTTGTTGTGGATTTTGTTCCAGTATTACTCTAAATAAAATCGGAATGACGTAACGTCCTTGTTTTACTGCCCAACAGTCATCGTAGCACTATTATCTTATTTCGTAGCACTATTATCCTGCTGTTGGACAAAGTTATCTTATATAAATATATATATATATATATATATATATATATATATATATATATATATATATATATATATATATATATATATATATATATATATATATATATATATATATATACTCTGGTTTTATACGATGGCATTGAACCATATAGAGAAATTAATTTATTCAGAGCTCTTAGATTGTCAAAGGAATTTAATTTTAGATAGTTGACTGACAATATTTTTCGAATTATGCATAAAGTAAATTTGTGCGAGCCACAGAGTCGACTGCTGAATATAAAAATATTTTGGACGCATCCAGGTCGAATCTTGAGGACACAAAGCCATGTATCTGGAATACCCAGAATTGTAAACAAAAACAGAAAACCCATTTTACTCAATATTAAAGCCCAACAAAGTTTGATGCAAAACTTTGTGTCAAACCTCATGAACAGGACTTTACAAAGAGGCTCGCAGAACTAAATACTGGCGTCATTATTGGGAAATATTTTGGAAATCGTTTGTTGTAAGTCAAGTAGCCTGAAACTACAATTGGCTGAATTTGAGAATTTTTTTTTACGTTGAAAAGCAAATCAACTAATGTCAGAACCTTAAACACAAAACTGTGAATTGACAACTGTGGATGGGGCTGAAGGCCGTGTCCTACCAAAAGTGGATTTCTTTTTTCCAGAATTACGCTACCCTTAGTCATCCAGGTTCTCTTGTCTATCTTCATCTTTCTCTTGACCCATCATTTTCTATTATTCATTCACTAGTTCAATTATTACTCCTCTCCCACGTTTGGTTAGAATTGATATCGGTCGGAAACAGTCAATGACACAGTTGTTATAAAAATGGACTTGTTGCACTCGTACACTCCATAAATGGTCATATACATTTCACATGTACACTCTACGTGGCCCCTTGTGTTCGTGCTTAATCATACGAAATCTAATGGTCTTCCAGTAACTGTGCCTTACTAGGCAGCTAGCCAACGCCGGTCCGGCATGTAAGTTTTGTTCCTGGTAACGCTATATTAACATCTTGGTGAGGTGATAATTTGAAGGAATAATAATGCAGAGTTGTATGAACCCGGAAGTTTCTACTCTGGATTTCGTCGGGTTTCCACGATTATTTTCTATATTGATGAATTGGCTGATAATCAAGCGAGTACCACTTGGGAATCAGTTCAAACAAAACATCGCCTTTCTAATTGCAATGCTCTCTTCTCTCACTTGATCAACTTGGGTAATAATAGATCCTGGAAAAGTACAATCACGGGAATGATGTTTGTTTGGAAGGATGAACTTTGGGTTTTGAAGGCAACAGCTGCCCGAGTATCTCACCTTTTTTGTTGTAAAATCCATGCATCTCCATGTTTATGACTGGTATAATTTTGGGAATCGTAATCTTCGCAAAATGCTGGAACTCAGGAAATTGTTATGTTTTGCGAATTATCGTCCTGTAATACTTTCATTTCTTCAAATGGCTGATTGAATTAATTTGCTTGCTTATTAGATAGTTCTGGAAAATATGATTTCCACTTTCAATACTTAAATATTTCAATACTCCGAAAATGTTCATTTACACCTCGTTGTCTACTCCACATGACCCGTTGATAGTTAGTATCTATATTTTACTAAATCAACCGTTGTGAAAACTTCAGAATGGTAACAGTGTATAGACTAAGCAATCTGGAACACCAATTTTCGCAGCATTTCGCCAATAACTCTTCGAATGTTCGAATGTTGATTTCCAAATGTTCAATTGACTCTGGTTTATCGAAGTAGACAAGTGATTTTACAAAACCCCAAAATAATCTAATGGGTCAAATCGATGTTGGTGAAATTTTTTTTCATCAAAAGTTTCTTTGAATAAATCAATAGTATCGCGCGCTGTGACATGCGGCTCCGTCTTGTTGGAACCACATGTCAGCAAGATTAAGTAAGGACGCAAAATCCATACAGCTTTGTGTTTGTGACTGGTATAAATCTTGGAATGTTAAAGTTTTCAAAATGTTGGATCTCAGATCACAAACAGGATTTTAAATATTTGTATTGATTGGAACACCCACATTCCAAGTAATCGAAAATCTATATAGATGGAACATAACTATAGAACTCAAATCCACGATCTGTCATTGTTTTCGACAGATTCCTCTTCAATTCAGGTGCTTATTTGATGACGAATTCGCCAATCTGAATGTTAACTTCGAAAACCGATAATATTTAAGTAAGCCTCGTTGAATCTGCGACAAGACCCGTTGAAAGAAGTAGTAGCCTGCTCTGATTTTTCAACCTGGATATGCACTTTTTCGAGTTCCACAGTTAAAGGCTAATGCATCCCATAAACTTGGCTGAATATTATTAATATACTACCATTGTGCCATTAACATTGATGTACTCTTTCGACCAGGATTTACAGGAATCATCGAAAACAATTGACAGAGTATACATATATCATGTCAGGTTGCGTATGCCTGTACATCTCGATTTGGCCTTTTCGATCAAGACGTCATTATAAGATCGAAAGCGTAACACATCATAATATAGCAACAACAACTCTAATTAAAAATGATAAATTATTCATGCTTCACTTATCTATGGCCTTAGGGCATTGCACTACACATCAATACCTTCTGACACAACCTCCCAAATTGCATTCTATTGACTAAGCCCTGTCGGTAAGACCTATAGAATACCACCACAGTATCCAGAACTTGTCGTACGAGGCGACTAAATCTGGTTGGATCGCTCGGCTGACGACCCGCATCCGTAAAAACAAACAAATATTAAAAACGTCAACAAACGAAAAAAACGGATAACGCCAAAACAAAAATGACTTCCCGCTTAAGTACCCGAAATTGTCTTTTCGACCTTGTTCGATTGGCATGGAGAAATGAATTTATTCCTGACGAACGGAAAGTGGCCGAGTTATACTCAAAATGCAAGAATTATTGCGGTAGTGTTCTCTTTAGCACAGCATATATAAGTTACTGTCATACATCATCTTGCGAAAAAATACTCCTCTGTCGGAGGAAATTATCGGTGACTACCATAGAGGATTCCGTTCAAATCGGTCAGTCATGATCTTTAAAGAGAAAGAGTGCCTTTCGGTAGGCGAAAAGGTCGCTGTCGGTGACGATGGCTCCACAGCGTGGAGGGTGATTTGGCATCTTCTAGTGTAAACCTATGGAGTCTGATTGTTGACACAGTATGAACATTGGTCTGTAAAAGTCGTCAAAAAATAGGCCTACTCTAACACAGGAAAAAATACTTCTCACAATGGAATTGTCGGTCTTCTCTCAAAGGAAGATATTACAAGGAAGTTCGTCTCATACTGCAATAAACCTACAAAGCTCTAAAGTGGGGAAATGCAGGCATCCATAAATACAGCATGTAGTCAGGTTAGTCTCATGAGGCATCATCTGATTGAAACCAGCTAAGCGAAGTACAGTATAACGACACAAATTACAGATCATAAGTCACCGACGATTATACAATAGTTAACCTTACGACAAGACATTTTTTTGTAGGACTATAATGGTTTACGGTGCTGATATTTTACGATACATTCGTACTATATGTGGTATCGAACACTGTTTCAAGCCTCTGCATACAATTGTCCAACTGTAACATATATCCCTTCTTCGAAATATACGAGAAATCAAATCACACCGCCCAGATATCGAAAAAAGCTTTATTTATCTACATTTTCATCCCGTTTTTAATGCTTCACGTTAATCAATTGCAAACTTTCAATTATTTATTCATAAAATAAAATGGAACACAAAAAAAAACATCTCGAAATAATCACAAAATAAATTTTAAATGCAAATAATATTGTTATGTGTTTCAAACAATATTGAAATAGCGGGTGGGTTTTTTTTTTGGGTGGTGGGCGCATCACCTAGTACACAGCGAACTATATAATAGAAAATCCACCCTACTTAATAAAAGTCACGAATTTTTTCCCCATTTTAAATTTATATTATTGCAACGAAATAATACTCTGTGTGCTTTATAAATAAAATATAGATCGTCGACGACTCTTTATACATATATATATATATTCCAAGAACAATAAGAAGACGACGAAGACGATATAATTTCCGTTAGTATGTTAGTTTTGTATATTCAGATCTATATTTCAAGCATTCTTGTTACAGCAAAGCTTTTTTGTTTTAAAGCACAACACAAATGAAATAGTTTGGTAGAATTGCAAAATAGTTTAAGAGACGATTATTTTCATAATTTTATTGTTTGATTTATATGAAATTGGCCGTATACGTACACGAGCTTTTTTATATAAGCTTGTGGCTTTACCGAATACGTATTGTCTTTGCATTCAATAAAATTACACAAAAGACAGCAATACCAATATTTTAGCACATACAATAGAATTCGAAAGGGAAAACCACTGTACATACATATCTATGGTGTCTCCCATCCTTAATATAGTCACCGTGTGCGATTCCACCCACCCAACGTAACCTCATAATATATAGGTTTTTGTTTTTACTTTGTTTTACGGCTTTATACATTTCCTGTTTCAACAGTTATTATTTTACAATTGTAAAGTTTTTCTTTGCCGTGCTTATACCATAATGTTTATTGTTTCGTTATAGCACGAAAATAGTTTTGTAGTTTTTATGAAAATAACATAAAACTATTAATTTGAAACATTAAAATAACGAATACAACAACTCAAATGTGCATACTCATGCTACTCATGTTTCCTGTATGTGTGTGCGTGATTTACATCTTATATTAGGCATTGTTGTTTGCTACACATTGAGTGTTCCTAAAGTTCTCTAGCCTTGGGATCGTCTCTGTTTCAACTTCAGGTTAAGAGTTCCAGTTCTATTGCTCGTTAACGATGCTGCTAAATCAAGATCGGCCTACAAAATATAGTAAATATCGTTTCTCCTTCGCTATAACCACCGATCGCAAATCTGTCTGTCTGTCTGTTTCTGTTTTTGCCCTAACGGTTCAAGACTCTACCAACTATTTCGCGGTTTTTTACCTCCTACCTTACGCCATTGCATTTCCAAAGCGAGGAAGTTCGACTATATTGGTTCGATTTACCATCTGCACATTGTATAGCTTCATGCTAACCTATATGTTATACTGACATGCGAAATGGTTCATAAATTCTACACTCCAACAGTGTTCATTCATACCACCGAGCGAAGTAACATGCGGAAAAATCCATTTCCCTTTCTGCCTCTATCGGGATCGAAACCGGTATCTCTCGCTCCAATTACCGAAGCTTCGACGAAACTGGTTTTTCAATCTTCGAAATTTTATCGAAAGCTGAAATTTATGTACAACACTGAAATACTTCTCAACCGCAAGCAACACCGCCTATATTTTAACACAACCAACTTAACTGTTGGTTTTGGTCGAGGAGACAAGTGTTGTACATCTATTTCAGCTTTCGATAACCTCTTACGTACAAAAACGTACTCAGCTTCCTCATTCGATGCCGTTTCTGGTATAAAACGTATGGAACTCTTCTGACATAAATGACATTAAATTTTCCTACGGAATTTGCAATGGTCCTGATAAATCTGACTTCTCTTCCACGGACGTGGTGGTGTAGGCCAACTTGAAAGTTTCTAACAGATCTTGCAACTTTGTCCTTTTCTTTCAATTTCATTTCCCATTGTTTTTTGAAACGTCAATCCATTCTGTCTAAATTCTTGTCTCAAAAAATTTAAACAGGAGCTTCAAAACCCATGGAAAAATCACAATTCGAATCACAATTCCTTTTCATACGCCTTTTCGATATGTTAAAATGTCTCCTTTTTGTCAAAATTCGGATCAGGTTATATACATTAAGGTGATTGCCCAGCGTTGCAGCCTCTAGATAGTCTAGTATTTTTATTTCGGGATAGAAAAGGCTTACTATATGATCCGTTAAAAAGCTTATAATAACGCCCGTAGATACTGATGAAATCTCGTACACCCAAAAATAATAGACACAGGTTCTTTTTCTAAATACGAATATCAACTCTGATGTTCAGTTAACGTCATCGATGGTATATTGCAGTCCCATAATTTGAAGGCTCGGTAGGCAGTACTACATAGGTAAATCGCCCCTGACGTGAAAAAGTATGGAGTCTTCCAAAATTCCATTATTTATTGCTTGGAATGAATTTTATCTTGATTCATTCCAATTAAAATATGAGATCAATATAGCATTTGACAGGATTTATAGAATATTGGAACTAAAAATTTTACAGCATCCGAGCTTTCCATCAAAAATTTGACTATAAGACACAAACCTCACAAAGATTATTTAAAAATTTTTCATTTAAATTGTTTGCCATGATGTTTTCCATTTTCAGTTGCTTGATGGCTGACACATCAGATAGCGACAACTGGACACGCATATCAAATTCCATCTACCCAAACCATTTCTAATATGTTAGACCCTTCTTGGATGTTTGTAATCAATATAGAAACTTCACTGTTTGGTTATTTAATTTAAGCTCTACTTATCTTACAACAGCTCCACTGGCATAAGAATCGAGGCCTCCTCGAATATAGGTTAAAGAATTTGAATCTATGTTGCGATCGACTCCAATTAGAACGATCGTTAAAAATTTTCAACTCGTTCAGTGTTATGGCTGGATATAAGTTTATTTTAAGCGGTTTGTCAATAAAATATACTTAATCCAGCTTAAAATAAACTTATATCCAGCCATAACACTCTAGAGGTTGAATTTATAGAGATTTTAGAAGTTTGCACTACGGGTTCAATGAATCGAATTTTCCCGGACTTCCCACATAAAACTTGACCCAATTTTTTTTACAGTGGAAGCCATTGGCAAATCGCTTAAAATATATATCCAGCCATAACACTCTAGAGGTTGATTTTATAGAGATTTTAGAAGTTTCCACAACGGGTTCAATGAATCGAATTTTCCCGGACTCCCCACATGAAACTTGACCCAAATATTTTCCAGTGAAAGCCATTGGCAAATCGCTATAAATAAATTTATATCCAGCCATAACACTTTAAAGGTTGTTTTTATAGAGATTTCTGAATTTATTCAATCTTACATATGAGTTATTTATATAAGTGTTTTTCTGTTAGTTTGGTAATTTTTCGAAGCATTAAATTTAAAATGGTTGAGAAAAATGTTCAATCAAAAAAATACAAAATTTTTAACTTTCGGCTGGAATAGCAAAGACACTATCTGCATTATCGATTTTTTTATTTTTTCGGCTGGAAACTTTCGGCTAACTTTAACAGCATTACAGTGAATCAATGAAAAGCGATGAGGAGTTTATTCCTATTTACGGAACTTGTTCTCCAAGGGTGTTGATTAGGATGCGTCAAATGTTGCATCTTCTACATCTGATTCTAAACACCAGTTGTTGCAAGCGATGTTAAGTGACTATAAAATGAGTGAGATGTGATCAAAATCTGAAATCAATGTACAACTCTCGTCTTCTCGACCACAACCAACGCCGAGTTGTTCAACACAACCAATTAAACCGCCAGTAATGGATTCAAAGGAAAGTGAAAAGAACACTTTCTTTTGAATCATTGGTTTTGTAGAAGTAGTTTTGGAATAATTCCCTGTCCCGTTCTAGCTGAGTATACATATTCGATCAACATTAGTGATTATTTTGCCTGGGAACCACCTTCACTTTACCATAATATCTTACAAATACGCCATCATCGACAGGAAACTTAAAATTTCGCTAATTTATCATTCGATGATTGATGACAAAGGGTGGTTGTGACATTTTCAATGCCGTGACATCTCTCCCACGGACGAAGTAGTATATGGCCAACTTGAAAATTCCCGAAAAGGACATGCTGACACCTCGTGACAGCTTTTGCAACTTTTGTACCTTTCTTTCGATAAAACATTTCCCATTATTTTGGTAAAACGTCAGGCCATACTGTCTGAATTATTTTTTATGTCTCGCCGATATGCCGTAAGACATAAAAAATTATTCAAACAGGAGTTTCAAAATATATGGGAGAATCTTAATTTTCCTTTTTATACGCATTTTCGATATGTTAACATGTGTCCAATGGTAGATGAGATTAAACAGATACTGATGAGATTTTGTCTGCAATCGGCCGCCATTTGTGAGTATGGAATTGGACAGCTTTTAATTAATTCTGGAACTAGGCTCCCTTTAAGGACTTAATGATTTTTTACAATTGTTTACAGCATCCAAGCTTTCCATCAAAAATATGATGATAAGGCATCACATTGCCATTATGTTCTTCATTTTTAGTTGCTTGATAGCTGACACATTAGACAGCGACAACTGAATACGCAAATCAAACGCATCTATACCCAATAAATTCCTTATATATTGGATCATCTTTGAATGTCGGTAATCAGTAGAAAAACTTCACGGATTTGGCTCTTTGATAAGAAAACCACAATTGAAACTCTAATCAACTCTCCTGGCATTCCATTGTATGCTAAACATTTCTTAGGTGTAGGTTAGTACTACGATTTGTTAAACTCTCGATAATCGTTGATCACAACCATCAAAGCTGTTGTCCCGGTATTGAAACTGCATTGGAATATCGTTAACAATAATTTTGATAAATACTCTGCGATCAGTGTTATAATGGTTATAATGACGATCTTGCTTGATGTGGTCGAAGATGTTCTACCTAGTGAATTCAATTGATTACAGAATTCAAATTATTGGATAGAGTCCTAATTTTTTTTTTCGGGCCGTTGATGTAAAATCAAAAGAAACTTTAACTGCTCCAGATATAGACGGATTGGACATGTCCGATTTGTCAACAAGTAGCATTGCTCGTTTGAAAAACGGCATTTTTGTCTGACATGCTTAACGACACAGCCACGCCATGAACTCAGCGATTAAGAATTACACTGGCTTACTGAACGTTGCCTTCTCGAATAACGCTTAAAACGGTTGAATAGTAGTCTCTCCGATGATGATTAGAATAGGTTTATGCGTTGACTGATAAGTTGCAATCACAGTCACTTTATCAAGGGAACAAGCCGCACGTACAGCTTTATATTATGTGTGCATTATCACCTTATCACGTAACACCAGGTCAACATCAGATTTGGTAAAACACTCTTTTTTCATGCAATTCGATCCCGTTTAACTAGTTTTGGTATGAAATAGTTAAAAGGCCGTTCGTATGCGGATTATTGGTGCCTCAGACGCTGATCAGAATAAAAACGACCAGAATTTAGCCAAGCTTATTACTATTTTTATTTCGCACACTAAATTGTGAAATAAATATTAGCCATTTTTCACTGATCTTCACTTCACTTTTCACTTAATATCACTTCACTAGTTAAAATAAAACTTGTCCAATAAGTGATTTAGCACTGCTTATATATAAGTCTGAAGCTATAAAATAACAATGCCGCTGGAACCGACAATATAGCAGCAGAATTACTCAATGAAGATCTCATTGGAATCTGGTGAGCACTCTGTGAAATAGGCGAGGAAAATAACCGAACTCATCCGAGAAATGTATCGGGATGCTGGAAATTAAGATCAACACAAAGGAAAGCAGAGCGGTACATACTACAATACACGAGAAGTTAGACAAGGATGTGGACTATTTCCACTACTGTTCCTCATAGTTTACTGGATAATATCATGCGTAAGCTAGACATCACATCACCAAACGGATTTCAGTGCGATCCGATTGGATAATTCAATGATATCGACTACGCGCAGATGATATATGACCGCTAACACACAAAAACACACAAAATACAAAGAACCTGGGACTGAATACAAACATTAATACACCACTCCGCATCAACTAATACACAATAGAAGATGTCGAAAAATTTGAATATCTCGCCTGTTCTGTTGAACAGTGGAAGATATTAAGCAACGCATCAACAAAGCGAGAAACACTTTCAACATGCTTCATAAGATCTGAGACATTCGTCCTGTAAGGAAACACCAACATACGAATGTTCAATGCGTGTGTAAAATCAGTACTATGCTGTCTGGCTGTGAAATGTGGAAACATACGCAAGTGTTTGTGAATAAATCCCTTAGGCGATTGATCAAATGCTTCTGGCCGAATAAGATCACAATTTTTTTTTGTAATAGCACTTAGGATAGTATATTTATCCTTAATATGAATGTTCTTGCACAACAACCACGCATCACTACTAATAATAAGGATGGGAAGGAATTAGGAATGATGGAGGTTGGAAAGGACTCAAGGAATAATGGTTTCCAAGGGAAACGCTTCACAATTCAGCTCATTTCACATTCGCGCACTCCGAACAAAAAACGAGTTCTGGAACCTTTTGGTCCTGGCGAATAACCAGGCATAAGTTCGTAAAGTTCCAATGAGCAATGAGCTTGAAAGTATTTGTAGGACACACATAAAGCTCCCACCCCTCGTACTGGAATCGAGATTTGAAGATACATTTACATCCGCGATCATTCGAGATGCCCTACCTTGGACTCGATCGAGTGCAGCGAGATGTGTTTTTGGTGATCTAGCTCAAATGTAAGAATAATACTCTAGTCTGGGTCTTATATATGACAGTGTTTCAGATGGTGTAAAATAAAACTTACATCGTCGTAGAAACCCAAGACATCTAGCTGCACTAATCGCTGCTTTGTTTATTTATTCATTCCAGGACATTTTCTTTGTTAGAGTCAAGCCTAGAATGGAAAATGAGTCAAATGTAGTCAAACTGGATTCGCCTATCAGAAAAGATGGCGAATAGCCATCATTTCGGCCAGACAAAACGAGGATTGAAATTTATTGGAATTGAATTCAACCCTGTTGGCTTCACCCCATTCCATAATTGTAATGAGATCACGCTTAAGGTGATCCTTCATAGCAATTCTTTCTGCGCGAACATCGTTTCGCGATGAAGAAGAAGGTAAGCAGTATGAAGAGGAGTGTGAGCTGTCATCAGCATAAAAATATATTGGATTGAGCGTTGATGATAGAAGATCATCGATGAAAATTAGAAAAACAGTTCTGGAAGAATGATCTGGAATGGAAGTCGTGCCATCCACCACCGCACTTGTATTTTACGACAGAAAAGAAAATTCTCAACTCATATAGAAATAAAAAACCGTGAAGGCCAACTGCCGTCAGTTTGCACAGTAAAGAATTAAATGAAGAAGTACTGCGACAAACACACTAACCGGACATTGAGAAGGAGACCAGGAAGTGGAAATGGAGATAGAACACACGCTAAGAAAGACACCAAAGGAAATAACCATGTTGTTATTATACACTGAAAGAAAAGATTTGCGTTCTTTAACAAAAAGCAAAGTAAATACTGATAAAAATTTAGTTGTTTTTCAGCCAACTAAGCGCTTCTCAAATAACGTTAAGTTTATTGATTAAATATAACTAAAGCTTGGTAATTCGATTTTTTTTATAAATTTTGTTTGAATTGCGATATTTAATTTAACATAATAGTTTTTACTATGCGATTTGCTAAATTGTAGGATAACGGTAAATCACTTTTACAAATAGCAAGATACATATTAAGAATCAATTAATAAGAATCGCAATTCATTAAGTAGATTTTACTAATCAATAATTGATTCAAAATTGTTTTTAATAAAATTGATTTGTAATATTTACATAGCTTTGGTAAATTTTACAATTGTTGTTTATCGCATTTACCAATAATTTACTAAATGTTATTAAAAATAACAAAGCAAAAGTAGAACAATTGAAGTGATAGCTTTACTTAGCAAAGTAATATTTACCAGACATTATGTAATATTACTAAGCTTTAAATCATTTCAGCAAAGCATATGTAGTATTTGCAGAGCGTGATATATATATATATATATATATATGTATATATATATATATATATATATATATATATATATATATATATATATATATATAAACATATATACATATATATATATATATATATATATATATATATATATATATATATATATATATATATATATATATATATATATATATATATATATATTCTTACAACAGTTAATGTATAGTGGTGCATACATTTCGGTTTAGCATATTTCGAGATGTTTCTATCGTCCCACTCCCTAGTAACATTACTGTTTGCATCGATATAGAGAAATTCAATAAGCGAATGAATGAAGTTATCACTAAAATTATGTGCGGGAAGTATAAAGCACGCTATGATTTATGAAGATGCTAGAGTGAGTGACAATGTAGTAGATGTGAGTGGCAATGAACTAGGTGTTATATTTCAAACTGGCGGTGATTGATGGAAAATATAATAAATTGTAATATTTTTCGATTCCAAGTGTGGGGTATGTTTGCTACAATAAGGAGGTAAAAGACAAGTCAAAATGATTTTGAAATGTGAGTAAAAAATGGAAGAGTGACTTTAACGAGAAATTTTCTATTAAAAAAAAGAAGTTCAGAGAATTATGCAATACTTCTGCTTCCGTAAAAACTTTGATTCTTAAAATGTCAAGAAAACCTAAATAAATACTTGGACACGAAAATAAAGATCGATACGTGAAACACTAATGTGAAGTTTATGACAAAAAATATTGACAAAAAAAATGTGTCTGTGTTAGTAATTGGAAACCTGTTAACAGCCACTATTAGCAAAAGCTAAGAAATTATTATAAACATTTCAATAGAACGGATCCAGATGTAAGGTTAAGAAACAACAATATACCTTTGAAGCGTGTGATATAACTAAGACAATAGAATAGAGTATCCATCAAACGAACATAAAATAAAATAAAACTACAAAGTATTCCACTTTAATTGTGAAGACCAATCTTTGACCGCCAATGACAGGCATTTTTAGAGATGTCTAAATCTGAGTATTCCACCATATAGGTGAATCTGAGTATTCCAACATATAGGTGGATGTCAACTGGACACTTCGAACTATTCATGATATCAGCGCGACCCTCAAGGGGTGAGATATAGAAAATATAAAAAATGTTACACTTATCATGAATAGTTCAAAGTGTCCAGTTGACATCAACCTATATGGTGGAATACTCAGATTCACTTAGACATCTCTAGAAATGCCTGTCATTGGCCGTCAAAGATTGGCCTACACAATAAAAGTGTAACATTTTTTATATTTTCTATATCTCACCCCTTGAGGGTCACGCTGATATCATGAATAGTTCAAAGTGTCCAGTTGACATCCACCTATATGGTGGAATACTCAGATTCACTTAGACATCTCTAGAAATGCCTGTCATTGGCCGTCAAAGATTGGTCTACACAATAAAAGTGTAACATTTTTTATATTTTCTATATCTCACCCCTTGAGGGTCGCGCTGATATCATGAATAGTTCAAAGTGTCCAGTTGACATCCACCTATATAGACAAATACTCAGATTCACTTAGACATCTCTAGAAATGCCTGTCATTGGCCGTCAAAGATTGGCCTACACAATAAAAGTGTAACATTTTTTATATTTTCTATATGTCACCCTTGAGGGTCGCGCTGATATCATGAATAGTTCAAAGTGTCCAGCTGACATTCACCTATATGGTGGAATACTCAGATTCACTTAGACATATCCAGAAATGCCGGTCATTGGCCGTCAAAGATTGGCCTACACAATAAAAGTGTAACACTTTTTTATATTTTCTATATGTCACCCCTTGAGGGTCGCGCTGATATCATGAATAGTTCAAAGTGTCCAGTTGACATTCACCTATATGGTGGAATACTCAGATTCACTTAGACATCTCTAGAAATGCCTGTCATTGGCCGTCAAAGATTGGCCTACACAATAAAAGTGTAACATTTTTTATATTTTCTATATCTCACCCCTTGAGGGTCGCGCTGATATCATGAATAGTTCAAAGTGTCCAGTTGACATCCACTTATATAGACGAATACTCAGATTAACTTAGACATCTCTAGAAATGCCTGTCATTGGCCGTCAAAGATTGGCCTACACAATAAAAGTGTAACACTTTTTGAATTTCGAAATCTCACACTCTCAATTTTTTGCAGATTATATTTATATTATTATTTGTTATCACATTTTTAGATATGTAACTATCATACAATTCAATATAAAAGTTAAAATAGTATAACATTTTTAAATTAATGTGTTTATTACTGTTGTAAGGTTTTACTGTATTCCTACACTTTTACTACTACATACATACACATTTTGTCATTTGTCATAAACTTCACGCTAACACGTGAAACATATACCAGTCAGAAAATCTAGCGCGTTTGACGGAACTATCTGCTGGAACTCGTGATTCTTTGAGAAATTCGATAGCCTTAAAAACGAAACAAAGTGCCTTAGGCTATACATTGCGATACATGTAAATCTTCCAGTCACATTTATCGTTGAGCCTCAGTTAACAAGAATGTCAATTATTTGTGTACATATAAGCCCACTGTTGTAAAGCAACCTCAGGAGAAAGACTGTTTTTACAATAACTTACATAATCTGATTGGCTCTATACCTGAACATCGTGGTCAGATTGATTAATTCTAAAGCAGTCAAAAATCAGATCTACTTAACAATATAGATCCGTACGGTCGACACGAAAATTCAGACGCTCTTTGAGATCATCTCAAATTGGTCAATACATTCTTTCCTCACAAAAATATTTAGTTGAAAATATATATAGACACTTCCTAGAAAAAACATCCCGAAGCAAAATCGTCCATGTGATGATTTTTTGTTCAAGATGTTTAAACGGAGCACCGGTACGATAACTCGAATGCGTAAAGAACGATCTGACATCTACTGATTATAACAATATGAAGAGCTGACTTGTAATCGCAAACCGATGAAGCTAGATTGTTGGCATGGTACAGTACTAATAATGGTCTAAAAGCCGTTAAAAACACATATAAGTAGTGTATTGATAATTTTGGTGTTTTGTCAAATATTCCAAGAACAAAAAGGATTGGGTTACGCATTCGAAACCACATACCAACTCGTATACATGACATTTTTCACAATAAAACTCACAACCGAACAATAATAGTTCGAACCGACTAAATACACAAAACTATATGCCCAACAATAGAAAAGAAAGGGTTCTGTGTTGGATATGTACAGACTCTTTTCACGATTATGTATTATATGAGTTCGTTTGTTGTTGTAATCTATTATGTTTAATTAAACATAGTCTAGCATAAATTTTAGTTTATCCCAGCATAAACATAATTTTTATGTGCACATACTCGCATATCGCGCAAACAATGGATTTATTTTTTTATTACGATTCCTGTTAAATGTCATTACATGTATTAGCATAATATTATGTTTTGATGCCCATTGTTCGAATTAACAATTAAAATAATAATTCGTGGATATCACGCTGCGTGCCCTTATTTAGTTTGAGTGTCTATGTACTCAATTAGGTTACTCAACGAAGTTATGTTCCAAAAATACCACATCATATAGTTTCATGATAGTATGACTATAAAAACCACTCAATTAGATTTCACTCAATTGGATTTCACTCAATTATTTTTCATATCGGAACCCCTTTATATGCACTATATACATATTGTTGGGAGTAGAAAATTGGATTGGTACGGGTTAATTGATTGAATTGATTTAAATCAAAACTATAATGCCGCAGATGTTTTAGAGGTTATATCTACATTTGTTAAATTAAAACCTGTACACATTCGTGCGGTTTGTTAATAATTTTTATTACATAATAAATTGGGATTATTCCAATGAAATTATAATTAAAAATAAAATGGTTTTGTTAATTAGTTCGTGGAACTGCCATATACACATATATTTATACCCATCTAGACGCGTATGAATGCGTATATCGAATATATAGCAGCGAGACAATTGATCATAAATAATTATAGGCATTTCAAAAGCCATTCTCAAATAAAAGGTGTGAGATCATAATTTTATTATATATATAGCAGCATTTAATAGGAAATCGAGGTGTAATAAAATATGATTATGCTCTATGAATATTCTTATCATCGGCGTTTTTGTATAACCATAAACGATATGATGCGGCATAAGTACATGATTATCATTCAAATGATACATGATCGACCAAATAGTCGAAAAACTAGTTAGAAAGTAAGCACGTAGACCCTTGTACTGCTTACCTAGCGGTCAGTTATTCAAAAATGCGGTCGCACATTTAGGTTTTTAAGAACAAACGAAACCTAAAAATTGTTGGTTCCTAACGGAAGGGTCTGAAGTTTTTATTGGGTATTTTCACCTGACTATGTCATAAAGTAATACTGTCACAGTTAGAACAACCAGAGTATTAACATTTTAGAGCGAAATCATCAGTCCTCTTCTTTTCGAAAATAAACAAGAAGGCTCTCTTACAGTCAATAGAAACGCGTTGCCGAGCCATGACTAGGTCTTTGTTACTCAGAACTCAATGACACTTAGCGCAACTGTGCGGCACAGGAAACTAGATGTTGGTTGGCCTCCACGTATAGCTATGATTTGACTCTTCAAGTCTTGACTCTTCAAGTCGTGACTCTTCAAATCGTGATTCTTCAAGTCTTGACTCTTCACATCGTGACTCTTCAAGTCTTGAAACATCATATCTTAGTTGCCATTGATGAGAGAGAATACCTGATAATAGAAAATGTTCTGAAAAATTGTGTTGACAGAATGGAGTAAATTTAGATTGGAATTGGTTTCTATACTTAATTGCAATGTATAATCTTTTTAATATAACAAACCATTTGAAAATATTTATTTGCCTTGGAATTTAGAGCCAAACTATATTGCAATCGTTAGATGTTGCGTCAAATATAACCGCAATTCATCATATCTTAAACGAAGTGCGCCCCAAAAAATTACAGTAGTCACATAACTCCGACCTCTGTAAAATAACCGATGGAATGAAATGTACCCACCTGTTTATAACACCATCACGAGTTAGTGCTTCATATTATCTCTCTACGCGATTGAGTCATTACCATTGACAGCAATCTATACTCTTCAACTTGCTATTCATCGATTTCAGACACGATATTTCGAATGTGGATTGAATGTGAAAATTCAAAATGATTTTTTTTAGGAAGGCTTGTATGCTTACATAACATTAGAACTAATGGAAGCCCTAAAAGATGAAAAAAAACGAGATGAAAATGTAATGCCCGGCTCGTGATACTTATCTGTTGGGGTAAGCCATCCCCACGATTTGAAATTTCATTCTATTCAATCTTGTTTTCATGACAGCAAGATAAGTCATATACTGGCATAATAGTGGTATAATAATAAAGTCAAATATTTCCGGATGGTGGGTCCTTTCAGCAATCAAACATTTAATGAAACTCCGGTAGATGATTTTTCCTGCTATGTGTGGAGATAGTAGCTATCGGTTAATTACTACACTTAGTCAAGGTTTAAAACTTCTTGCATGAATTGATGACGGTACAGTACGTGTTGGAGGTTCAGGATGCATAGTTTTTTCAAGGAGTTTCAGTTAAATTATGCCCGGCTCGTTAGACCTATCTCTTCGGAAGAGTCGTCCCCCATTTAATCCAATCTAGTTTTCGGGGTTTCCGGATAAGTCATAC
This sequence comes from Tipula lateralis, assembly GCA_963932295.1. Taxonomy (NCBI): domain Eukaryota; kingdom Metazoa; phylum Arthropoda; class Insecta; order Diptera; family Tipulidae; genus Tipula; species Tipula lateralis. Next base: position 55,778,621 of record OZ010738.1, read on the forward strand.
TGGCATTACCGTGTTATAATGGTATACAGTTAAATATTCCTGGATGGTGGTTCAACCCAATAATCAATCATTTAATGAAACTCCGGTTGTTGAATTGAATCCGTCAAAACGAATCACAGCTTAGTCATCGTGCTGTCAGTTTTTACAACCGAGTGGTAGGAAGCTAGTAGCATTCGGTTAATTGCCATGGTAAGTCAATGATTGAAACCTGATAAAACTAAAGTACAAGACGCCACCACGTTTAGAATGCGTAGCTTTTGCAAGCTTCAGTAATGTTAATAAATTATTCGATTTGGCGTCATTATATTAAGGCAATAATAATTTCGTACGCTCATCATATTTAAGTTAAAATAAAAATCAATAAAATTGTCACGCCCACTTAAAACGTAAGATTACGTGTTTAGTTTCGAAAAAAACGAGATGCATATAAGTTATACCCGGTTTGTGAGACCTATCTTTTGGGGTGAGTCGTCCCCACAATTTGAATTTTCATTGAATCTAAACAAATTTCTAGGGCTAACGCTCCCGCACAATATCATAATGATATCATAGGAAAAATTGTATAAATTATATTCTAAACTTTGGCCTACTTATCAATTGATACTGTCAATTTTTACGATCTAATATTTGTTTGGAATTCCTGGATATTCAAGTGCATTCCATGCGCTCCCTCAGTTGATCGATTTCATAATGAAACTCCTCAGATTAAATCTATGCATGATCTTTGTCGATTTCTCATTGGAGACGGAACTAATTTTCACGGCATACCCTAAACATAACATCGAGTGCGATCCAAATGTTCTATCCTAAATGATAAAGCCGTAAAAAAACATAACGGCCCTCATTACTAATTTGTTGTAATTTAAGGGTATAAGCGTTCCATTATTCCGTTCAGCTTCATCTATAACTTTCTATACGTTTGTTCTGTTTGTTATTTATCTTTTCAATCTGTTGTGGGACTCAAGGCACTCCCAACTCTTTCGCGATTCGCTAATTTAAGTCCGATGGTACGTATCGAGGACGTACGGCTATAGGTCCGATTTACGTAGAACCATCCGCACAGTGAACAGCTCCATGCCAGTCTATCGTACCGACATAGAAGATGGGTTGGCCCATGAATTCTGCACTTCAACAGGGGGTCATAGATGTGTTCATTCACACCACCAATCGTAATCAGATGGTGAAAATTCCCTTTAGAATCCCGTCTCTATCGGAATTCGATTCTTTCTATACGTTTTTTGCATCTGTAAATTCATTAAAACAACTTTCCAAAGTGTTCGATACTTTTTGAACAAAGGTTCCTTTATCAGGTAACTTATATTTCAAAATCATATTGTCTTCTAAAATCAACTTCTGATCAATTGGAAATGTTTTAGGTGAGTGTGTTCATGGTTCCAAACGGATGATCTTGTAAAGGAAGTTATAAGATGTCGCAAAGCACTGCATTATTTCTCGATTTTGATCGTACTTTAATGGCGACAGTATGGACCTAAGTGATTACTATATATTTGTCGAGTTGCTGGTAACTCCCCTTGGTAGTCTTATACAGCCGATTCTACTTTTTTGGCCAATTATTGGATTTCACAGGTCATCTGGATTGTATAGCCTTGAGATTTATGATCTACATTTGTAGGCCATCCACTTGCTTCTATAGCAACGAGTTTCAGCTGATACATATTACAAGGAAGTCTACTATACGTCACCAGACGTTTTAATTGACCACGACTGGTTCCAATCCTTAATATTGTGTTCGAGTAATTAAGGGTTGTCGGTTAAAGACTGGAGGTATTACCTACGGTTCAAATAAACCACTTATGTATAAAATGAATGTTATAGACTGTACGTTGTGAGGCCCAGGTCCCAAAAGTTTTTAAGGCTTTTGCTATCATAAAGCTTTTTGGTCTTATAAAGATATGGGTACTTTCAGATTAGCTTGCTGGATTGTAACCTAATTTATCGTCCACTGACAGGCGTCCTTATATTAAAAAGATCGAACAATTGGAATAACGAGATTAGACTTATATGGATTCATATATTTGCCTTTATGTATAGTATTTGAGTTTTCGACAATTTTCTCCCCATGCAATCAATGGTTTGAAACTATTTACATATTGTCTACCAAATTTCCATTCTATAAACAAATTTACCTGCAGGATTAGCAGTCTTAGTTAGCTATTTGCAACATCTCGGGTAATATTTTCACTAGAAGGCATAAATACTTCGTTTTATTCTCGGTTCTCCACGAATCCTAGAACGAGCTCTCAGTCTGCATATAGTATTGTATATTTGGTAATTCCATTCTAGCTCCTTGTCAAATAACAGACTCATGTTAATGTTTAGTTATCACATTTTATAGAACGAGAAATCAATGGACAACACCATCAATTTAACTTATGCCTGTACCGATTTTCACATCTTCATATAGTCTTATTAGTTCCAGAACTTTTTGAAATATCTTAAAGAAACGTAAAAGCTATCTTAGAAGACTCACAAAGTTTTTGTAGCCCACGTAAATGGGGTTGTATCATTGACTATTCATTTTCTTATCGCGAATTTATAAGAGACACTGACGTTAAAGTTGATGATAGTAGCCAAACATGGTTTCTAGTGGGTTAACACTATGTATTCCACTATCGTTCCATTTAACGAAATTACAATGACTAGGAATCGTGTTATCGACAACACAAATTTGCCTTGGTTCCTGTGCCAATCTTTATCTCGATAATGTAACTAGCCCCAGAATCGAGTCAAATACTATTTTCACTAACCAGTGAGCTTGACACTTCAGTCCCTCAAAGAATTAAACTATTTCATATCTTAGAAGATTCATCCTGAGCACTCTGTCTTAAGAAGCCTTCGATAAACTCTTTCGCTGAGGTTCTTAAGTTTTCCTAGTCCACCAAAATGTGGTTCTATCATTGACCAACATTTTTAAGAGAGAAAAATCTTTCTGTTTAATTATGGTTATATTGAAACGAAAATTAGTTTGGGATTGACTACTTCGCCGAAGATTTGATCGATATTAAGCTTTATTGAAACAACCGGTTTGGGTAATATCTTCAAACAGTCCAGTTTTTTTTCACTTTTGCAGTCGCATCTTATATTTAGTCTTATAAATAGCTCCGAAAGCGTTTTAAGAGGTATTTATGTTTCAGAAGCAACCGAGTCTGGATACTTATTCAGTCCAACCATTCAAGAATGGCAAACAAATACAATTCTGTATCTGTTTGCCATTCTTGAATGGTTGGACTGAGCCGTAAAAATCATTTGATTGAAATGATGTCCCTAAAGTGGATTAAATCTGCATATGCCAAAGCTAGATGAAAGTGTCGGAATATAAACCATATTCCCAACTTTGACTTAAACATAAATTAATACTGTCAATTTTCACAATCTAGATATTTGTTGGGAACTCCCAGATATTTATAAAGGATAAATAGACCAATTAGCACTGCAGTTCTTCACAGATGGCTCCAACTACACGGTAAAGTAGGAGCTGGAGTCTTCTGTGATAAATTGACAGTAAATACAACATCAGTTCGTCTCCCTGATCACTGCAGCGTGTACTAGGCAGAGGTCATAGCGATTGAGGAGGTCCTGAATTGTGGCATCCTCGATTGATATTACAATTTTTGTGGACAGTCAGGTGGCAATACGTGGGGATACTCACAGGATACTGCCTACTTGGAGAACATGCGAGGATGCTTAGTCTAGAAGCAAATGACTTTTGCAGATGCTGTATGGACGAGGAGGAAGAGACGGTAGTCCACCTCTTATGCTCATGCCTGGCTCGTAAGGCTATTAGGTAAGATCCTGTGGTATCACAACGGACTGTCGCCGTTCGAAGTGTGCTGTAGCAACCACTCAACCTTACCTAATCTAACATACATTATGTTGGCCAAATTGCTGTTACCTCTAGCTTTAAACGCACCAACCTGGCATCGGATATATGCATAAGGAAGCTTTCAAAAAATTCTATTTTCGATTGTTTTGTAGCCTATGTGGAATCCAATTCTTATATTGCTGAGGTCATCTGGATATGATATACATTAAGGATTGGAAGTTTCAGCTTCCGATCCTTAATCTTGTGTTCGAGTTTTTAAATATCCGATTCTGGCGTTCCTTGCAGCGAGTAGCAGTAGCATCCATATGTCAAATAAAACTAACGATAGACTGTATACGATGTGAGGAAAAAATGTACACTTCCTTCATTATGGCATTTTGTCAAGATTTACGCCATCGTATTAGCTTTTTAAAGATATTAGTTCTTCCAGATTTTCTTGCCTAGAATCTTAACTTTGAAAGTAATCATACTGAGGCGTCAAGCTTGCTATACAGCAGTAAACCGTTGGGTTTCAATGGGTTAGCTCTCATTCTGTTATTATTGGATCATTTGATTAGGATACAACCATTTAAAAGTTTTAAGATTATATCATCAACATTACTCGTCAATTCAAAAGTCTGTAAGTACCTATTTGATCGCCTCTAGTCTAAGGAAGGTTCGTAAGAATTCCTTATATTCGAGAGGTTACACGATTAGAAATATGGGTCCGTACATTTGCCTTCCCAGAATTCAGGTATTGTCTTGATACTATTGAGTTGTAAAACTTCCAATCTATCGAAAAATTGACCTGCAAGGTTAGTGGTTCATTAACTTTTTGCAACATTCCGGAAAAGAATTTGCACTAGAAGTCACCAATATATCGTACCATGCTCGGTTATGCTGAAATCCTAGAAAGTGCTTACAGTATGCATATTGTAAGTCATATATAGAGTCACTCATTTTAGTTTTTAGTCAAATCACAGACTCGTCCTTACGCTTAGTTACCACCTTCTTAAATTCAGAAAATCAAGGGTCGAAACCCTTAATTTGACTGGTGATAGCCCCAGATATTACTCATAAATAATATTTCCGCTGACCAGTGACCTTGAAGCTTCGGTCTTCTTGATGCCTTAATGATGGAACATTGTTCAAAATTTTGAGAGAGAAGGACGTTTTTATTTATATTATGGATATATTCCAACTAAAAACAGATTTTGAGATCGATCGTTTTTTCGAAGCTTTGATCGATATTGCCTTTGCATTTTATATTTTGTCCGATTTGAATTTACATTACATGCAATTGCCCTTCAAGATCAACCCATCAAGCCTTGATTTTTCAATTATGCTGGCATTAATGTAAATTAGGGTGTACTTATCTGAACCATCCAAGAAAAGTTGAAACAGAAGCAGATACAATTCTGAAATGCACATTCACTGTTTCCCATATGTATATATACCAATTGTATATGTTGTTCTTATTATGTTTTAATTTACCATAAAAAGTATTAAAATTCATGAACATAAAAAATCATAAACAATAAAAAAATAATAATGAAAGCTCTGAAGGAAAAACTTTATTATTCAAAATCTACCCGCCCTCCCAAACGATTTTTAATTTTTATGCAATTTCCGATTTTTCCACTTTTGTTTGTATTGTCTGTGAGTCCTCCACCGTTGATTTCATATATGTAAATATTTTGTTGTGTCTGTACTCTGTACATACATATATAGTTATACAATGGTGTGGTATAAGACAACATGAGCAGAAAGCACAAAAAATTGTTGTGCTTTTGTTTTATTTACAAAAAAAAAAAATTACAAAACCCATAGGGACTCATCCGATGTCGGCTGGCACATGTATATAAACATAAACAAAAATGGAAAGCACAATTTTATATATAGAACAGATCATGAAGATGATTGAGGTTGGAGGATTTCCCAACTATCAATGTAAACTCAAGCTGAGAGATTGTATTGCCCGTATATATACATATCGCATTGAGCTTTTTGAATTTGAATTTTTTTTTCGACATACATAAATTCACTATAAATCCACTGTCACATGGCAACATAAAAACGACAGTCATAAGAAATTTGTGTAACAATATGATAGAAAAAAGCACAAAGCACATATATAACCAACAAAAGAATGATGAATGATATTCGCATGAAGATATGCTTTTTTTGCTAGGATTTTGTGTTATTGTTCTCTCGCAGTGAGCAGCAAAAAAGCTCGTTTCTGTAACATGGCTATTGTTTTGCATTTATGTTACAATTTGCTGGGAATGCTTTTGCTATAACATGATTAGTATTGCATTATTGTTGTCGGTTTAATTGTTTGTTGTTACTGGCGTATGAAAGGTTATGCATATTGTTATGAAAATTGCAACCGCTAACACTGTGGACAGTTGTAGTGGGAAATAAAATTAATTAAATTTTCTGTAGACTTGAATCACGTACATCGTCAAAGATAATCTGATGTGAATAGCAAGCTTTCAACCGGAAAGAAGATCTGCATTATATGGTTTTGGCTCATTAGACTTGTCTACTCTTCGATCAGAAGGGTCAGTTTAGCTACCATAAGGCAACAAAAAGATAGGAGCAATGAATCTGGGCTACAGATCACTTAACTGATGGGTCAAAGGTGGGAATCTTAAGTGGATGCACTCTGTTAGTTGGAGAACATAGTCAAATTTAATAGACAATATTTAATAATAGACTAGAGCGTCACACCCTATATTATTTAAAAATTTAGTTCAATTCAAGTATGTGGCCACTTTCTGATATTGTCACAAAGCTTTTCATAGTGAGAAGGTGAGATGAGTCGTTTTTGCCAGGACTTGAAATTAAACTTCTCTCTTTAAATCTGAAATCTTAAATTTATTCTACTTTAGGAAACCACAGACTTGAAGGAAGTGTCAACGTAACATCTGTGACAAATATTCCTTCATTGGCACCAGGGTGCAATTGAAGTTGTATGATAAGGATTAACACAACATTAATCATATTTGGGTGGCAGGATACTGACCTCATTGGAAATATTTTAGGGGTTTTTTGGATCATTCTATGCAGGTGAAGTTGTAAAGGTTAAATTGTAAATATTATACCTTTAGTCTGGTCTAACATATACTGAAGGTTTTGTGGGCACAGTTGTTCCACAACCAAAAAAAGTACAACAGTGGGTACAAAAAGTTTATCCATAAGTAATTTTAACGAAGATGGATCACTTTTAAAATACTTCCAAAAGAATGAAAATCGTTTACACTTGAATGTTATAGGCATCAGTAAGCTGTTAAATAAAATCAAGTCAGACTCGGGAATTAAATTAAGAACTAGGAGGAATTAAAACCTAAATGGAGCAAGTTTGAATCCTGATAGAGGAAGAGGAAAAAAACAAAAGGGATTTTTCACCATCTGATTATGACCAGTGGTGTGAGTGACTTGCTGTTGAAAAAGTCATGATCCGACCCATTTTTCATGTCAGTCCTAGAAGTTATATACAGATGGTTAAAGATGGTTTGTATACAGATGGTTCTACGTAAATCAGATCTGTAACCGCACGTCGAGGGGTAGTCACAATGGGCCAATTAAGTGACGGAGGACACAAAACAAATATAAGAGAAATATCGACATGAAACTGCGACCGAATCTAATTTGGTACTCAAACAATATCACCGTGAATCAAAGCTGCAATTGATTTTTTATTATTTAAGCCAGAATGGACAGAATATAAGAAAAGATCAAGATCTTAAGAGCAATAGCATTTTGCGATCTATATAGTGAACTTTATTTGAAACTATTAAAAACCGCGGCTTTCTATATACCGTTCAACAGACTCATATAAAAGTGTTTCAATAGGATGATTTTGACAGGTATGTCAAAGTACGCTTATAGACCTATCTAAAGATGTTGAGGTATGAAGGGCTCACTTGTCGAATCATTATATGTTAGTCAATTAATAATCTCGCGACGTTCGGAAAGATTTCAAAGCAATCGTTCAAAAAGCTTCAAAAGCAGGGACACTGGGTGCTGTACAAATTAATGGTGGATATCCTACGGTAGTCCAAAGCACAATAAATCAGCCAAATATATATTCATCAATCTTAAGTTCTTTATTTAATGAAGTGTATTGTGAGTTTTTCATCATAACAAAACCATCTATCTCTAGAGAACTACTGTAGTGACCAATTAATCCAAATATAAAAGTCAAATCACAAGATTATTAAGGCAAAACCAACATACAAGCTGAGTGTTAAGTTTACCACACCAACTGAATACCTGGGCATCGCTCCTTCCGCTGTTGTGGTTTATCTGAACAGAGCTCGTATTTTTATGAGGTACTTAAACTTAGGAAAACATCGTGGATAGTTTTAAAAGATGCCATGTATCCACCCATATTATCAGGAACATAATGAAGCACTTTCATGAATACGGTGCCAACCTTCCACTTATATATTTATAACAATTATTTTTGACTGCATTTTGGTATCTAAGTTTACAGAAATAGTATCACTTTTGACACAACTTTAATGTTTTTAAGTGGTACACGTAGTAGTCCTAGACCAATCCAGTGTAACCGGGTTGGTACCAGGCTATATGAGCTATTATCTGCTAAACTTCAAGTTGACTTTACTCCAAGTTGACTGAGTTTTGGGTCATCAGCATATCATGAATATGATCTCCTTCATAACTTATTCCATTTTGAGATCCTTATGAAGATTACCGTTCATTATGTCGAATGATGGATTCACTATGTCTCGTAAAACTATGTTTTGAAAAGTTTGAGTTATTTTAACATTGCTCGCCATTGTTATAACCTTGCTGATTTATACCTAATCACCAAATATATTTCACTATCTGCCGGCATAATAACAGTTTCATTTATGCGAAAGCTAGGATTTTCTTTCTAAAAGCCAGTACATTTTTCTAGTTCATATTTTTTCTTTGAACATGGGCTTTCCACTTGAGTTTAGCGTCAAGAGCCATATCTAGCACTCTTGACTGTTAAGGTTGGACTGGTAAATTGTATTGTTAGTAAATTTGATACCCATAGATTTCGTTTCGTTGAGCCGAATGGCGCATTTCTTCGTCCAGCTACTCATTGTTTTGGTAGCGTTTTGTAATTTACTAGTTAGCTCCATACTATGCCAAAGTAGATGCTCCTTTGGGGAACATCAGCTTATAATTTTGTAAAGTCAGGGTACTCACCTTTATATCTAACACGAAAGTGCCTCGGTGCCACACTGATTCAAAAGCTCAGGTGTAACTGCAAACAGATTATTACACTTACTGGGGATCACAGCGTGAATTCTTCGTGTTAAAGCCTCCCCTTTTAATGTTTTTTCTAATTCATAGATGAATAAATCATGAAGGTGAACTCTGCTTCTTGATCAATTAGTATTTTCTTGTTTTACAAGACGTATATCTAAAGCTTAAACACTTCTAGGTATTAATCTTGAAGTAAATTTTACTCTACGGGTCCCATAATGGAACTCCAAGAGTTTTTCTGGAACTGTAAGTTGCTTTAGCAGTTTTTTAGCTATTTCGTACTAGGTGCTATAGAGAGGGGGGGGGGGAGTGACACAAAAGTATGTCAGAGAAAATCTACTAAGCTGGTGTCCAGTGGGTCGGAGGCTGGATACGAAGCACTGTACACTTATACGAAATACTTAGAGAGACACTCGTAATCGTAAAACACTCGTAATCCACAGCATAACGAACTATATACAAATAACATTTAAGAAGGACATTGGCCGACCGACAATACATACGAGACGGGTTAACAATCAAAAATCCCCGTAAACAAATCCATAGGAAGCAAAAACACAAGAAGTGACAAATCACAACACAACACAAAATGAAAAAAACACAAAACTCGTGATAAGACACTGATCGTCAGATACTTAACGTCAGATTGTCAGAACAATGCCAAACTTGGTAACAGCACAATATTCAACCGTAGCTCAATTTTGTGCCGGAATATAGATGGCGGCATATAGATGGCAGCATATAGAACTTATTTCGCGATGTATAGTGCGATGCCGTAAAGTTATAAAAGGTGACGCATGTTTCGGAAAACGGCTTTTGGTTGAAGTGGAAGCGGTTTGGACAAGGTGTCGAAAAAAGATAAATAAAATAAAGAGAGCAACAAAATGGGAAAAAGAAAAAATGAGGAAAGCAACAGACTAAGTTTACAAATAAAGACATACAAAATAAATAAAAGTAAGCTAGTTGTTAAGTGTATTGAAAATATATAAAAAACAAAGTGAAGGACCACGTTGTAAAAGTGGTCTATAAACCAAAAAGAATATACAAAATGAGCGGAAGGTGTTCGTGCCAAAAGCCACTTGAAGTGGAATCAACAAGTGCATCGCGGTGCTTGTTCGACATCGAATGACATTCTGGAGCAAGCAGTTGTGAAACGAGATAGAAAGATGAGACGTGGAAATACAGCTAAGTGCTATTTTCATCTTTTTCCTGCCAAGTTCTCATGTGTAACAACCCCAATATCTCAACAACATATTAATCACAAATTGGAGAGGTGAAGGCAGAACAAGGGAAGAAGGATTGTATCTATAAGTTATAGGTCTTTTGTTTCACAATTTTACCCGTTTTGGAGAGGTTGTTTTTTCATAATTGGTAGGTTTGGGCAATTAGGGTTCAAATCAAATTGCTTTCTATTACAATATTTCCAACAAGTGGCTCTTTTGAATGCTTCCATTGTAGTTCTAATGTTTTGAATGACTTTCTTTGGTCACTTTCTTGTTTTTTTGTTTTGATTGTGTTTGCATCATCGCTTATTTTTTGATCCTCTATTATATGCTTCCTATTTATATGCTTCCTATTATTTTTTGATCCTCTATTATATGCTCTATTATATGTTTTATTTGTGTACCATTGTTTACCATTATCTGCTCGGTTTATTGCCAATGCTCTATATGCCTTATATTTGGTGCTTTAGCCTTTTATTGGTTGGCTGTGCCACTTTGAAGCTAGTATTTCCTACTTGTTCTTTTCAAAAATTCAGTCTATACTATCTGGTAGTTCTTCATCATCAGTGACAAAGGTATAAAGTGCTTGTTCCACCTTTTCATTTTCTTTCGTAAGTGAGTTACTCTTATGACTTAACTGTTTTGTTCACTTAAACTTTCAAGAGAATAATTTCTAGAATTTTGAGAGCACCACTATACGGAATCGGATAGTTACTGCATAGATCGTTGTATCTGCACCTTATCTGTCAATGACAGTTGACTCCAACATCGTTTTCTCGAAATCTATTTGGGGGACAATAATTACTTAGAATCAACTAAGCAGTCAAGACCAAATTTCACTGAGAATATATAATGACATGGGTATCAAAGGAAACGTGTTCCTCGTTAAAATTTGACCAGGATGAGTGAATCTCTAACTGTTGTATATGAAGCTGAGCAAACTTTAGACATTTTTATCATTCAAGAGAAATATCGGTAGTTACTTATATGGTCTGCATCAGCAGAAATGAGACAAGCTCATCTCAATCTGTTAAAGTCTTACAGTGCTCCTGTTTTGCAAATTCACTCCGCAAGCTACATTGTTTGTTGCTTTCCTTTATGAAGAACAACTATTTTGAAGAAACCGGTTATGTAAGCCTTAATTCGGAGAACAATTATGAACCAATCGTACCTAATGTATTCTTAGGAGAGAGTTGAAAAGGATACTTGATCTACAGGAAGAGTATTATTAGTATTAAAGTTGGCTGGAACCCTTTTAGGTTTCGAACTCAATGCCACAAAGGGCGAATGGCGCAAACCTATAGGATTTCATTAAATCACACAGGCGCGCTATGCGACTTTAGCAAACAGAAGACAGAAGCTCTACATGAATAGTCCTAGAGTTGAACACACGACAGCTAATGCGGTCGAAAGCCGGACAACTGCTGATGAAGACGAGGTGTAAGCTTGTATCATTATCCTCAAGACATTCGTCGCATACGGGATCACTGGCAAGTCCCATGCGATGAGAATGATTTTTGAAACGACCTCTTACAAAGAGTTTCGCCATACGTCAAGCAGGGATGGCTCCTTCAGATTTAATTTTGATAGGGCAACGGATTTAATGGTTTTTTCTACTACGTAAAGAGGTAAAGGAACAGCTGGTTCAGGGATTATGAACAAAAAGCGAGAACCAGTTTTAGCCATAAACTGTCAGCACATGACCGTTACCTTATTGTTAGAACCAATGAGGCAAGTCTGCTGAGAATCACATATCCTTGGATGGATAAACCACCTCAAAATTTTTGTAGGAATTAAAAAAAGACAGATGCCAATCAAGAATTATGTCGCTTTCTGGCATAGGTCATTAAAATTAATGTAGAATCGATCTATGGCCTGAATTAGTTCCGAAAGCATTCTACGCTCCAGCACTCCTCAAGCGAAAGGTAGCCGAACCAGCTGTACCTTAAAGCAAGGATTGTAACTGGTGTAGGGAGAGATTAAGCTCCATCGCTAGGAGCGGGGTAGAAGACATGGCTCCAGTTACATCCCTACAACCGATATTTTGCAAATAATCGAACGGTACTAACTTCCGTTGATCTCCTAATCAATGAGACCATAACCACTAATTACGCGTACCAAGAGTTTACTCGTATTGAAACCAATAGAGTCAGACTGAAGACATGGTCCAACGATGGAACGGGAAATGCTTGTCTTATCTTAAAAACTAAATATTTTACACGAAGATTGTACATAACTTCGACCTTTTAATATGATCCAGTTTAAACAACAAAATTATGATAAAACATAAATTCATCACTATGTTTAACTTCACATAAAATATATAAACGAGATAACAATGATCACTGTTGAATATTTTGCTTCCACAACAATGATTTGTATCCATCAATTAAATATTAATCATTTCACAGGCGAAAGAACACCACCAACACAGCATCCAACATTATTCTTTCTCTGGTTAATGTTTATTGTTGTTGTTCTTTCGAAATCTGCCAAAAAATCATCTCATCTCTTGCTGGTTTTCTGCAAACACAAACACACACATATACATTGTGTTTTTGTTCTGAACTATGCTGCTCCACATTAATACACAATGATAAATGGTTATCAAACCAAAAAACAAAAAAATTGTATAAGACGCAAACATAAATTGTGTATCTCCACTTAGATACGATAAAATATGGATATATGTTTTGTGTTAAGATAAATATCTTTTGATTGTTCATCTTCTTATGTAACAGTGGTTTTTCTTAACATTTTACGTTGATTACGATCCTGACATTTTAGATTTTTTTTTGGTTGGGTGTATTTATTGTGTATCGTCCCCCGTAACGCAGCGCCAAGAAGAAAAATCAAATAATCGATCGATTCGTTAAGATTTGTGTTTTGTTTACATTTTGGAAGATTACAAATGTAAAAAGAAATTTTTTTTTTTTACTTAAGCGAGAAAAATTCAAATTAAAATTACATTAATAATCAATAAAAATAAACATAATTTTCAGTACCATAAAAAAAAAATTTTCCATTGGCGCCAACATAAATTATGATTTTTTTATTCTACTGTAAGTAACCACACACACATACAAATAGTGAGATACACCCTAACATTTTTCTATTGGACACATTGTTTATTACCAATAAATTAGATTATCGTTTGTTTTCATTACAGTAAAAAATATTGACTGGAAACAGAAATTTATTAGCCTGTCGACACGGCCATATCAGACCCAAAGATTGGTGTAAACCATTCGCACTGTGCGGTTGGGTTGGAACAAACCATTCTACGAAAATTGAAGAGAAACAGTTAAAATCTGTTTGTCTTTTGTTTTTTGGGTTATCTTTTCATCTTTGTTGTTGGATTTTCTTTTAAGAAAAACCCAAAATCCATTAAACTATAATGAGTGAATCAATTTATCTAAGTCATTGTTGTGTACATTTTCGACTCAATTTGTTTCGTTTAAAGTCTCCTGTTTTTTTGTTGGATTATTTTTAACCCTTTGATATTTTCTTGTCTTCTTTAAGTAAATAAATAAATATTAATTATAAGAAAATATTTTTAATTTTTTTTTTGAAAAATTACATTCATTAATGTAATTTATGAATTATTTGTTTTTGTTATGTTGGTAAAATAAACTGAATATTAATAACCGAGATTAAAGTTATTGTTTTTCCGATACTCTGTGGATTACATACACTATATAGCATATATAGTACCTTGGGGATTGATTAGTCTACGCTGCTTATGGTCTTTTGAAAAAAAAAGAATTAATACAAGTTTTTATTAATATTATTGTTATTATTCAATTAGATTATACAGTGTGTATGATGAAGCAACGAAACACGCGCAACATATCCCATCACTTCAAGATCTTTTTCCAATGAGGGTGAGAATTAATATTATGAAGCAGGGAAAAAATAGTAGGATCAACCTGTACTCTTCAAAATACGTTATGAAGAGTTGAACTGGTTTATATTCTGATGTAAGACAAAAACACATCCAAAGCCTAACTTTTTATTGGACTCTCGAGCCGTATTTACCATAATACAATCACAACAACATGCTTCTGCGATTAAATCTTTACTAACTACTTCTGGCACTTACATATATATTTTGTCACATAATTCAAGGCTTCTGGATTGTACTCGGTCAGTCTGCAAGTTTTTAGATGATGAAGCCGAAAAACGGTTCAAAAGGCAAGATGTTCAGTGCGACACTTATTTCAAAAAATTCCCGCCAAATTCCTTTCCAGCTATGTTAAGGTCAGTTGCAGAAAAATATGGACTCAAAACAGAAGAAAATATTCAAACAATCAAGTATTTTGAAAATAACTACCATATGGCACCGAGTAGGACACGGTGGAAATAACAATCATTTAATTGCAGCAATGCGAAAAAATGGCAACCACCTCGCGATGTCAAAAAATTAAACTATCAACGTTGGACGCTACCACTGTCTTCGAATAGAACGAGAACTAGAGTTCATTTAATCATAGATGTACTGAGAACCTAGAAAGATGAATGAGATGAATTAGTGATGGAGAGCTACATTGACTAGTTGAACTGGTTCAAAATTAAGACGTTACAAATACAATTCTTGAAAACAAGCCTATTGTAATATTAAATGAAATTTTCATAGAATGAGGTTTAGCACTAGACATAGGCAGAGCAGAGCCCTATCTTTTCATTGATTATTCGAGATGGATTTACCATCATTTACCATCGTACAATCAACTTCTTCTCAATCCAGGGTATTAGTACTCCATCAGCTTATTAAACAAATAGCCAGGTAAAGATGATAACAACCATCTTTTTTTTTGTCGGTTTTTACAGGCCATTGTTGGCCCGTACCGTGTCAAAAATCAAGCTCCAACAGTTTCGATCACGAGCCAGCTCTTCATACTGTTGTAAGCAGTTGGAAGATACCAGATAGCTCTCTACGCCGTAGAGCCATCGTCTCCGACAGCGACCTCTTCGCCTACCGAAAGGCGGTTCTCCCTTCAAAGATCGCTGTATCGAATGGCAGTTGACCGAGATCTTAAGGTATGGTGCAATTCGGTGATTCCCTTAAAGAAACCACGCGAATTGTGCTCATTGCTGAGTTGTTGTACTCTTAAGACCTTGGCCTTCCACGATTCGCGCTTCTTCTGTCTACAAATGCGTTTAGCTGTCCTCCTAGCAAGAACTGCCTTGTTTTTCCTTGCGATTGTAAACCGTGTCTGCGCTTCATTGTGGGCTATATTGCATTGCTCAACAGCAAGACGACACTCCTCATCAAACCAATCATTTTTGGGCTTAGTTTTCACTATACCGAGAGTGTGCTGGGCGGCATCGACAACCGAGGTTTTCAATACTTCCCAGACACTGTTCACATCATCAGATTGGTAACTGGATTGCATAATGCTATTGCTGTCAAGATCTTAATATTTTCGTTGCGTTTCTTCATTTATCAGACCTTCACAGGAGAATCGCGTTTTATATTCTCCTGTCCTCCTTGACTTGTACGAAAATTTCCGTCGTAGCTTTGCAGCAACCATAAAATGGTCACTGCCTACGAATTTTGTTGACGACCGATACGATCTCACGCCTTGGACAACTCGACCCCACCAATTTGAAATCAACACATGGTCAATTTGGCTTCGGGATATTTTACGTGGATGTGTCCATGTTTCCAAGTGGATGTTTTTATGAGGAAAGAATGTACTTGCCACTTTGAGATCATGAGCGATCGCAAAGTACATCATTCTTTCCCAATTTTCGGTCGCAGTTTCGTGTCGGGAGTACGGACCTATGTTGTTACATAAGTCGGTCTGATTTCTGCCAGCTCTAGCATTAAAGTCACCAATCACCAATCTGATATCGTGCTCAGGTATAGAGCCCATCAGATTATCCAAATTATTGTAAAATGAAGATTTTTCTTGGGGTTGGTTTACATCAGTAGGCGCATGTAGACAAACAATTGACAGGTTGGGTAATTTCATGTGCAAGCGAAGCTTACACATTCGATTATCGACTGCCTGGAAGTCCAAGACAACCTCTTTTACCTGCGGCCCAATGAGAAAGCCAACTCCAAGATTTCCGAGGTCATCTCCACTGTGTAGCAACGTATAGCCTTGGGACACATGGACTCCACTTTTAGGCCATCGAGTTTCTTGGAGCGTTACGAGTTCCAGCCGATACTCCTCCATACATGTGATAAGGCCGTCCAACGCGCCAGGTTTTTTTAGTGAATGCACGTTCCACGTGCTGATCCTCATTCTCGTATCCGGGTACTTAAGCGGGGGGTCATTGTTATTTAGGCGGTATCCGATTTTTTTGGTTTTGTTGACATTTTTAACTGTAATTGGTTTTTACGGATGCGGGTCGTCAGCCCAGCGATCCAACCAGATAACAACCATCAATCGTCATCAATTTCAAAGGGTGGTAAGTCATTAGACGATGAATTATATAAAATGTTCGAAAGGCTAGAGGTTCTAATGCGAAAGTTTGTTGGTATTTTATATTTTCAATCTGTTTTGGGGTTCAAGGCACTCCCAACTCTTTCGCAGTTTGCTTCTTTGGGTCCTATCTTACGCCATTACAGCCAAATCGAGGACGTACGGTTCCGATTTACGTAGAACCTACTGCACATTGCATAGCTCCATGTCAGTCTATAGTACTGATATGGAAGAAGGGTTGGTCCATAAGTTCTGCACTCCAATAGGGGGTTCATTCCCACAACCCTTTTGCATTTCGCCCCTATCGGGATGCGAACCCGCTCGAACTGCCGCAATTTTAAGCACTGCGCCATTTGGTTTTGTTAATGTGAAAGTTATTCTAAAACCTTCCCACCAATCTCCCTCTCAACTATGTAAAGGCAAGTTACAGAAAAACATGAACGTGATCGCCCAGTTCAACATTGAAATAATGCTCAAAACAGAAGAAGATAATCAAAAACCAAGTATATTTTCAAAATAACTACTATGATTCGTGCAGAATACGGTGAAATTATGAATCATTCACGATGTCTTAAAATCAAGCTATCGAAGTTGGACTTAGCCACTGTCGTCGAATAATACAACAAATGGAGTTCATTTAATACTATATTTACTGAAAACCTGGAGAGTAAATGGATAGGAAACATGTACCCCTCATTGAGGTTAATAAGTGATAAAAGGCTACATTGACTAAGAGAACTGATCAAAAATTCAGAAGGCACAAATACAATTGTTGAAATCTGACTTAAAGGAATCCTTAGCGTTATCTTCATATTATAATGAGGTTTAGCACTAGACATAGTCAGAGTAGAGGCCTATCTTTTACAGAACAAAATAGAATTACAGGAACTCTAAATCAACTTCTGGTCACTCATATAGCTATGATCTTTCTCCATTTAGGGAGATACGGAGTACAGTACGAAAACTGAAGCTCATTCAGCAATATGTTTACTGAGAACCATGATATTAAATGGATAAAAAACCTGTACCCCTCAATGAGGTTAATAACTGATCCAAACTGACCGGTTCAAAATTTTGACGTTTTAAAAACAATATTTGAAACCAAATCTGTCTCAAAATTATGTGAAATTTACATTAATTGAGGTTTGTGCACTTAAAAAAGTCAGAGCCTAAAGTTAGGCTTTTCTGTTCCTACATACACTCTATGCAATGTAAAGAAGCCAACCACCAGAAAAATACAACTGATATCATTGAGAAAGCTTTTCATACGTATTCATTCAAAACTGTACATGTGTACAGTCCAAAACGTATATACTTGTATACACTTATAGTCAGCTAAAACTAGGCAATCACGACAACGAATAAAAAATTGCCGCAGTCGATTACATCTTGGGTACCGGTAAGCTCTCATAGTAATACTGACAATTATGCAAAGACCACCCAGTAGCAGAAAAACATGAACGAGATCGATCAGTTGCACACTTAAATCATGGTCGAAGCAGTATAAGATAATCAAACAACCAAGTACTTTCCAAAAAAAATTACCATGACATCGTTCAAGATAAGGTGAAAGCAACTATTATGAAACTGGAGTAAAACCAAAAAACAACGTATCTATATCGGGGTGTCGTTAAATTTCCGTCTCCGAAGAGTGGAAGTATTGAAACTCATCCAAATATAAATTTACTGAGGTTACTCACCGGAATAACTACATTCCGATACAGTAATAATATTTCGTATCTATTATGTCCCTTACAAAGAAGTGTGGAATAGCTAATCCTTTCAATACTAGGCGAGAACTACAACATGGAGGTTACTGTAGTCAAGAAATAACAACTCTATAGACTAAGAAAGTATTTCAGTTCACTGGATATCACTGTCAATGAAACAAGATGCAACTGTCAAATCGTTTTGAAATTTGCTCAAGAAATGTAACACGTCGGCTCTTTGTTCGTGCCATTTATAACAACAATAAAAAAAATGGATCCAGAATCAGCGAAACAATGTTAGCTAATCAGGCAAGGACAATAAAGACCATCAACCGTCATCAACATCCAAGGATGGTGAGTTATTAGACGATGGAACCTGCAAAATGTTCGAAAGGTAAGATGTTCTAATACGATAGTTATATCAAAAAATTCAAATTTCCTCCTAACTGTGACAAGGCCAGTTGCAGTAAAAATTGGAAGAGTTCGCCCAGTTGAACATTGAAACAACGCTAGAAAAAGGAGTATTTTGAAAATAACCACCATGGTACAGTACGAATACTGAAACTCATTAAACGATATATTTTCTGAGAACCAGGAAAGTAAACCACCAGAAAAATGTAACTGATATCATTGAGAAGCGTCTACGTAATCAGACCAAAATGTACTTGTTACTTTTATATAGTCAGGCAAGACCTGCTGGAGCCAAGCCAACAATATCTCACTATTGAAAACGAATAGCTAAGACAAACCAACTATTCAAATACGATAAATGTCAGCGGTTAAACTCAATAATATCATCTCCCCGTTACTCATAACCGTCATTTCTAAACAGTCAGGACGGTATTTTCCAAAAAAAAAATTACCATGGCAAGATAAGGTAGAAGCAACTATCATTCGATTGAAGTAAAACAATTATACGATTAGAGTAAGCTACCCACGTTGTCTATCAACTTATCCGAAAGATACGAGTATTGAAGCTTATTTAAATATATATTTACTGAGATTCTCACCGGAATAACAATATTTCCGACACAGTAATAGTGCCGCAACGAAAATATCAAGATCTTGTCAGCAATGGCATTATGCAATCCAATTACCAGTCTGATGATGTGAACAGTGTCTGGGAAGTATTGAAAACCTCGGTTAAGCAATCACCGAATTGCAACATACCTTAAGATCTCGGTCAACTGCCATTCGGGACCAGGATGGAAACCTCTGTGTTAACGTCGATGCGGTACTTGATGCATGGCGTGAACATTTTTCTGATCTACTCAATGTTCCACATGTATCACAAGCTGTGTTTGAATACCATCAAATACAGACCGCAGAGATGTTCATTGAGGATCCATCCTATGAGGAATTCACAATGGCCATGCAGAGATTAAAGAAAATCGTTCACCAGGAGTTGATTGGATTAATTCAGAGCTCTTGATATTCGGAGGGCTAACTTTGTGGAACTGTCTTTTCGACCTTGTTCGATTGGTATGGTGAAATAAAGTTATGCCCGAAGAATGAAAAGTGGCCGCGTTATGCCCAAAATTCAAAAAGGGTGATCGCATGAAATGCGAGAATTATCGCGGTATAGCCCTCCTTTGCACAGCATATAAGTTACTGTCATACATTATCTTGGGAAGAGTTACTCCTCTGGCGGAGGAAATTGTCAGTGACTACCAAGTAGGATTCCGTCCAAATCGGTCAGTCACTGATCAAGTTTTTTCGCTGTGGATGATTCTTTCTAAATACTACGAAACATCCCTCAATGTACACCAGGTATTCCTAGATTTCAAGCAAGCCTATGACTCGATCAATCGAGAGAGGCTATGGTATGCGCTTGAATATTTAGGAATACCAAAAAAATATGTACATCTGTGTAAAATGACAGTAACGCCGTCACAATGCTGTGTCAAAGTTGAGAACAGGCTATCGAGAACTTTTGCAATCAATTCCGGTGTTCGACAAGGAGATGCGCTGTCCCCGATACTTTTTAATCTCATGTTGGAATACATCCTTCGTAAAAGTGAAACACCTCAGGACAATATCTCATTCCGACAATCCAATCAACTTCTTGCTTTTGCAGATGATATCTGTGTGATTGGATTAAATGGCAACGGAGTGAAAGAGATACTTGATCCACTGGAACAGTTTTCAGCTTACGTTGGTCTCAAAATCAATGAGTTCAAAACCAAATATCTGATCTCTGGTTTTCGAGACAAAGACGCAAGTGATTTCAAAAGTGGAAACCACACGTTTGAAGGAGTGATGAGATTCAAGTATCTTGGATCTCTCATCACTCACGATAATAGTGTGGGCGAGGATATCAAGGTTCGCCTTGCCGCTGGCAATCGGGCGTTGTATCCTCTACGTCCACTGCTGAGATCAAAATATCTTGCAAATGCGGATAAGCTGAAACTGTACAGAGTGTTGATCAGACCCGTTGTCATGTATGGATGTGAGAGTTGGACCTTGACGGATGAGTACGAAAGATGGCTTCTAATATGCGAGAAAAGAATCATGCGTGTGATATATGGCCCGAAACGCGACGTCGATGGCACATACCGAGTTCTTTTCTATCACGAGATCAGGAATTGAATGCCAATTCTTCATATCGTGCATGAAATTAAAGGACAGTGAGTACGCTGGCTCGGACACGTTCTGCGTGCTGATCCGAACCGAATGATACAGCGAATCTTTAAGGGAGAACCGCATTTCGGTATGCGAAGGTAGGTCGCTGTCGGCGACGATGGCTCCACGGCGTAGAGAGCGATCTGGCATCTTCAAACTGCCTTCAACGGTTTGAAGAGCTGGCTCGTGATCGAAACCTATGAAGTCAGATTGTTGACCCGATACGGGCTAATAATGGCATGTAAAAAACGCAAAAAAAAAATAGTGCCGTATCGATAATGTCTCTTACAAAGAAGTGAGGAAAAGCTAGGTGTTAAATTTCAATAGTAGGCATGAACTACAACTTGGAGCTTGTTACAGTCAAGAAATAACCACTCTATGTTTGTTACTAAACAAGTATTCAGTTCACTGCTATCACTGTTAACGATACAAGATGCAACTGTTGAAGTATTTAAAATTTATACAAGAAAAGTTACACATCGGTTTGTATGTGTCATTTATAACATTCATTGTACTTTGAAACATCACTGGTTAGACCAATGTGAGTAGTTCTAAAAAATATCGACATTAGGCAAAACAAGGGTGGTGAGCCATTATATTTACTCATAGTGACAATAGCTATAGTGTTTGAGGTAACTTAATCTGCCAAAAAGCATTTTGGAGCTACAAGATGAGTAGAAATCGCCCGAAACAAGCGTTTTAAATTCATGTTACATAAATGAACATTTTCTGGATGATATTGAAACGATATTGCGGCTACAACCAAATTGCCTTTCCAACGAATTCAATCGAACAGTAGGAATATATCAGCGTGTTAGGAAAAGTGTATACTATGTTATAGGTCAATATGGTCAGTCCATGACTTCTGGTGATAAATGTATTCATCCAGGAACCTTTAAGCTACAAGACAAACACATACAATGTTTACTGCCAGAGAATGCAATACTTGTGAAATTGAGTAGTGCTGCTCCAGAAGGCTCACAATGATCTATAATGCGAAAATATTTGTTTAACTAGAGAGATAACATAATTGACCATCGCATAGATCGACCATCGCAACATAGATTATGTTGAAGAAAACTATGAGTTGTCAGTGACTACTATTAAACTGTAAGAATCTAATATACTCTTTAAGATAACCAAATTGACTCAAAAGGTACGGACAAATGATTTGAACAACTAAATTTTTTCGGAATTCAAAAAATTATTTTAGTAGAAAACGTCTGGGAAGCTAATCAAAAATCTCTATGCTAGTGGAACGAAAAAATCCTTAGCAGTGAATACCGGGGAAGAGACATATAGCAAACCGTAGTGTAACTTGGAGAAGATCTGGAAAGATAAGAAATATTGTATAAAATGTTTAACTATATACTAGCTGCCGAGCTTCTCAACATATAACCTCACAGAAAGTGGACGAAACTATTAGCGATGTAAAGGGTGTTTTTTCAGAAATTCACAACTTTAAGTTAGCAACACTGCTCTATTTGCCAACTAATTTAACAGCTGATAGTAGCTTTTTGTGAAGTTTGGTTTGACATTTATCATTATGGATATACTTACATCAGAGCAACGCTGGCACATTGTTGAATTTTTTTTTCAGAATAATAGTTCTGTTCGTCAAACTTATCATGAACTTCGTCCATAATCTCTCAGAGAGGATAATTCGAATAACGGCCTTGTTGCCTCTTTATGACAATGTGCATCCCGTGAGACGCCGAACAATGCGCACTGAATAAACTGTAGCTATCGTACAGGAAAGCATTGAAAAAGAACCAAATCAATCAATTCGTCACCGTTCTCAGCAACTGGAATTTTTTTCCAAGTCTTGGAGTTCCAAGGGTCTTGGCTTAAAACCTTTCACCATTAAACTTGTGCAGAAATTAAAGCCAAACGACTGAATGAATCACAAATGAATGGGTACGATATTAAGCAAAATTTAAGCATTTGTATAGTGAGAATAATCCACAAGCTTTTGTCGAAACACCAATATATCTATACAGAAAAACACAGTTGAGTGCACTTTATGGGCTGGCGGAGCCATTGCTCCATATGTCTTCAAAAACGATGCATTTTAGAATGTTACTGCCAATGGCACTTCGTACTTTGATTAGCTGGCATTAATTTACTAACAGGTGGTTTGGATGGACTCACCTGCCACACAGCGCACACTACAATTGATTTACTCAAACAAACTTTTAGAGAAAGAATAAGAATAAATGCTTATACCCTTTATAAGCATATATAACTACTTGTGTACGGTTGTTTGGTTTCATGGTAAAGCTATCATTAGCAGTTATATACCTTGCACATTAGCAGTTTTATAACTAACACCAGACACCGCGAGGAATATCGTTCCCACAGGCCAGTCCGATATTTAGGACTCCGTCGTTTTGAAAGGTTTAAGAAGCAAGCAATTGGAAGCATTTTGAATCGATTCGAATGGAAACGAGTTTCAAAGAATGCTCGGTAACTAAAAACCTACCTGTTCGTCTAGTTATTCAAAGGTATGTATCATATCATAAAACATAACTATTTGGTGTGTGTGTAGGTATACATACATATATGAATAGAATGTTAACTAAGGTGTGCAAGATCAAATACTTACCTCATTATAAATTCTTAACACACACGCCATACACAAGAACTATATAAATTCTTATCTCTGTTACTTTATTATAAAATTAATTCTCCAAACAAATTTATTAATTAAATAAATTTTTAAAATTATTTACAAACACACCACAAACACAACAAAAAACTATTTAAGTATAATAAAGATAACTTCTAACCTAGATGGTTGCAAAAAAAAAAAAAAAATTATGTATTACGATACGAGTACATGCAAACAACAAAACATTACGTCTACGTTTGATTAAACAATAATTTTCCATTTGGATAAATCTTTTCGGAATATGAAAATTATAATAAAGTTTCTGTTATATGTACTCTACATATACTAGCTATGTACTCGTATTTTTGAAATAATTGTTAATCTAAAATGGAAAATCTTTTGAAAATGTAAAACGAACCAATATTTTGGTACATGGGAAACCACAATAAAGAGACTGTCTATATCTGTGTATACGTTTGTGCAAGATACACACATGAATTATTTTGTACTGAGCAGGGATGATTTATTGGCTTTATTGAACAAAGCATTCACCAGACCATGATTGTATCATGGAGCTTAAGACATGATATGAAATTGGTGCTGAAATGAAATTCCAATTAATAAATTCGTAGAGAACCGAAACAACCATCGATCACCAGTTCAGTGTAGGAGCCAAAGTAAAAGTCACGTGGTTAAAAGGATGTGGCAATTGGAACAAAAGGCTTCCGGTTCGAATCCCGATGGTGGCTAGACGATCGTTGATTTACATGAGCTCAAATATAATCCGTGCCAGGACTCTGGTACTGTTCTGTACAATGCAATGATCTGCACAATGATCTGCACAAATTGCATATAGCCGTACGTTGAACTGAGTTGGTGGTTTTGCCCAAAACCAGATAGTACAAAAAATCATCTGCAACATTTTGTGTTAAAACTTTTCTTTCATTTGTTCCTTATTTAAGATCATCTCTTGTACAAAATCTATCAAGACCAAATTCTCATATCCATACATGAGACGTATCTGATCAGAACAGAAGCCCTTGTTTGAATCACTTTCATATTCCTTCTCATTAGTTATACTAAAATCTCAAAACTCTCTCAATTGTGTTGTTATAGAAATTCTTACTCTATCATGTTAGTCGCCGGTTGTAGCTTAATGGTTAAGAGAGTTTCTCATCACACCGCGGTCTCGAGATGACATAAAATGCGGTTGTGTGTAAAAAAATTCGTTGGGCTGACCACCTACAATGAGTTGGTATCCTGATCTCTACAGGTTAAGGCTATGTTATATATCAGTTCTAATAATATAAGAGCTACTGGCCCCGATTTATATCGTACCTCAGTTCGGTCTCCTTTTTACTATACGTTGGTGTTTGACCTACATAGCCCGAAAAAAAATTTAACACAGTTAATTATTTCACAAATTCTATTCATAAAATAGTAAGAAAACTTTTAACAGATGTTGCTTTAGATACGGTGAGATTTGTAGGATAGTGATAAGTGATGCTGGGGTGCTGTAATCGTGACAGCTAATGATGATTGGTGGGGAGTCGAACTTGAACTCCACAGAGTGGCATTGCATTCATTGACAGTTAGGGCGCTGAACCAACCAGCCGATGAAGACGTTTGTCTTACGAAATGTTTGGCATCTTTGTATATAATCTGTAATCTTCGTTCGCTAGGCCGGTTTCGATCTGATGACGTCATTGACTCGTTGTGTGATCGAAAAGGTCAAATCCATCTCATCAGGCATATGCGACCGGACTTGATGTATGCTGCATTTTGTTTCTATATATATTGTGAGGCTATGTTGCAACAGTTCTAGCGAATTACAGAATTTGAATCGAAATCTTTTTTCGATTATTTTATTTCTACTTTCTTTTATTACACTATTGTGGCGGGACTATTTGTCGTATTTGTGAACTCCACATTATCCCCCCTTCAACCTAAAGTGATTTCCCCCCTTCGACTACGATTGTTAATGTATTGGGTACTGTAACTTTAAGAATTCGGGTTTGGCAGGAGGGTGTGTGTGTGTGCTATCGTGGCACTTGGCAATGTTAGGAGGTCGTATCAGAAGGTTATTTACGTACTTTGCCCTAAACAGGGTCGTCGGGGTCACCAATGTAGGAAAGTGATAATAATGCTGGGTGGTCGATGAAACGACGTCTGCCCCGCTCCGTGGTCTTCCATAAGAATAGCGAGATCGACTTCGCGGTCTTGGTGAGCGGTTCCGTCCTACTGTCAATTTTTCGAATTTTGACTCCATGCTAGCGAGCCTAAGGTGCTGGGAACAAGTCGAGGGTACGTTTTGAACTGACGATACGCTGGGTCCAGTGGCTTCGTAGATCCTTTCAGCAATTTCTAATATACCATCAATTGGCTTGTCGCCAATTGCTCTTAGTGCAATGTATAAGCTTTTAGAAAGCCTACAAAGCCAGAAGGTTCGAACGAGATTTTCTTCGTATGATTCACTCGCCAGGTTCATCATTGACCAATATGCCTCTGAGGGTTTTCTATCATCCATAATTCAACTCCATCGACCAAAGTTTCGAGGCGTCGTCCAGCCGATGGAGTATGCCGGTTTGTTAGTGCCCGCTTGATCGTGTCATATTTTCCTTTAGCTGGAGGGTTTCTTACCATCTCCAGCACGCTAGCACACACTTCTCTTGAAAGGAACCCAATAACGTGGAACAACTTTGTCGCGTCGGCACTAACATTTGCAAGAAAACATATGCGCTTCAGCTTGCGCAATCCAAACAACCGAACTATCAGTCTAGAATTCAGGAAGTTTAATCCACGAGGATTCTACCGCAGGGCGGCATTTTACAAGAAGTTAACTCGGAAATATCGATTTTATATTAATTGCGCGTGGCCACAAGTTCTCTCCCGAAAGTGAATTTTCCCCTCGTTTGATTATGTTGTTATGCCGCAATAATGCGTTGGGGTGCCTGAATTCGCCTGCTTTGAGAGCGCGAAACGAACCCCCACGTATTGAGTGAGTATTGAGAGAGAAAAAGCAGAAATTACATTGTAGAAAGTTAAATTTTTCCGTTAGGGCAGGAGGGTATCGAGAGGTTGTTTCAGAAGGTATTGACGTGTTGTTCTCTAAACAGGGTCGTTGGGGTCACCAATGAAGCGTGTAGCTTGCCGTAAATTGAGTAGTATGTTGTAGCTTGCCGTACTTCGAGTTGTTCCTTGTAATCCACTAGACCGGTTTCGATCTGTTGATGACGACGTTGAATGACTGCGTGATCATAAAGATCAAATCCATCTCATCAGACCGGACTTGATGTGCGATTCGTAAATATATTTTCGGTCGTGATGCGACAGTACTAGTGAATTCAAGAACTTAACTCGAAATATCGATTTTATATTAATTGCGTGTGACGTGAGCTAATTTGCGATTTAGTATACTTGCTCTGGTCGCCACAGATTTAATAAAAGATGGCGCTTCAGTTTTTTTTACATAAAATTGGTTTTTACATATCTAATGTAAAAAATAACCCTATGTAACTTACACGTTTTCTACATATTAAAAACCGTGTAAAATACATCGTGTGACTTACACACCCAACAGTGATGCCTGTTATAATAATCCTAACAGCAAAAAGATCGTATATGCTCAAATTCCACTCTGAACTCTTAAATCGAGGTTCTTTATGCCTAAAATTTGTGTGTAGAAATTTGCAAGGACATAACTATATATTTGGTCATGGAACTTGAAATCGGTTCATTTCAACTGCATAAGTTACTGGGAGTGATTTGGCCTACAAAACAGATGGTAGAGCCAGATACAATATTTTCTATTCAAAAGTTTCTTTGATAAGAATGTATTGACGGACGCAAAATTCTTTTCTGAAATATTTAACGCCATCTATTGCACTAACCTGTCAAGGTTAAATTCTCACATGGCTTTAGGCAGGTTCAAATCCCAGTCAATTTTATGCAACCACATTTTTTGTAACAACATTTTGAACTGAATAACCACTGGCGCAAGCCATCCCACAGGGTCATACACTATAGCCACTTTAGCCGGATTGTACGTTTTGTCCATTTAATATTAATCTCACGATGCTGCACTCTGAATGAAAACGTATCCTTTTCTGCATTCCATTTGATTCCTAATGTTTTTGATGATATATTATCTTCTATCAATTTGGGAATGCGTTTAATCGCATGAGGGGAAAAAGAGTTTATAAATTCATGAGAGTTGGACTTCCATTTTCGTAAGCTGCACCCAACTTGTAAAACGTCGTTCAATGACATTTGAGTATATACTTGACTTACAAGAGGCGTCAAAAACCACCCTTTATTTTGTGGTACTGCTGTCAGCTTTAAATACAGCGTGATGCGGTAAAAAGTATTTCTCATTGTTGCTCATTGGAATGGCTTCTCTTGGTATGCACGTCATATGACCCAAAGCAATGTAGTCGTTCATGTAGTCCTTGTATTCAGTGTGAAATTTGTTTACCTTTGAGAACTTACGCTCCATTGCTATCAGTCGATGATGCGCGGCATTCAATGAGTCACCTAATGTTGCTTTTTGATCCTTAAAAGTAAGTTTCACTATAAATCGCTCTACAAGTGTCCCGATTTCTTCAGTCTACAATTGTCCCGATTTCTTTAGTTTCCCAAAATCTTGTTAAAAGTTTATTAAGCTCATCATCCTGGGCTGTAAATTAACAGATGTTTCCTCTCTCGTACATGTGCCTGCAACTAACCAGCCAAACTTGGATCCCTGTAGAGTTGGACACCCTTCATTTATGCGGCTTTCTGGATTCATAATTTTAAAAAATACGTCTGCACCCAGTAGGACGTCAATGTGATTTGGTTTATAATAGTGGGGATCGGCTAGTTCCAGACCGACTAACTCCGGTTTTGCTTTGATAGCATTCGATGGCAAAAAATTCGTAATGTTGCTGATGATATGAACCTGAATTGATAATTTGTAGCCTTTGTCAAGGCGTGATATAATGGTCATATCGATTTTCCCTCTAGTTTTCTCAACTGCTTTTGTAGTTAGACCGTTGATAAAGATGGAAGAGGCACTTCGCTTGAGGCCTAATCGTTGCGCACAAGATTCGGTAACGAAGGAAGTTTGTGATCCGGAATCTAATACCGCACGTATTAGTTGGGGTTCTCCGGTGTGCGTTTGTACTTGAACGATTGCCATTGGGAGTATCGTGGTGGACATTTAAAAAGCGGGTGTGGCTGCTTACAGACACGTGTCTTGGATTGCATTCTTATTAGCTATGATGAATGATTTCACCGTTGGTTTTGTCACAATGTGCTTCTTCGTTTCATCGCATACCTCTAAAGCGTCACACCTTTTGTTTAGGAATTCTACTAGCTTCTCAAATTTTTGAAATTTCCATCCAACTGATTCAATTGCCCATAATTGTCGAGATTCGTTATCAAGTTTGTGCAACAATAGATTGATCAGCCATGGATCACGTGATTCGGCTTCGGATCCCATAGCATGAAGACCTCGTGTTATACTTCATCGGATGTTTCGGTTATTCGGCGTAATTCTCTACTATTCGCATGTAGACATGGCTTGTGTTTCAGAAATGTTTGTATTAGTGATGTGACTATCGATACCGGTTTGTTATAATGATTGCATATTTTGTCCCAAGTTTCAAGGTAGTTAGCTTGCGTTTTAGGGATATGCCTGATTAATGCAGATGCCTCGCCAGAAAGTAACTTGTCTACATCACTGATGTTATTATTGCTGTGTACTGAGGTTGTGTACAAATCATGGAATCACGTCCAATACTTGTAATCACCGGAAAACGGTTCGATGTTAATCTTCGGCAGTCGCACGTGTTGTGACGTATTCACACCCTCACAATAGGTTTTCTGTTCTTCGACAAATTGTCCAAGCGTGATATTCAAATCAAGGTTATCTTCGACACCACTACGATCATGGCTACTGCTAGCTTTGATTAATGATGCTCGGTGTTTGAAATATAGCTCGTCCGCTTCATTGCTATCTGATTTATACGTTAGGTTGTCGCATAGCTGATCCTCAAGGATCTCGCATTCTTTCAATTCTATCGGCCATATTTGAACTGTAACTTTATAACGATATTTTTTTTACAAAACTTATTTATAAAACCACGCGCTTTCACACACACATATAATTTCTAATGAAAGTTCAATAAGATAATTATACTAATCTAATTTGTGGGATTATCCCGGGTTTCGGCATCAAAAAATGTATAAATAACAACAGATGTGATCTGATCACTATAAACTATCAACATTTGTTAGATATAACAAAATGACTAGATATCCTGATCCTGTGGGGCTTTACAATGGTCCAACTAAACGATGACGAGGGTCAATTGGCTGTTACTGTGCTGGTCATTCTTAAGATGCACCGGTTTTGTTTGTTGATAAGTAATGAGGACAAATGAAAGCACAATCCTTGTGCATCGTTTAGTTTAAGTGTATAAGTGGTAGTTACAAGAGTTGTCTCGCCTCAACTTCCTTACTCTTCTCTTTCCTTTTTTCATAATATGAAAATCATGATAAAGAAAGATCATAGTTAGGAAAGAGAAACAAACATTAACTTGCAGATGGGCTATTTGAAAACAGTCCAAAATAAAATAAAAACACACAAATGATTGTACTCGTACGTCCAAGCTCGGTACATCATCGGAAAAAGTGCTTTTCGGATCTAATACATTTTTCGATTATGTATATGGACTAATAGAAAATTAGCCCAGAGAGATATTATTTCAAATCTGTTCTACGTTTTGATAATAATTAAAATGAAGGAAAATTGTGTCTCTCTCTCTTCCATAGCTTTTGGTTATCTTTTGAATTTATGCTGATTTTGATATATGGATTTTGGAGGCAAAGTTTTACGTTTTGTACAAAAGAAATAAGCAAGAGAGTATCAAAAAACCCATATTAGAAGATACTCGTCGAACAAAGATGGTTATGGGCCATACAAATATGTATATAAGAATACAGGAGACAAACAAATAAAAATATACATATCCAAAAAGCTCGTCTGGTCTGAGTGCCGGCCCGCACTGAACTCCTCTCATGTTATTCCCGTTTTAGGGACGAGTATTAAATATAGTCGCATTTATTTTTAGGCAATAAATTGAAACGGGACTTGAAATAGATACCTGTGTCCGGTTGGTCGGGGATACCTCGGTCCATGTATCCAATCCCATCCTTTCCTTAGGTACTACCCTGTAAAATATGAACGAGACATGACAAGCCACATACATCGAACATTGAACAAATATGATAAACAAATAGGTGCATTGGTCGACCGAATACACATAATATAAGAGACGTTTTACAATAAACAGTCACAGAAAACAATAAACACAAATTCACTGTAAAGAAAAAAACAAATGACAAATCACCACACAACATCAAAAATAGAACATAACTTTCCCTATGACAGTGACACTGATACGTCAGCCAAATGTTAAACAAGTTGGTTGCATCTCGATAATCCACCGTAGCTGAATCTTGGTGCTACAATATAGATGGCGTAAGGAACACGGAGCAGAAAGCGTATTGCCCGACATACCGTGAGAGGTCGAAAATTATGTACCGTGAAAGGTTTCTGCTTGATTGTTGCGAGGCGATAGAATCGAGAAACGGGATTGGGAGGTAACTGGAGGAAGCAACAGGGAAACATAAAAAAAATAAAAGTTTGAAAATAAAGTGAAAAGTGCAATAAAAGAATAATAAGAGGATTACTAAAGCAGTGGTGAATCAATTTGTCGGTGAAGGTGGGTCGTGTCAAGAGCCACTTGGAGAGGATCGACAGAACGAGAGCGATCACTGTGCTAGCTCGACAAAGAGAGGCGTTCTGGAGCGAGCGAAAGAAAGAAACGAGAAGGTTACACGTGGAAATACAGGTTATTGCCACTTTCATATTTTTCCTTACAAGCTCCTAGCTTAACAAGTTTCCATTTCAATAGTACAATCCCCTCCTCCCAATTGTTACACCCAGCCCGAGGGTCTCTAACCAACCAAAGAGAGCTAGTCTCATTCGTGCGCGCAGACTGGCGCCCTAAAATAAAATCAAAACTGTCTACTAAATTCGGAGGTGAAGGAAGAGCAAGGAGAGAGGACGGCCCAAATCAAGGTATCATTAAATAATTGTAGAAAATTGAAATATAGTGTCAAAAAAAAAAAGAAATATTTTTTTATTTGCTAACGCGCACGACTCAATATCGTCAGTTTTGCATCCTCTTGTCTATGAGGGGCCAAATGTAGGATGAATATCCTAGATTTTTGAGCTTTTTAAGTGCAGAAAAGAGAGATCGTTCGTCCGATTTACGATTCATTTATATATATTGCAATGATTGAAAATTGGTTAGCATAAGAGTTCTGGATTCCAACAGAGGTCAAACAAGTGTTTTTTCAGTACTACAGATCATATCCAACGTGAAAAACACTTCATGGTTCGTGTTTTTCTTTACACGACAATGACATGCAAGTGAAATTTATGACAAAACTATTGAATAAAAAGCTCGTGGTTGGTAGTTAAAAGCTCTGTGCCTTTTGTTCGACCTGTGAAATATACCAACAGTATAGAATACGTTAACAATATATCTGTGGCCCGCCAACCATTTGTTGGTTATGCCTGACTATCACTACCTTTTAAAATACATATTGATTTTAGGTTTATCTCCAAAAGTGTATATCCAACAACCAACAACCACCATTCATTTAAAAATGAGTAAATAAAAAATGATCATAGTAATAAACATAATCATAATAATCATAATCGAAATAAAAATAATAATACATAAAGCATCAACATAAAATGAAAAATGATTTCAAAGTTATTAAGAAACCGAAGAAAAGGCGAGATAGGAATGGAATACTTTAGCATAAACATAAAATTGCAATATTTCAAAGAGGAGGAATTTGGAGCTATTTTTTTTTGGAATGCTCGTATAATAACAATAATAACATGTTGTTGGTGGCTTTGATGTTATTCGAAATGTTATTTATGGAATGAATATTTCATTCCCCAATATAAAAACCAAAATATGTTTCTATGTATCATGTATAACAACAATTCATTTATCATAATTTTATAATGTATATATTTGATATAATCGGGTTCATATGATGACAAGATAGATTATCTATAGTTATGTGTGGCACACATACAAATTAGCAGGTGTAATCTACAGTACTCGTACATCTTAAAAATAACTTATAACTGCCAAAATATAATTAGATAGATTGAGTGTTGTATTATCGTGTGAATGAGACGCATAATTTTTGTGGTGTAGGATCTCGATTGTTTTATTTGGGATATTGTTGTCCAAATTCGTTTGTCCGTGTAATAGCTTTCCGAACTTTCTTACTTGGCACTCTTTTAGGATTAGATCCAAATTTATTCAAAATAATCCCGCTGAGTGTCTATTGTATTGCGGTTCTAAAAACTGGGAATAGTCCAATGTATAATAACAGCACACATTTAACAGTCAGGTTTGTCCAGCTTAATGTGAGACGTGAGATGGATCTCGTCTGTATGACTTTTAGCACTATTCCTAATTTTTTAAGTCCGATAGGTCTTATTAGACTAGCTCAAAGCATTTCGATCCATTATTCTTTTCTGCAAGCTCTTGAAGTAATTGTTGACGGTTTGTAAGAAATGATACATTATCATTGACGTCACTCTTTAAACGTCTCATAAAAAAACTTTTGACAGAACTTTTTCTAATACTATCATTACCGATCGTGCACTTATTTTCACGAAAGTTCCATCAAGAGGGTCCAATCGATGCTTAAATCTCAATTTTTTGAATTTGATCTAGATGATTTTCCGTCTCAGTAAGATCCGAACGGACTGTTGGGTGCTAAACCATGGCAATTCATGAGTGCTCTCAATGATTGATGAACTACGTATCCATCTGCAAAATTCTATCTTTGGGTTTTCAATAATTCTGAGTTTCGGTCTCTAGGGTTATTGTAGATCTTAATTTGACATGACCTATTAGGTATTAAGCGTTTTTTTGATTTTTGTTTTTTGTTTTGTTTTTATCTCTACAATCTGTTTCGGGGCTCGAGGTATACTTCCAACTCTTTCGTGGTTCGCTTATTTACGTCCTTACCTTGCGACATTACAGCCAATTCGAGGTTATAGATGTGTTCATTTACACCATTGATCGTAATCGTATGGTGAGAAATCCTTTAAGCATCCTGCCCCTATCGGGATTTGAACCCGGTACCTCCCGCTCCATCTGCAGCAGCTTTAACCACTGCGCCACCTGGGCGGTTGTATTAATAGTGTTGATAATAGTTATATAACACGGAGAGAAGCTAGTTAGTTCTAGGACATTATTACCCTTTTTTACAAGGTTAGCATCTATGCATAGAAATAAGATACAATAGTCGCGTTTCATGACTCCAACTGATTCAGATCAGATCACATTTTCCATGCAAACCAAAGACATATTTTGATCCAATTCATTTGAGCTCAAAATGTGTCTTTGGTTTGCATGGAAAATGTGATCTGATCTGAATCAGTTGCAGTCATGAAACGCGGATAATATTGCAAGTGGCGCCCTCTGTTCATTTCGAAGATAAGTCGATTGCAAAAACATGTCTTACTACTGCCGATGAACTGTTTGCTGGAAACAATTCTGTTGATCCTGGCGTTTTTGCCTATAGCATCATCACTATCAAATTTTATTGGGGCTAGAAAACAAAGTTCCATCAGGAAGAGGTATCAAAAATTGCAAGGGAAAAGAGAAGCTGGAGATAAGGAACACTATACGTATATAAAACTGAAATCAAACAGTTACCTTAAGGAAAATTGAACAAGAATCCTTCTTGTGACAAAAAATTTCCCATATGACAAAAAATTAAAATTCATAAAGCTTATCGTTCTTCATTGGCGACCCCGATGTGGTTTGGACACGCAACCTTCTGATTTGGTTGGAGTCACATTCAATTGTGCAACCTTCTGTGCGTGTCTTGTATGGTATAATTTTGGTTCAACCTTATTTTCGTTTGTTGACAGTGTTCATAGTGTAAAGGACTCAGTAGAACACCTTGGATATTTTTGAGACTGCTTATTTTATAGCCCACTGGTTTAGAATAAGAAGGAGTTATACTGTCAATTACACACTCACTCAGCAGTAGTCCCGTTATTTCATTTTCGATTTATTGGTCTACTTTATGTCTTTCCACATTTGTGTAGGCTCCACATACTATTGTGCAATAAATTTTCACCTCGCGAGAGACAACCCGCCCCAAGGTTGGTCGTGTTTTGCAAGTTCAGTTTCGATCTGATGAGAGACATTATTATAGATGCACGACTGAACTTTTAATTTGTATGAATCATGCAAGTTGTGTTGCAAGAGTTGAAATCCCACATATAACAAACTCTACATTGGTGACCTAGACGTGACTTCAAACATTCAACAATAGTCTCGCAACAAATTTAAAATATCACTTAACACTTGAGCCATACATGAGGCACTCAATGTCCTTAACGAATAGTTCACAACAAATAATACACAAACTACCCGCTTTAATAGGTTCGGTGACACACGTGCTGAACCAGCTCTCCCGTTTAGTTTATTTAAAAAATCTTGTACAGCACTTTATTCCGCCTTAAGAAATAACTATTGATGAGCAATTGGTTACAACCAAAGAATATGTATAGCTTCAAGCAATAGATCCCCAGCAAACCAGGGAAGTATGGGATACAATTGTTCTGATTGGTTCATATTACTACGAATTATCCAGTAGCAGGAAAAAAATATTTGGGCACACAGCTCGGAGAAGAGAGAAATGTTGCTCTCGACCTCGCACTTTGCCTCAGTGACCACTATCTTGATAAAGTTTTCAACATCCATGGATAAATAGAATACAGATTCGAATGGGGTAAATCGTAGAGAAGCATAGCTATAAATTCTAATACCATCAAACTGCAAGTTATTGTAAACTACAAAGCGTGATGTTGATTCGTTCGATCAAATAAATCGCACGTACACATGTAAACTGAAATCTAATCATTGGGCAGTTATACTTTTTTATAATATATTGGATGTAGAATTCGTTGGTGCCTATCTAAATGTTGCGTCTTTGATGCCTAGTATTTAATAAGCTGCTATACTAAAATGTTATCATAATTTTTATCTCTAAATGAGAAAAATCACTGAGTTGGAGGCACAAGTATGCAAAGTCTGTCGCATCTCAAGCAGTAGACTGTAATTTTTTGAATCACTTGTTTGTGCAGTCCTCTTCTTGGAATCTCTTATAATACTCTAAAGAACCTTTTTTTCGACAAATAAAAATGTGGGGTATTGAGTGCCTCTCATGTAACCGAAAATAGTATTCTAGCCGTCTGGTTAGTACAACACAGCACAGCTAATAAACTATACCGCAATATCCGACAACCTGATAACAACCAGGGCAATAAAGTAACAATATAAAAATGGATTAAATACCATTATACAATTGCCGACGAGTTAATAAAAACATCACACGCAATTAAAACAATAATATGAGGCGAAGAACAAGGCGAAGAAGAAAACAAAGATATATTTCCACTAAATTAAATTATTTTCCCCAATTTCCACCGGTAATTTCAATCAACAAAGAGATTCTATTTAATTTCCTTCTTCTTCTTCGTCGTCTTCGGCACACGTTTTTCTTAAATATATATATTTTATTATTTCTCGTTTATTGAGAGCTCGGTACAGTAAAATAAATTCTTATAATCATCTTAAAAAGACATAAAATTAATTTTAATTTTTTAAATAAACAAAACAAAATTTTCTTTTTGTTTACAAAATTAAAAATTAAAATTATACATAATTTTCATTAATTTTCTTTTTTTTTTGGTTTATCCATATTTTCTCGCCTCTAGTTTCGAATGATCAAACGAAAACGTATAATTTTCAGTTAACAGCATCAGCAGCAGTAGCAGCAGTACAATAACAACAAAATTAAAATTAAGAAAATCATAAATAAATTATTTACTGTGTAATTGAGACGGGTGCGATTTTATAATCGGTTGGGAAATCGAGTGGCCAAATATATATATATATATATATATATATATATATATATATATATATATATATATATATATATATATATATATATATATATATATATATATATAGGGTGAACCGGTTTGGGATGCTGATCCGTTAAGGCGTGATTCCTTGGTTTATTCTGAGAAAAAAATCGTAGGGGAGGGAAGGATCCATTTTTGATATCCTTTGAGATACAGGGTGTTTAAAAAATTCGGTCCAAAAAAAGATACACACAAATATTGAACTGTAGCTTCCGAAATACTTATTCGAGAACTACGTTTAAGTTTTAAGTATCTATCTTACATCTGCTGCCATCAGAGCTAGAATTCTTAAAAAAAAAAAAATTAAAATAAAGTAAAAAAAAAAAAAAAAATTATAACAGTTGTTTTTTAGAAAAACTGAATTTTATAAAAAAAATATTTTTTTTTACTTTAAAGCATTGTAGCTCTCAAACGGCATTAGATGCAAGATAGCTACTTAAACTTTAAACGTAGCTATACAATTACTAGTCTAATAAGACTAAGCTGGTTGCTCTCGAATAAGTTTTTCGGAAGTCACAGTTCAATATTTGTGTGTATCTTTTTTTTGGACCGAATTTTCTAAACACTCTGTATCTCAAAGGATATCAAAAATGAACCCCTCCTCCACATATGATTTTTTTTCTCACAATGAACCAAGGATTCACGCCTTAACGGATTAGCATCCCAAACCGGATCACCCTATATATATATATATATATATATATATATATATATATATATATATATATATATATATATATATATATATATACATATATACATATATATATATATATATATATATATATATATATATATATATATATATATATATATATATATATATATATATATATATTTATATATTTATATATATATATATATATATATATATATATATATATATATATATATATATATATATATATATATATGTATCGGGTTTTTCAATATTGACTGAAGAGAGTTTGGTTTATTGCTAAGGACCAATGGCTTCAAATAACCCTACTAGAAAACTCTAATGGTGTTAAATAACAACTTCTTGGAGGCCATTTAATATCACAATTTCTTAGAAATAATCGAATCTCCAAACATTTCACGGAATAATTCAATTGTTGCACTTGCTGTGTGGCAGGTCTGGTTGGAACCAAATGTTGTCAATATCAACTTCGTTCAATTTCATCGATATCATCGATCTATACCGATCTCCATTGACAGTAACGGTGGTTACCAGCTTTATTTTGAATAAAAAACGGACCGATGATTCCACCAGACCAAAAACCTCACCAAACTGTCAATTAAGGTGAATGTAATGTTTTTGAATTTTCCTTGCACCAGACAGTTTTGTTCATTTTTCGCACCACTAAGATGAAAGTGAGCCTCATCGGTGAAGATGATTTTCATATAAAAATCAGCAAATTCACGACGTTTACGGTGGTCCAATGGCTTCAGTTCTTGAGTGAGAACAATTTTATACGGATGCAAATCCAAATCCTTTCTCAAAATCCGCCAGGTGGTGCTTTGAGACAGTCCCAATATATATATATATATATATATATATATATATATATATATATATATATATATATATATATATATATATATATATATATATATATATATATATATATATATATATATATAGCCATACATACGATATATATATATATAGCCCTGTGGGTGGGGGCAACCATGTTTCGTAAATATTTCGAACGAAACATGAGATCCATAGAATACCAACACAGTATCCAGAGCTTGTCGTAGGAGGCGACTAAATCTGGTTGGATCGCTGGGCGGACAACCCGCATCCGTAAAAACCAATTACAGTTCAAAATGTTAACAAAAACCAAACAAATCGGATACCGCCTAAATAACAATG
The DNA here is from genome assembly GCA_963932295.1 of Tipula lateralis. Classification (NCBI taxonomy): domain Eukaryota; kingdom Metazoa; phylum Arthropoda; class Insecta; order Diptera; family Tipulidae; genus Tipula; species Tipula lateralis. The sequence goes on from OZ010738.1 coordinate 55,817,262, forward strand.
ACCCGCTTAAGTCCCCAGATACGACATTGATGATCAGCACGTGGAACGTGCAGTCACTAAGAAAACCTGGCGCGTTTGACGGCCTTATCACATGTATGAAAGAGCATCGGTTGGAACTCGTAGCGCTCCAAGAAACTCGATGGCCTAAACGTGGAGTCCATGTGTCCCAAGGCTTTACGTTGCTACACAGTGGAGATGACCTCGAAAATCTTGGAGTTGGCTTTCTCATTGGGCCGCAGGTAAAAAAGGCTGTCTTGGACTTCCAAGCAGTCGATAATCGAATGTGTAAGCTTCGTTTGCACATGAGATTAGCCAACCTGTCAATTGTTTGTGTACATGCGCCCACTGATGTGAGCCAACCCCAAGATAAAGACTCATTTTACAATAATTTGGATAATCTGATGGGCTCTATACCTGAGCACGACATCAGATTGGTGATTGGTGACTTTAATGCTAGAGCTGGCAGAAATCAGACCGACTTATGTAACAATATAGGTCCGTACTCCCGACACGAAACTGCGACCGAAAATGGGGAAAGAATGATGTACTTTGCGATCGCACATGATCTCCAAGTGGCAAGTACATTCTTTCCTCATAAAAACATCCATTTGGAAACATAGACACATCCACGTAAAACATCCCGAAGCCAAATTGACCACATGTTGATTTCAAAAGACCGGGCTCGGGTTGTCTAAGACGTGAGATCGTATTGGTCGTCAACCAAATTCGTATGCAGTGACCATTTTATGGTTGCTGCAAATTTCCGATGGAAATTTTCGTACAAGTCAGGGAGGACAGGAGAATATACAACGCGATTCTCCTGTGAAGGTCTGATAAATGAAGAAACGCAACGAAAATATCAAGATCTTGTCAGCAATAGCATTATGCAATCCAATTACCAATCTGATGATGTGAACAGTGTCTGGGAAGTATTGAAAACCTCGGTTGTCGATGCCGCCCAGCACACTCTCGGTATAGTGAAAACTAAGCCCAAAAATGATTGGTTTGATGAGGAGTGTCGTCTTGCTGTTGAGTAACGCAATGAAGCCCACAATGAAGCGCAGACTCGGTTTACAATTACAAGGAAACACAAGGCAGTTCTTGCTAGGAGGACAGCTAAACGCATTTGTAGACTGAAGAAGCGCGAATGGTGGAAGGCCAAGGTCTTAAGAGTACAAAAACTCAGCAATGAGCACAATTCGCGTGGTTTCTTTAGAGGAATCACCGAATTGCACCATACCTTAAGATCTTGGTCAACTGCCATTCGGGACCAGGATGGAAACCTCTGTGTTAACGTCGATGTGGTACTCGATACATGGCTTGAACATTTTTCTGTTCTACTTAATGTTCCACATGTATCACAAGCTGAATTTGAATACCCTCAAATACAGACCGCAGAAATGTTCATTGAGGATCCATCCTATGAGGAATTCACAACGGCCATGCAGAGATTAAAGAAAAATCGTTCACCAGGGGTTGATTGCATTAATTCAGAGCTCTTGATATTCGGAGGCCTAACTTTGTGGAACTGTCTTTTCGACCTTGTTCGATTGGTATGGCGAAATGAAGTTATGCCTGATGAATGGAAAGTGGCCGCGTTATGCCCAATATTCAAAAAGGATGATCGCATGAAATGCGAGAACTAACGCGGAATAGCTCTCCTTTGCACAGCATACTAGTTACTGTCATACATTATCTTGGGAAGAATTACTCCTCTAGCGGAAGAAATTGTCGGTGACTACCAAGAAGGATTCCGTCCAAATCGGTCAGTCACTGATCACGTTTTTTCGCTACGGATGATTTTTTCAAGTACTACGAAACATCTCGCGATGTACACCAGGTATTCCTAGATTTCAAGCGGGTCTATGACTCGATCAATCGAGAGAGGCTATGGTATGCGCTTGAATATTTAGAAATACCGAAAAAATATGTACATCTCTGTAAAATGACAGTAACGCAGTCACAATGCTGCGTCAAAGTTGAGAACAAGCTATCGAGAACTTTTGCAATCAATTCCGGTGTTCGACAAGGAGATGCGCTATCCCCGATACTTTTTAATCTCATGTTGGAATACATCCTTCGTGCAACACCTCAGGACAACATCTTATTCCGACAATCCAATCAACTTCTTGCATATGCTGATGATATCTGTGGGATTGGATTAAATGGCAACGGAGTGAAAGAGATACTTGATCCACTGGAACAGTTTTCAGCTTCCGTTGGTCTCAAAATCAATGAGTCCAAAACCAAATATCTGATCTCTGTTTTTCGAGACCAAGACGCAAGTGATTTCATTAATGGAAACCAAACGTTTGAAGGAGTAATGAGATTCAAGTATCTTGGATCTCTCATTACTCACGATAATAGTGTCGGAGAGGATATCAAGGTTCGTCTTGCCGCTGGCAATCGGGCTTTGTATCCTCTACGTCCACTGCTGAAATCAATAATCTTGCAAATGCGGATAAGCTGAAACTGTACTGAGTGTTGATCAGACCCGTTGTCATGTATGGATGTGAGAGTTGGACCTTGACGGATGAGTACGAAAGATGGCTTCTTACATTCGAGAGAAGGATCATGCGTGTGATATGTGGCCCAAAACGCGACGTTGATGGCACATACCGAGTTCTATTCAATCACGAAATCTGGAATTTAATGCAAATGCCTGATATCGTGCATGAAATCAAAGGACAGCGAATGCTGATCCGAAACGAATGATACAGCGATCTTTGAAGGGAAAACCGCCTTTCGGTAGACGAAGAGGTCGCTGTCGGCGACGATGGCTCCACGGCGTAGAGAGCGATCTGGCATCTTCAGGTTGCTTGCAACTGTATGAAGATCTGGCTCGTGATCGAAACCGTTGGAGTCAGATTGTTGACACGGTACGGGCCAACAATGACCTGTAAAAACCGTTAAAAAAATATATATATGTATATATATATATATATATATATATATATATATATATATATATATATATATATAAATATATATATATATATATATATATAAATATATATATATATATATATATATATATATATATATATATATATATATATATATATATATATATATATTTATATATATATATATATATATATATATATATATATATATATATATATATATATATATATATATATATATATATATATATATATATATATATATATATATATGTATCGAATTGTGGAGGTAAAAGCTTTTTTACAAACACACATACGAATATATCAAGTATTACTGTCATGATAGTTTCCACCCAACTATCGGACAGTAGGTTGATATAACGAAAACGTAAAATGAGTATTTTTGTCCAGAGAATGAGAGTAAATTATTTGTTTTGAGTGATTTTTTCGTTTTGTTTTGTATGTTTTGATTAATCCACTCCGAATTGTATTTTCTTATCAAATGGGAAATGGGTTGTCGTTGTTGTTTTTGTTGTATTTTCATTCATAAATACGACATTGTGTGTGAGCGGCGTAGAAGAAGTATAGAAAATCTCTATTTTGACATCAAAATTCTTGTTAGCAAAATTTTATATTTTCATCTTCATGTTGAGTGTAAAAAATGTATATTTTACAGTGGTTGTTGTTGTTTTTAATTTTCGTGTGCTTTTCTGTGTAGATTTTGTGTTTAGTATATCGTGAGATGTTGAACTGTACGGTAGTGGGTAAATTTCAAAAGAAAAAAATTCGTTTACGTCGCCGTGTCGATACGTCGTCGTCGTCGTTGTCGTTGTCGCTGAGTGACATAAATTTTAATTAGTTATTGTTTTTTTAATTTTTGATATCACGACAAACAACAAAAAAAAATGTTAAATTATTTGAAATTATTTTTATTTGTGTTAACCATTAAATTAACGATAACCGAAAATGACGGTCTCGGTGGAAGTAGTCTTAGTAGTGATAAAGAAATACTTATTAGTGATAATTTCAATACACACCCAATAGCAAGTGATACAGTGGATAGTGGTGGTGATACGGAAGACGATGATTCCGAATATCACGAAGAAGGTGATGACTACGAAGATGATGCTAATTATTTATTTAGTAGCAATAAAAAATACGGTGATAGTGATCTAATCAGTGATACCAATTTGCCAATATTTTTGGAAGAACCAAAATCTGGTTATGTGATGCGAAATAAGAATGCAGTGCTGTCGTGCAAAGCAGTGCACGCACTCGAACTAAAATTCAAGTGTAGTGGTAATGTTATTCCGCCAATCGTTAATCACGATAGTCATGTGGATCCGCACAATGGGATACAATTCATCGAAATACAAACGGAGATAAGTCGTAATCTGGTCGAAGAGTATTTTGGCAAGGGGCCGTTTCAATGCGAATGTCATGCCATATCCGCCCAGGGTAGTATTAAAAGCCAACCCGCCAAGATAGATGTTTCTTGTAAGTTATATAGATAAGATTTTAAATTGTTCTTGTTCCGACGGTATGTTTCTTCTTAACTTTTTTTTCAAGACATTAAAAAACAATTTCTTGATACACCGTCGGCCACGCTGCGCGTCGAGATGGGGAATCGTGCCGAAATGCATTGCACACCACCATTAGGTATTCCAACACCGAACGTGACATGGATTAAAAATGGCCAACACTTAAATCCAAATTCGAATGTTTTGATCACGACCGACAATACAATTGTCATCACCCATGCATCGATACAGGACATGGGTAATTATAGTTGTGTTGCTGAAAATATTGCCGGCCGTCGCGTATCCGACATAACAACAGTCGTCGTGTATTCGAATGGCGGCTGGTCGATATGGGGTCCGTGGATGGATTGTGTTTGTTACGGCAAATCGACGAACGGGCAAAAACGACAGAGGACGTGCACAAATCCGACACCGTTGAATGGCGGCGCCCTATGTCCTGGTTCGAATATACAAAAATCGCCCGACTGCCTTATATGCCACAGTGGGAAATGGTCAAATTGGTCGGAATGGTCGACGTGCGGATTTGACTGTATAAAAACGAGACGGCGGTCGTGTGTTTCGGCCGATAATCATGCTGCGAATTACGATGATCTTTCCGAACGAATTGTGTGCTTGGGACGGGATTTTCAATCGGCCGAGTGTCGTACCGACAATTGTAAACTAGATCGTGACGACACCGATTGGCAACTATATTGTGGACTAGCAATTATATTTTTTGTATGCATCGTATTCGGAATATTTTTATCGTATATGGCGAATAAAAAACGACATTTATCGCCGTACTGTGTTACGCGCACCGATATTCTAACACCCAGTAATAAACAAATGGGATACGATGTTGTACCCGTTAATACGGTTGTGACGGCATCGAACTACAGCTATCCGTTGCGTAGCAAGACGAATAGTGGGAAATTTGGATTTCTTAATTTGTCGCGCCCACTGTCCGAACATTTATACGACGAACCGAATATTACGTCGAAGTAAGCGCAGTGATGTCGGTTTACTCAAATATACGAAATATTTTAATTTAAATTAATTTTCAGCTTTAGGTATCCATCGATAACGGGGGTCCAACCGCAGGCACAGATGGCCACACTCGGAACAACCGATCATGTTAGTATAGACGATTCATATAGCTCATCACATTATTCACGTAGTTTTTATAGTACCGAATCATGTGGCACATCCAATAATACATGTAATCTAGTTTTTTAAATTAGTTAACATTTCTTAATTAATTAATTAAATTAATTAATCACCATTCCCCGTATTATATTATTATTTTTATTTTTATCTCATTTTTAGAGCATCAAATAGTTTACAACAAGACAAAGTTGTTTGATAAAAAGTTTAATTTCTATTCTGATTTCGATAAATTTGAATTGGAATAGATTTGCAGTGGCGTGCGGAGTTGCGATGGGCAAACTTCTAGAATTCCTTGTGTGGTTTATGTATAATCATAAATGTATTACAAAACACTAATAATTTTATAAACTATGTATAACTATATAAAGACTGTGACGCAAAAATTATTAACTATATAAATGTATAATTAATTAATTAAATTAGATGATATAAATTAAATAAGTTTTATTTTAGAATATTAATTTATTTTTTAATTTTTAAAAGTACAATATATATATTTCGAATTAAATTCGTATTTTATATAACTGAAATAGATGATGATACAAAAATGTTAGAAATTAAATCGTTAGAATAAATAATTTAGAGAAAAAATTAAGATTTTCTAATTTATCACGACCTTATGGAATGTTGCCCGATGACACCGTCAAAATTATTGCCTGAGCAAGAGGTAAGTTTTTAAATCATAGAATCCTAACAATCCTTAATTGAGTGACTTAGAGTGGTAACAGTATAGCCTTACTGTACATGTTGGAAAAGTGAACTGCTGTTTGCCTTTCTAGAGTGTGACGACCTCGTTTTTGAGTCGTTATGAGTGAAATAAAAGATCATCGACCACCAAATAAATAGTCCGAACTGTTTATTCCTTACTTACTTAAGCCAAGATTTAAGTGTATATTGTCAAACTGTAAGCTATTATTGGCATTGGTGAATTCAGATTAGGTGGCATTTTAAACGGATGCCTCTCGCAGCATTTACGAGCGGATTTTGCCAATAACTCTTCAAATGTTGATTTCCAGGTGTAAAATTATTCATTGATGTAGTCAAGTGATTACATAAACTCAAAAAAAAATCCAATAGGGTTGAATCACACGATCTTGGTGACCAATTATATGGACCACTATGCGAAATTTTTCTCTCATCAAAAGTTTCTTTCAATATAATGAATTGAAGCGCGCGCTGTGTCTAATCGAGGTACAAAAATTTCTAAACATGTTTCTATACCGCTCACCATGGATAATAACATTTCGATAATCATCGTTTTTGAAGACATATGGACCAATGGGTTAGCCAGCACACAAAGTACACCAAACAGTAGTTTTCTGTGGATGTAATAGTGTTTTGACAAAAGCTTTTGGATTATTCTCAATCCAAATGCGACTAATCAACGCGCATACAATGGTCGTTTAGCAATAATTACAGCACAAATTGAATCTTGAAAGCTTTTAAACCAAGATCCTTGCGTAAAATCTTCCATAAATTGGAAGAACACAAACTCAGTTACAGAAAACAAACTGATTGATTTTGATCTTTAATGCTTTCTTGTACAGCGACTACTGCTTCTTCAGTGCGCACTATTTGGCGTCTCATGATTAAGAGTAAACGTGGTCCGAAAACGATCTATAGTTATTCGAGCTAGCCGCTTTGAAGGACGCTTATGTATGCCATATAATGAACGAAGGCACGATCAGTTTGACGACCAGAACCATTATTTAAACGATTTGGAGCTTATGAATGGGTTGTCAAATAAAGCAGTACTGCCAACTCAAAGTTGTGAACCTCTAAAAAAACAAAATTTACAAACCTTTAGGGTTTGCATCGGAATCTATAAAAAAATTAAAACTGAAGTATTATGAAATATTAGCTTCGGTTGAATTTTTGGATAAATAAAGCCGTACTTTGCCTTCTGGTAATAAATCATATCCAACAAAGTTACTATGCATTCGTTGATATAGGTTACTGGCGAAAAGGTTACTCAGGCAGGTGATAAATCGAACATTTAATGAAGTCGATGACAGATACATGTGATGCACAATATTTTTTCAATTTATTATATAATATTTTGGTCTCATTGTGAACACCATCGACGACTGTCTGGATATGTTTCACCACATGTTATTATTCTATAATAATTTTGACAGCCTAAAATCTAAAATCATGGAGTCGTTCTAATTGAATTCATATAAATACTCTCATAATTGAGTGACTGTATGATATTGTTCCTACTAATAAGGTATGGACAGCCCAAATGGAGCAAAGGTTAAAGCTTCGGTGGTTGGAGCGGGAGGTACTTGGTTCGAATCCCGATAGGGACAGGATGCAAAAGGGTTTTGTCACTATCTGATTACGATCAGTGATGAGAATGAACATGCAATATGCAGATAGATCCGCGTAAATCGGACCTTTAGCTATATATCGAAGGGATGTCAGAATGGGTCTGGCTGAGGGAAAACAAAACAAAAAACATTCAGAAACGTGCTACACTACATAATTTCAAATTTATAATGAATATATGTTTCATATAGAATCAACTCTGATGTGTGATTTGGACAATGTCCAGCATCTAAGTTTCTCTCATCTCTTATATCTTAAGTGCGAATAATAGTTCTATTGCCAAATTTAGTCAACCAAGCGGATCAAAGTTTTTAGATACTTCAGATAACATTTTCGTTTGTGATGGCAATTTGGGGTCGAACTTTATTAAATCAAATCTTGATAAATTGAAAGTTTAGATCTGAAACATTTGGTGCAAAATTCTCTGTCTATTTTTTCAAGTTGAAGTTGTCGAGTTTCAATATATTAAAGAGATTATCGTGAAGAGATATTTTGAGATAATCGCAGACGCATCAAAACCACTTCGAGTGTTTAATCGGACTTCTTGATTGTTTGAGTAAATGGCGGCTTTGGATATACGTTTGGGTTGGTGATATGCGTTCCATGTGATCTACAGTAAGCTATTCTCACAATTAATCCGAATGGAATTCTCTCATAATTGGGTATTAGATACTTCGTTTTGATGATTATATTTTATAAATTATATGGCGCCGGTGCGTACTCCTCTCGTCAATTTGGAGGCAACTGGAACAAAAGGTATGTATCGGGTTTGAATTGGGTGGCTGGATATTGGTGCAATAAATATGCTTTTCAATTCACTTAACCATGACTGGTGATTAAGATGAAAAAATCTATAACCATGGGTTTAAAACCCGACCAATGTTCTATGTCATTACTAAATAATTCGTCTATAAAAATTTAACCTAGAGCTGTATGTAATCGACTAAGGTTCAGCGTGGTCATTGTTTTCAACACAAATCATCCTATCGGAACAGAAAATGGTGTCACGAAAGAGAAAAGTGTCGGAAGGGTAACTTTAAGAAGCAAGTTCCTATGACAAATAAAATAAAATAAATTGAGGCTAGTACAATCCAACAGTGTGGATCTTATTTTGCACAAACAGCGACCGCGAGCTGTTTAAAATTATTATTCAAGAAAATAATCTTAATTATGTGTCAGTCAAATGATAGCATAACAGATATTGGCAAAAGCTCTTTCAGGTTATAGGTGTCATCGATTTTTTTCTTTTGTCTCAACCTCCTGAACAAAGATAGTGATACAGAGTTATCAGGCCAGTTGGTGATTTTCAAGACCATTATTGGCAGTATTAGAAATCCACAGCACCGTAACGTAAGATTAATAAAGCTCCCAAAAAGTTAAACGGATTTTTTTTTCTATGGCTTAGAGGCCGTAAACGGCCCTTACCGCGTCTCAACTGAGACCTTACGAACCAATTTTAACGATCGGTCCACATTGTAGGTGGTCAACCCAAAGAATGTTTTTACACACAAACGCATTTTATGTCATCCGGTGGCATGTTAATTTTTGATCAGCGGCGAGAATCGAACTCGAGACCGCGGCGTGATGAGAAACTCTCTTAACCATTAAACTACAACCGGTGACCGATTACATCGTTAAACCGATTACATAGTTAAATTAAAACTCCCTATATGGTTGATATCTTATCTTCTTAATCAACTACAGTAGCAGTTTCTGGCATTAAGTAACGCTAATTGTTTCTGTAAAATTATAGCTACCCATATTTGGGCTTGAATGCGATATTTGATCAGTTACTGGTACTTAAGTCAGGCAGACTATCAAATGGCGTTCATATTACAACCATGTATACTATAACTACCTAGATTTGAATTCTGTCGAAATTGATTAGTAAAGCTTCAAAAGTTCATTTTACTAATATAAAAGAAATAACCTACAGGAACAATAAAATGTGGCTCTGTGTATGGATAAGACATTAAACCTGTTCATCATCTTGTACCTGATGTGCAATAAATATATCATATTTTAATTTGAGGGAAAGTTTGGATCCGATTTTGAACTTCATGGGCACGTCTGTAAATAGTGATTTGATTCTGTCTCTATTTACTATGAAAATTGGAGCCGAAGCACTTGAACGTTTCTTTTTAACGATCTACCTTACGCTAAGACCAAACCGAATCTGCACAATTCATTTAAATCAAAAGTCCATGATTTCTGAATTTCAACAAACTGTAGCAGATCTCGTCATGTACACCGAATGATGAAAATCTGTTTATAGTTTTGCTAAGTGAAAATGATCTATCCTTAACGCATAAATATTTAGTCATAGATTGATGACTGTATACAATTAGAAATATCGTTCAACAAATATTTTCATTTCCTAGTTTATAGGGAATCCAATTATAATTTAGTCATATTTGGCACAGCATCAATTTTTTTGTTTAAGTTTTTATAAAAAATTGAATTGCTTTTATTTCTAGAAACCTAATTTATTCCCAAACATTTGTCTATTTTAGAGACTTACTACATGCCTTCTGATTCAACTTACACATCTTAAACTATATCCTTAAATAAGTCAATTACACATGTATAACGTCAATGACTTGAATTTAAGCACAATAGCCACTATTAAGAAGAACTGTGCTGCTCCACCTGATAGACTGCTATGCTATAGATTTATCAAACACCTCAATCGAAATTGTGATAAAAACTGTGATATAAGATTTTTGTTGAAGTTTCACTGACACTATCACTTTATTTACACAATTAACATAAACTTGTCCTACAAATCTGTTGTTACTCTTAAAAGTGCAGATGGTAACTAATAATGTAGTTCGATCTACTGAAAAACGTAAGTGAGAAAACTGAAAGAGTTAGCCCTCACTAAAAAGTTGCTCAATGGTTTTGTACCCTGAATAGGCGTATTTAAAACTAAATACTTCTATATAATGTAACCCAGATGTCACACTCAATTCCACAGACGTCACACTCAATGCCAAAGATTCTATTCCAACCCACCAATAACAGTTGGCTTGGATAACTGGTGGGGTAAGGCGAAACCTGATTAATGCTTATTGATATAGAATTGAGCAATGAAAAATTATTTTGTTCGAAAATGAACACATATACAAAAGAATTGGATGGACTCATCCATCCTCTTCAAGATATTTCTCACAAAAAATATTCGTATGCTCCCAGACCTTATAGACTTCTACATCACTTAAGGCATATCGGAACGCTACATCTTCTTAGAAAATGACGAAAATCTAATATCTGATCATTCTCCTGTTATTATGACGATTAGTGAAAATGTTAGTTAGAGAAAAAATAAATTCACCTCAGCTCACAAACAACAAATCAAATTGGGAATTGTTTAAGCAGTTAGTTGAGGAAAGAATAGAACATCAAGTACCAATCAAAAGTGAAAATGAAATTGAAGAGGAACTAGACACGCTCCTTGATGTCATACATTGGTCCGTTTGGGAATGCACTCCCAAACTATCTCTGAGGAAAAAAAACTTCGTTATTTACCCAATGTTAGTAAGAGAACTAGTGCAGGAGAAACGAAAAAACCGAAAGAAATTGCAGACTACGCGTGCGCCGCACGATAAAACCATCTGAAACAACTTATGCATCAAACTTAAGGCACTTAAAAAACAGTGAAAAATGAAACAATTGGGAAATACCTTTGTTCTCTAGCTCCAACTAAAGATACCGAATATTCCCTCTGGAAAGCAACAAAAGGGTTGAAACTACCAAAAACGCAGATCACCCCAATCAAAACAAACAATGGAAAATGGGCTAGAAGTGCGAAAGACAAGGCTAACCTATTTGCTGAACATCTTGAAGAAACATTTCAACCTCTAAGTCTTGAGACCAGTTACGAAAACACTACTGATACTCATAGAACATTTGACTTCGAAGATATCAACCCTGTAACATCGAAAGAACTTCAAGCTGAAATTAAGAACTTTAAAGCTAATAAAGCTCCTTGGTTACGATCTGATAACAGGGCAAATAATGAAGGAACTGCCTGAAAAAGGCACCCGTAAATTATTGCATATAGTCAATGCAATACTCAGGAAAAAATATGTACCAATGCAGTGGAAAGTAGCAGAAGTAATAATGATTCCGAAACCTGGCCAGCCACCGAATGATAGGAAATCTTACCGGTCAATTTCACTTTTACCAACAATAGCGAAATTGTTTGAGACGCTGTTGCTCAAAAGATTAAAAAGCATCATAAAACAATGAAACCTTATCCCAGATCATCAGTTTCGTTTCAGAGAAAAGCACTCACCTATAGAGCAGGTACATAGGCTTACAGATGTCATTGAGAATAAATTAGAGAGAAAACAGGTTTGCTCTAGTATCTTCTTAGATGCAGGCCTTCGATTGTTAACTGAAAATAAATTTTTGTTATTTAAACAGGTGTTAAAACCTGTTTGGACTTACGGATTACAGTAGACCTATTTGTGAATTCGAATTCGAAGAAACGAACGACGTTTTCGAATGTTTGGTGTTTGTGAATCCGTAAACGTATAATAAGGCCAACGAAAACGAATAATCAAGGAAACGTAGCAACGAATGAAAATTTCCTTTATCGTGTAATTCGTTTTCGACCATAAATTTTACGTTCATGAACGAATTTCTGTTCGTTGTTAGTTTTGTTGACGAAGCCGTACAGAGAAGTAACAAAATTTTAAAATTGAGCTACCACTACACAATTATTGAGGAAATAGGAGACCGGTTCAATCTAAATCTTTTTTTAAAAAGATTAAGTTATGGCTAAACACCGTCGTTTCTTATTCGCCGCGCTAACTCGCCTTCGTCATATCCGTTTGACCCTTCCCCTTCATTTTGCATTTCATCAATACAAAATGTATATTGGTGGACTGTAATGGGTCGTACCAGCTTTTTGGGATCCAGCACCTTAGTAGTTAGTACGGGGAAATTTTATAGACCTATGGGGTTCGGGTTTTAATCCCTATTTATTGTGGCAGGTAACGATTAATTTATATAAGAGAATTAATCGCCCCACAATATGCGTTAAATTAATAATTTATAAATAAAACATTTTCCTTTAATCGTGAATATTAATAATAATTTTCTTAGTAGGTTGTGGCGTTCTTGAGCAACTCCAACAAATACAATTAAATTAACTCACGCCACAATTAATTAATAAAAATATTTCGAGTTAAGTTCTTGTAATTCACTAGTACTGTCGCGACACAACTAAAACATATATATACGAATCGCACAGTATGAACATCAAGTCCGGTAGCATATGCCTGATGAGATGGATTTGATCTTTTCGATCACACGGTCATTCAATGACGTCATCATCATCAGATCGAAACCGGCATAGTGGATTTACAAAGATACAAGCAACAACTCAGATTTACAAATTACATTCAAATTTACAAAAAGCTTTTTACGCGCTTTCTTCAAGGTTTAGATTGTTAATTTAATTTAAGATGATGATTTTTAAAAATTAAGTTTACAATATCCGACAATGTGTGTGTCGTGTTTTGCGGATAAGCGGAATAATAATAATATTTTCTAGCGAAAATTCCACTTATATATCGATATTTTTGTTTCATACCGATAGTGTGATAGAATTTAGAAATGACAAAAAAATAAATAGGAACTTGGAAAATATTGAAGTGATCAACCAGAGATGGGCGACTAAATAAACTAAAAATGAAAGAAAGAAAATGACAACAAAGAAATGAATAAGCAGCTGTCAAATTCCTAAATAAATAATGTTATCATTCGTACTCCATAACGCCACAGACCCACGATGTCCATCCAACCACGATTTAGAGTAGGTTCCTGGACCTTAGTGTTTGTAGGGTGACCAATGCTTTAAAGCAGGAGAAGGAAGTGGAGGTCATATAAAGTGCCGATAGGATTTAAGTTATTGTAGATACTTATAAATGTTAGAACATTAAAAAAAACAATCCCTGCGACAGTTTGACATGGTACATTCCGAATTCATAGGGGTATCATAAAACTGAACTCTGTAGCTAAATTGACACAATCAACTCAATAGCCATGGACCACCTATTAACTTCATATGGCTGAAAGTGTGGACCGATTTCAAATATAATATTAAATAAACGTAAAAGAAGATAACGTGGAACTATCACACGAGAGAAACATTTAAAAAACGCAGTATATGGAATAACTGGCACTATTTCGTTTGCTGATACACGGTTTAATGAACAAATCAACCCAATTTCACCAACATCTATATATAATAGATCGAATCAAAATATAAAAACAGAAATATACTTTTTAAATGTCAAAATTCAACAATATGATTAATTTTAGGATAGGTATGACCATTAATACAAAATTTCCCTTCTCACTATTTGGCAGTGTACATTTCTTTTTTCGATCGTATTGCCAAATACCAAATCATGTTCGAATCGAATTGATGATTCGCAATACGAATCGAATAGCAATACGAATCGAATTCCCCAATAGGCCTGCAGGTTTGGGGCTGCACAAGGAAAACAAACTCTAAAATAATACAAACTTTTCAAAACAAAGTGCTACGAAGTATAGTTAACGCTCCGTGGTAGATTAGGAATGATGACCTCCATAGGTGCCTAAATATCCAAACGGTTGAAGAAGAAATAAAAAAACTTGCCATAATTCATGGACAACGTATTAAATAACACGTAAACGAAGAACTTCGTGGTATGTTGGACACTTCACATGCAGTCAAACGATTGCAGAGAACGAAACCACATGATTTAATGGATTAAGGGCATCAGTGCAAAGACTATTTCAGTAAATTACCTCTAAATGGAGCTGGCCAATGGGTCTCTTCGCATTCACATGTGACTAAATTAGGAAAGAAAAAATTACAAGATTAATTGTATTCAGTTGTAATAGTTAAAATAATAAAAATAAAAAAGAATAAAAAATATTCTGAAATAAACCAGTACGATACAGATGATCTTTTAAGTGACCAGGAAGGATCTCCACCATGACAATAATTGAATCTTCAAACCAACACAGTGTACGTGAATCTGACTTGAAGTTATCTAATACTATTAGATAACTTCAAGTCAGATTCACGTAGAAATGTTTAAAGACTTGCGGTAGGTAGAGGTGAGAAACAACTTTCACACTAAGTCTGTCAGAGTAAATTTCTTTATCACTTTTTTACCATAAGAAATGCCCGATTCAGGAATACTCGTGAGGCAAAATTCACTAAATATTTAAAAAATCTCATTACAATCTCAATGTAACAATGAGCAAGCAATCACATGAAGCATTAATTTAGAAAGCTAGGCAACTCTCTGAGAAAATTCGGTGACACCCATTAATTTCAAGAACAAGACTCCAAATAACTTATTTAAGTTATCTTCAGATAGAATACATTTCAAACGAAACGCCGCAGAGTATACCGAAACTGAATTGGCGTAACCCAAATGAGACACACACAGAATAGTCTACAATTATAGGCCAAAAAAATTGAGAATCCATATAACAAACGTGCTACGTAATCAGTTTGTGAGGTAGTACTCAATTGGAAACCTATGGATCTACTGTTTGGCCTTGTGGTAAACCGTTCAGAAGTTATAATGGCTTACCAAGTAAGAGAAAGAAGAAACCAAGGTCTAAGAAGGACATCAAGGTAACAACAAGTATTATTGATTATCAAAATTGTCTGATGTTCTTTCTATCTGGACACACTTTTGGTTACGATACACACACGTAAACTTCTAAATATTAATGTGATTGAACTGTCAAGTATGTTTGATCAATTTTAATATTCATCCAAATGGCGGCACAACTAGAAACCTTTTGGATCGAAACCCTGCAGATTTAAACAAAGTTTCTCAAATTGAACCTATGCTATGCTACCAGTTGCCTTAGAGAGCATAATGTGTTTGGCTATATATAGAGATCCATTTAGTATTGTTGTTTGTTGTAATCCCAGCCAGATATCAGCTTAATAATATAAGTTGAGGAAAGTCGAATAAAATATTCAGTGCTGATAGTTCCAATCAGTTTTTTTTAGTCCCAGCTTTCTTAAAACAAAATTGCAGAGCCAACAGTAGCTCCTAGTAGGGATCTTTTTTGATCTCAGCAACTCAACGAAATTACAAGTTTTGATCACCACAAAATTCTCCTCTTTTGCTTTTGTTTTACGATGAGTCTAGCATTAGAATTAGTTAGATCAGCACATGATCTAGTCTGTTGCTTTTGGTATAAAAATAGATCGAAGAATACTTGGACTTTATATAGCAGGCTCCTATAGTAACTGTATATATTTACTAGATTCATATCAGATTCTAGTCGAGCTATCTGATTATCTAGAAAGCATTCGAAATTCGACTGCATCATTTCATTAAATGTGTATTTGTAAATTTCAAACGTTCATATTCTGAGCTAAGTTGTTCCATCGGAAAAGATTTTACTTTCACCCGAGAGAGTGAAGGTAATTTTTGATTACAAACAACCTATAATAATGTATAGCTAAAATCATTTATATATTTGCCTTTTACGCTTAACGTATGTTAGCAGCACATTATAGTTGACCCAACGGTGGTATAAATGGTTTCATTCTGTTGTCGCTAATCGAGTATCACAAATTCAATAACTTACAGAAACCAGCAAATGGTGTAATATAAACATTGAAGAAAATCCTGCAGATTGTGCACAATCTGTGGCGGAAGTAACGAGATTGTCTAAATAATGCACAGACATAAACAAAACAATGACTACGTTAACCAAAATGGTTCAAAAAGAGGAACTCGGGAAAGTGCAAGCTACGACTGAACAACTCAAAAATATTCATTAATTGGTTCCCCTTTATCCATTTTTTTTATGACAAGGGTATTGTTCGAGTTGGAGGAAGGTCACTAATAATAGACAACTCACATAGAAATACAATGCATAGAGGGAACACTTTAACTTAAGTCAATATCAGACCTACCAACTGTAACTAAATAAAGAAACCTACCAACTGTAAGTACAAGAATTATAAGGCCATTTACTAACACAAACCTCGATTATGCCAAATCGATGGAATTAAGGGTATCCAAAGAACGTGGGGGAAAAGGTTAAATATCTCTATAGCGATAACGGTACGAATTTTGTACCATCAAGCCAGATATTAAAACACAATGTAAGCGAATTAAGGCATAGGTGGCACTTTTTATCTCTCCATTCACCTCATATGAAAGGACTTTGGGAAGCTGGAGAACTCTTGGAAACACAAAGCTTAAATTTAAAAAATTAACAACTCTTATTCAGAGCCTGTCTAAATTCTAGACTACTAAGCCCTATGACAGAATTTTAATTGATAGACACTTTCTAATCGGAGGTGCTTTATAAGCGCCATCGAAATCTAATGAAACAACCAAAATTATCTCACATCTATCAAAGTGGAAACTATAAGTACGGTTGCAAAAGTTATTTTGGAGAAAATGAACAGAATAATATCTAAGTAGACTGCAACAGCGGCCAAAGTGAGTCGCTTCCAAGGCCAACTTGGAAATTAGGAACCCTGTAGTCATAAAAGATGAGCAGCTCTATTTCACATGATGAAAAATATCAGGTCAGCCTATAGTGATGGCATGGAAGATAGTCGGCCCATGAGTTCTACACTCCAACAGGGGATGACCCCCTGTTGTGTTCATAGTTGTGTTCATAGTTGTGTTCATAGTTGTGTTCATTGTGTTCATTCACAGCACAGATCGTAATCTCATGGTGAAAAATTCCGTTTGCATCCAGCCCCTATCGGTTTCGAACCTGGTACCTCCCGCTCCAACTGCCGCAGCTTTAACCGAGTTCGAGTAGTAAAATAGACTTAGTTCAATAAAATAGATGCAAAAGGCAAATATTTCCAAAACACATACCAAAGAATTTACATAAAAGGGGTACGAGAGGGCATAAAATGATTCTTACAATCATATCAAGCACTAATTCAAACTTCTTGCCCTACACTCTTCATGTAATCTTCAACATATCAAGATTCAAGGCACACCCTGGTTTTTTGACGCGTTTTTCAGGCCATTGTTGGCCCATACCGTGCCAGCTCTGTGGTAAACAATTATAAGATGCCAGTTCGCTCTCAACGCCGTGAAGCCATTGTCACTTACAGCGACCTCTTTTTTACCGAAAGGCGGATCTCCCTTAAAAGACCGCTATATCATGACCGAGCCAGACTACTCGCTGTTCTTTTATTTCGTGATTGAAAAAAACTCGGTTTGTGCCATCAACGTTGCGTTTTGGGCCATATATCACACACATCAGACATTTGGTTTTTGATTCGTTGATTTTGAGACCAACGAAAGATAAATACTTGTCTAGTGGATCAAGTATCTGTTTAACTCCGGTGCTTTAATCCAATCATACAGGTATCATCTATACATATGCAAAAAGTTGACTCCAACATAAGATTTAAAATTATCGGGGACAGCACATCTCTCGCCGAACACCAGAACTGATTGCAAAAGTTCTCGATAGCCTGTTCTCAATTTTGACCCCTGGTATTTACTTTGGTAATGGCCAGGCAAATTTCCGAAATGGACATCAATTAGTCTCAATCATATCATATTGGCTACAAGAAGTTCCATGCTGATTATCTGCTGAATTTGGGTAATCTAATGCACAGCGCATATACTCGACCTGAATACTATTTCAAACCTAACGCCGCTGTCCTATTTAATTCAATCAATTTTAATTTGATATTAATGACACAGTTATTGATTCGATTAATTGAATAAGTTAACATAAGTCATTAGAATCGAGTTGCGTGTGGTCGTTAATAGTTTTATTATGGTCTTGTTGCTTACATATAGTAGATATCCTCAATTTGTAATTGAATTATAAAAATAAAAAGATAAATAAATTTGTCTTACAAATAAAATTTGTCACCAAATATTGTTGACTGTCGTCGTCGCGTCATTTTTTATTTTTATATAGGCATACATAATTATATGCTCGAAAGACATACAGGTAAACAACAACATCAAAGCGTCATACATTAGCATAAAAATTAAATTATAATTTTATGTTTTTTGTGCTATGTTGTTTCATGATTTCAACATGAAACCAAACCATATAGTTGTATCTATCGGAGTCGTATAAATCAAAACCGGAAGTTGGTATAATATTTTTATTAAGATAACGCACTCTATATAGTGAAACACTCTATTCAGACTTCGGGTTCGAAACCACATCTGTATATACTGTTTACATAATTTATGTATGAAATTTTCAATTTCCACCAGGTCTTAGAAAAATAGAGAAAAACAATTGATAGCACACACATCCACATACAAGAGGTGAAAATATGTGAAAATTTTATTTCCGCACTATACAGTGTTTAGGACAACATTACCGGTGAAACGAGCGGCAATTTATGTTGACATTATATTTTTCGGATTTTATACAGTGATTTATAGTCAACCATGTTCGATATATGTTGGCATATAGGGAATAACAAAAACCAAATTCAAAATTGAATGGTCTCAAAATTGAAAGGTTTGCCGTGACCGACGATTCAATATTTGTCACGTAAAATACTCAAAGTCCACTGAGTTACCTGCATGCATATTATTAAAATGAATCTCACGAACTATATCAACTCACAAATGTTGTGGTTCTTCGGTAAAATTATTGGGTGTTTTGCTGAACAGCTTAAAGTTGATTTTTTTAACCGCCCTTCTACACGTAATAATTTTCTTGCTGGTACGAATAAGTAGTCCGTAGTAAAATTCGACTTTCCGGTTGTTACGAATTATTGTCTCTTCAGCCACACTCATCTCATCTGAAGTATCAAGCTGTTCTTTCACATTCTCCCTTGTTCGTCTAAATCACAAATTTGTGTTGGTCAAAATGGGTAGTTTTTGTTCGGATTCATGCAACCAGTTGGGTCGATTCCACCAAAGCTTTAAGTGCGATAAATCTTGCGGTTTGAGTCTCCGTGATATACCATACGCTAGATACTCCTTAGTTGGTACATGATGCCATTTATTTTGCGGCAATGATTCTCGAGTTAACGATTTTATTATTATCATTAACATTGGCTGGAACCGTTAGAGGTTCCGCACTCAATGCCACAAAGGGTCCATAGTGCAAGTCTAGGATTCAAAGTGCATATACGCGCTCTGCAGCCTTAGCAATCTGGAGCAGTTTTAACCAGGGCAGAGACGACAGTTGATTTACAGGAATAATCCTGGAGTTGAACACAAGGGATCTAATGCGGTCAACAGCCAGGCAGCTGCTGATGAAGTGTAAGCTGTCATCAACATCCTCTAGACATTCATCGTATACGGCATCACTGACAAGTCCCATGCGATTAAGATGTCTTTTGAAACGGTCATGGCCAGTAAGTAAAGAAACCAATATTCTCCTATTTGTCAGCTTTGGATTTAGCCTTCTTACAATTCTATTTCGCCTTGTGGCAAGAAGGGGCGATGGTTGATTGCCTATAAAATTTTTCCACCTTGCTGGAACATCGGACAACCAATTTAGGATCATAATACAATCTGTGCAAAAATTTCATGTCTATGCTTGCAGAAATTTACAGCCTTACATAAGAGAACTGCTCCACACAGCTCTAATCAAGGACCTATTAATTGTCTAATTGGAACAACCTTACTTTTTGGCATAAACAATATTAATACTACATTCTTCCATCTCGTTGACTGCTCGTAGATAAATAACGCAACCATACGCAGCTTCTGACGCATCTTAAAATGCGTGTAAGTCAACTTCCTTTGCTTTTGAAAATATTGTTAAGCGCCTAGGAATTCTGATTTTTTTCAAGTTCATGTAATGATTCGTATACTTTTAACCAAGGGTTGATAATATACGTTGGTAAACTAGCAGCCCATTCAGTTTTAAACAGACAAATTTTTTGAATAATATGATGGTAGGCGACAGCCAGCCTGAACGGATCGTGAACCATAGACACTGTGCAGTATCTTGCGTTTGGTCCAATTAATTTTGTTCGTCTCTTGGCGCACTGGAAATGAGAATGTATCTGTATCTAATAAATCGTTTTCAATCAATTTTGAAATGGTTTCGTTATGTTCTTGGGAAAAAGAAATCATGAAGTCAGGTGAGTTTGAGTTCCATTTCCGCAAGTGACTCCATTTTTGACTAATATTTCACAAATTTGTTCCTTTTATTGAATGTTACGCAATGTTGTGACTTCTAGTGAGCAAATATAGAACTGAGTTTAGATGATATGCATTGCCTGTGGATACAGATATTGAAAAGGTTCAGTCGATTTGACAGCGTTTTGACAGCTAAATATTGTGCACTTGCAGTTCCATAGAATAGGTTGATAGATTGCATCGTCTGAGTGTACAGAAATTTGACGATACATTTTTTCTACGCCTGCAACAATGGCAAGTGCAGGACGTTGAAATTGTAATAGAATGGTTGTTAAATCTGTTTCAATATTTGGACCAACTTGGTGAATGTCATTTAATGAGTGTTTTGAGCTTGTCTTACAAGAACCATAAAACACGTCTCTTAGTTTGGTGGTGCTGCTACTTTTTTATCATTACTCTCAGATGTAACCTTGGTCCTTCGAGCCACCAAAACAACTGGCGACAATAAATTTGAAATTTTAAACAATTAACAACTGCAAAGTTTAAACCACGATATCAACTGCAAGCTGGCAAACAACTACCAGCATCGTAGAAACAACTATACCAGCATCGCTAAGTTTTACCGTCAGAAGCAGTCCATCCAGCAAAAAAAAAATTTAACAAATAACATTTAGTTTTACAACATAAGTGTTAAAACAACTAGCGCTATGATCGATGGACTACTGAAAGAGCAAGTGGGCATTGCCGAAAAAATCCAAATCATGAAGAAAAGTTTTAATGAGGCAGAAAGGCAGTCAAAAAGACAGCTCGACGGAAAAATTCAAATTCTAAAAGGAGCTATCATGAAAATATTGTTGCCTGTGCCACATTAGAGCCCTAACATGGTTACTTCATTGAACGAAGTTCTACACAATAAATGTACAATGCGTTCATAAATGAGATGCGGCAGCGTTTGCATTGAGCCCCAACAACGCTCACGGTGACAATCGACACTCAGGCATCAACAAGTTTTAATTTTCCAGAACCTCTGAAGAAAACTAATATGATGGATAACAATAACTCAGAAGAAGAGATACCAACGGAAAAAAGAAAATTGGTGAAAAGGTCTTCAACAACCTAGGAGCAACAAGAAGAACTTTCGTTTCAACAAGAAGAACTTTTGCTGGAATTAGAAAAATATGCATTGTTTGCAATGCATCACATGACATAACGAGGTGCCCCACCTTTGTGAAAATGCTAGTGCGGGCGAGATCTAAACTCATAGCAGGCAACAATTTATGCAGAGTTTGCTTAATCGCCACGCATAGCAAATGTATGAGCAACGAAACCTGCGTAGATTGTATGGGAAATCATAATGCGTTGCTACATACAAAAGAAGTCAAAACTGTACTTCATACCGCCAAAAACGACCCCATAATAAATAAAGGAGTACCATTATTAGCTACAGCGCAGATAAAGGCAACTACGCTTATTGGACATTCAAATAAAGGGTCACAGTTATCTTTTATCACACAAGCAATAGCCGAATTACTAAATTTACCAAAATTTCGAGTTGATTTACAAGTCAGTGGAATTGGAGGAATGACAACCAGTAGCATAAAATATAAGGTGTACGTGACCATATCACCACATTACCCATCAAACTTTAAACAGGTGGTGGAAGCGTTCATTATACCAAAATTGACTGAATGTTTGCCAACTGAACCAGTTAAAGGAGCTGATAACAACCCATGGAAAAACCTTACAGAAGCAGATCCGAATTACGAGACACCTGCATCTATTGGCATGATTCTAGGTGTGGATGTATATGCAAATATTTTAGTTGACGGAGTAATAAAGGTCTCGTCAGATCATCGAGTAGCTCAAAGAACGGAGTTAGGATGGATTCTTATGGGGATGACACAAAACCAACCGACAACCAAATCGATATCTTTAGCTCTGACATCTCATACTGATTTGGATTTAGAACTATGTAAATTCTGGGAAATTGAAGAAATAAGCAGATGTAACCAAAACTCA
Organism: Tipula lateralis; assembly: GCA_963932295.1. NCBI lineage: Eukaryota > Metazoa > Arthropoda > Insecta > Diptera > Tipulidae > Tipula > Tipula lateralis. Next base: position 55,840,296 of record OZ010738.1, read on the forward strand.
GAAAACGAAGAGCTATGCGAACGGCTATACAAAGACTCATTTAATCGAATAGCAGATGGAAGGTATGAAGTCACTATACCAATAAAGGATGAGCTCATTTTAGGAGATAGCAAGAATCAAGCCATAGCAAGATTGCTACAAGTGGAGAGGAGATAAAAGAACAATACACAATTAAAACAAGAATATTACAACTTTCTGATTGAGTACATCGAACTAGGCCATATGGTTCCAATAAATACAGGTGACGATACATGCAAAAACAACTTAAGCTATCTACCGCACCACGCAGTGATCAAGCAATCAAGCACAACTACCAAGCTTATGGTAGTATTTGACGCAAGGACATTTGATTGGCAAGGACATCCAATGGACTAAGTTTTAATGACATCCAATAAGTCGGCTCAACACTTCAACAGGATCTACCATCGATAATAACAAGGTGGAGGAAGCACAGATATGTATTTATTGCAGACATCGAGAAGATGTATAGACAGATTTTGGTGAGTGAAAACCAACAAAATCTATAAAGAATAGTTTGGAGAACTAATCCAGAGGGACAAATAAAAGTTTACGAGTTACGAACAGTAACATATGGTACATCATCTAGTCCATACTTGGCCATAAGAACACTTAGACAACTCGCGTTAGATGAGCAAAATAAATATCCTATGGCTTCAGAAATTCTGCTGAGAGACTTTTATGTATTGATGGTTCTGATACGATACAAGATGCAATAAAATGTCAGCAACAATTACGAAGTATGCTTGATTCTGGATGTTTTAAGCTACGAAAATGGGCATCGAATAATAACTCTGTTATGGAAGGAATACCAGAAGAACATAGGGAAACTAAACCAACCATCATATGGAAGGAACGTGAATATATTAAAACTTGGGGCATTATGTGGAATCCAAAAAATCACGAATTTCAATTCTACTTAATGCCCAAAGTTTTAATAGATTCATGTTCCTTACATACGACAACAGGTTTTATTTTCATAGCATAGGTCATGTGTGCCAACTCAATACAAAATCACAAAATTCTTTCCATTGCCAAAAGTCTTTGATGAGCTGCTTGAAAAAAATTACTCAATTTTGATCGTGATTCCTTGAATGACCTGACAATAAATCGACCATGAGGATTTCATGTGGTAGTTTTTTCGTAATACACGTCACATGGGTCGATTGAGAATAATGTGTTTTAGGTTCGACTAGTACCTCGATCTCCCAAAAATTTTTAAGTAGCTGATGAATATCTTAATTTGCCGGTTGGGTTTTTGGTTCGATGTTGACGTGTAAGTTGGAGATGTCATTTGCTTGTGGATCCCATGATCCTGCAACTAACCAGCTCAATTTCGTTGATTGCAGTGTATAGGCTGTCTGTCGATTGATAATTTGTTATGTATTCGTGATAATGCGAGCTGTGACATTTAAAGTATAGTGTTTGTCTTAACGTGAATGTAAGGTAATATCGATTTGCTCTGTGGTTGTTTCAGCGAATGTTGATTCTAATCCGTATATTGTTGTAGAAATTGAGCTTCGCTTCCGGTTTAGGCGATGGCGTATAATTCGGTTACGAATTATACGCCAGAAAATGAATGGAGGGCTTTCGTATGAACAGATACTCAACTTCTGGTAATTGATGTTTTGTGAAGGTTCATTGGGTAATGTAACGGGTGTTTTTTGAAGGGAGAACCGCCTTTCGGTAGGCGAAGAGGTCGCTGTCGGCGACGATGGCTCCACGGCGTAGAGAGCGATCTGGCATCTTCCAACTGCTTACAACAATATGAAGAGCTGGCTCGTGATCGAAACTGTTGGAGCCAGATTGTTGACACGGTACGGGCCAATAATGGCCTGTAAAAACCGAAAAAAAAAAAAAAAACAAAAAAAAAACGGGTGTCTTTATTGAGGGATCTTCTCGGATGATATATGCCTGTGATTTAGTGGAGCTTGATGATGATTGATGATTTGTATCGAGTGATTTGTGGTGACGCCCATTTCAAATGAGGCACGATGATTTTGTGAAACATTTTGTACTAGTATGGTGTCTCTCTTTAAACAATTTTGGCACAAAAGTTGTTCTACCCTCAACAAACATATTTTTAAAGACTGCACAGTGAAATAATTGTTGGTTTTGTGAGCAAGCTACACATTCTCCTGTACCATTTGAGTTCGGTGAAACAAACGCCACGAGAGCCACCTTTGTTGAAGCTGTTTTATTGGATGTATCGCAAATTTCCAGAGCATCACATGCTTTATTCAGAAATTGTAACATGTTTCAAAAGTAGGAAAGTTGTGGCCCACTGACTCAATTGCCCACATATCCATTGTTTCTATATCGACCTTATTTAACAGAACATGAATCAGCCAGGGGTCACCAAACTCTGCGTTAGTTCCCAATGCATGCCAACCACGAACTATTTAGTCTGATGCTTCCGTTATACAGCGTAGTTCCCTTCCGGTCGGATGGCTTTTGTGTAAAAGAAACTTAGTCATTTTGTTATACCGATTACACAACTTTTCCCCCGCTATGTTATGTGATGGAAAAATGACTTATAAGCGACGCAGCGTTTCCTGTAAGAAGTCCTTTAAATATTTAGAGGTTTCGTTGATTTTAATGCATTGTACTTAAAAATAAATCGTGGGAAGGTGACCATTGTTGGTAATCACCAAAAAACTGCCTACGTTTAGGATTAATGCTTGGTGTTGTTTACTTGCTAACAATTCAGATTTCGGGTTCGGAACCACATCTGTATATACTGTTTACATAATTTATGTATGAAATTTTCAATTTCCGCCAAATCTTTGAAAAATAGAGAAAAACAATTGATAGGTGAACATGAGGTGAAAATATGGTGAACATTTTATTTCCGCACTTTAGGACAATATTACGGTAAAAAGAGCGGCAATTTATGATGACATTTTATTTTTCGGATTTTATACAGTGATTTACAGTCAACCATATTCGATATATGTCGGCATATAGGAAATAACAAAAACCAAATTCAAAATTGAAAGGTCTTAATACCGAAAAGTACTCATAAAACGAAATACTTAAGTATATTTTCCAAAATGAGCTTTTTTTCTTTCTCTCTCGTTCTCTCGATACGTTACGTATTAAAATTGGAAACTTTTAAAATCAACTTATCAGAATGAAATTCCTTTTTTTATGTAATAATTTTACTTCCTAATATCCTTTTACTATATACTCGTATATACATAAAATGCGAACGAACAGTAAAAATGGAAAAAAAAGAGTTTTCGGAAAATGTAATTTACATTTTCTTTTATTTTACTGTTTTCCTTTTATTTCAAAATCCTTTAAAATTGTATTTACACAAAAGCTTATTTACACACACATACATACATATTGTATATTATAAAACCCAGTCGGCGACAATGCCCTATACGAGCGACATAAATTTTAATGCCAATTGAACCTGACACCGAGGGTAGTTTGTACAACGATTTGGAACGTAACCTGAACAAACGGCAAAAACTGACACAAACACGAATGAAAATAATTTTTAAGTGCGTGAACCCATATGTTACACTAATAATGGATTTTGATTTCAGTTTTATTTGTGTGTCGAACTTTTCGAAATTTTTGTATATGGAAAATGGAAAATGCTTTCAAAACTACATATATACGCATATATATGCTCGTATATAGGACGAAATCAAAGGGAATAATAACATAAAAAATACAATTTATCGGGGAGCACAAGATGAAAATATATCGAACTAGCACGTGACTATTGGATCTGTGTGTATTTAGCGAATCTCGGAAAAAGATTAATGACATCTCGGAATTTATTACATGTTTATTGTGTATGCGTTTGTTTGAAAGGTGTACGCCTCAATTTCTGGTAAATGCTTTTGGATTGAAATTCTTGTATTTTTAATAACAATATGTACTTCCTTTAACATACTAATAGAGTGAAACCATGATCTACTGGATATCATTATGAATCAAACAGGAGGTCAAAATGATTCTGTCGGGAATCATTTTTAATACCATGATGCATCATGCAGTACCAGAAATAAGAGCTTTTTATATATTTCTGAATATGTCGATAAGATACGATGGAGTTTATGGTCGTTTATAGTTTTAACACCAGCTACTCCTCAGATTTAACTCAACACGCTCTTCTCATTATAGAACAGTGGTGTCTAGATAAGGTGTGTATATGTGAATCAGTCTAAAACCGATTTGGTTATATTTACAAGACGTAGGAGCACGACAGCTTTTTGTGTACCATCACTTTTCAGATGTAAGATAAATGTCTACGTCAAACACCTTGGAATTGAGCTGGATTATAAAGTTTCTTGGAAGTATCATTTGGATTATAAACTACAAAAATGCTACAAGCCACTGCTACATTTTGCCAATGCCGTAGAGCTTTTGATAATTCCTGAGGATTATCTCGCAAAATGGTATATTTTATTTATAAATCACTGGTTCTTCCAATGCTAAATTATGCATCTGTTGTTTGGTGACCAGTGGTTCAAGTTAATATTTGCAAAACTATTTGCAAAATTTCACTTGTAGGGCTGTAACGGAAGCAATGTCTGGTACTCCGCTCTTAGGGACGGAGCTTATAATCTTCCTACCCCAGTTAGGAAGACAATAAGCTGTCTTCGTAAGACGCTGCGGCGACGAATCCTTTCGGCACTACCTTAGACGTTAGATCAATTCTTAATGAATTAAAACGAGCCATGCCAGAAATCAACATGGTTGCTGATTGGCGTATGCCTGCTTTTAATTACTACAAACATTTTGAGGTGTTTTTTTCATTCAGGGATATGTGGTTCTCATCAAACTTGCTCAAACCGATTACCGAATCGCTTGTATTCTTTTCAGATGGCTCTGTCTCTGAAAGGGTGCTAGTTTTGGTTGCTACTGTCTATCGCAAAATTTGAGTATCTCTGGCAATTTAGGGACCTACTTTACTATTTATATAGCGGAATTAATTCTTGGTTCTAAAAATAAGGTTAAGGTCATGTGGGTTCCTATGCCCATTGTGACATTGATGGCATCGAAGTTTTTTTGTAGGCCCTAAAACATAGTTAACAACTAAAGCTGCCGTGGTTAACCACCCCTACTTGTCGTATGGCGAAACACTTTGTAATGGGACTTAACCTAAAGCTGACCAACCACGTTCTTTCAGTGAAAAAGAACGCCTTGAGAATATTGATTGCTTTATTTACTGGCCATGGCTGTTTTAAATGGCATCTTCATCTCATAGGACTTGCCAGTGATGCCGAATGCGACGAATATCTTGAGTTTTTTGATGAAAGCTCACAATTCATCAGCAGTTGTTTAGCTTTTGACCTCATGAGATCGTTTGTGTTCAACTGTAGGACTATTCCTGTAAATCTACTGTCTTCTCTGCCCTGGTTCAAGCTACTCCAGTTTGCTAAGTTAGCAGAACGCGCCTGTGTGCTTTGATGATAGCCTAGGTTTGCATCATAGGCCGTTTGTAGCAATGAGTGCGGAACCTTGAGGGGTTCCAATCAACTTTAATAATAATTAATAATATATACTCCTATATGTTGGAATCAAAATTCTCATTTTGCTCATTATTTGAGGCCTATTTGGTCCTATAAGACTCTGCTAATTATCTTTATGTGTTCTTATTACAACACACAGTTTTGCTAAACTAGGTCCTCTTACTGAAGTGTTCAAAATGCCATTATGAAAGTACTCGAGTCAATAAGTAGAGTTTTTATCGTAAAATTGTACCAGATGTGTCCCAGAGATGAAGGAGATTCTCGCAGAACATCAGAATATCATAATAAGTGTCCCAAATGACACAACAACTAAGTATTTTAGTTTAATAGAGTGAATGGTAAACAATTGATAAATGTGTTGAGTGAGAATCACTCCATCAACATTTGGATTTCGAAAGACTTACTCTGGAATCGAGTGGATGGAAAAGTTTGTGTGGGAGGTAAGAAAGCATGACATGATAGTAGAGCTGTGGTATTTTTGAACATACATGGGTGCTATTGAAATAACAATAATTTCTTTCGAATTCGGTGGAAAATATTGAACATCCACAGGAAAGTAAAATATCGCCATTTCTATACAACCCATACAGGGTGCACTATCTTTTACGTTGTAAATATTGAATAGCTTTGACATTTGCCGACCAATTGAATTGATTAGACTTGTTTTTGAAACATCAGTTTAATACAATTTTTGCCATGAATCACGTCACACCGAAACAATCCTTCGAAATAGTTTACGCTTGCCATTGAAAATAGTCGTTCAGTTGTGTTGTGTTAACTCAGTTTGCTTCTAGAAAATACCATAGCGAAACTAGATCGTTTGACAATACTATTCGTAGTTTCGTGTTGAATTTTGTTGAACACGGAAGTCCAATTAACTTGTTGAAGTAATTAGAGAGAGCTCGCGAATGGTTGACACTAAACCTGATTTTTGGAAGCAAATTTTAATGAGTCATAATTTTGATGGCCACTTACATCTTCAGATTAAAACGCCAGCAAGCTCAAGTAAAATCCAGCAAGGCTTGCGAATTTCAAATCGTTCGGGTTCAATCCTCGCCATTTACCTTAACATGAACCGGATGACATAGAAATCGTTTGTGTGTAACATTCGTTGGGCTGAGAACACCTACAATGTGCGTATTTAATGGTTCGCAAGGTCTTAGTTGAGAAGCAGTAAAGACTACATATCTCACTCAATTTAAAAATATAAATAATATCTTCAGCCCTTTGATCAGAAAACACCATGTACGATAATTCTAGTTAATGCAAATATTATATTTACATTAACTAAGGCTTTCCAAAATGTTGTTCTCTTATCAGAGAGCTGAAGATGAGTAAAAATTCGAAATAGCATGCGATATGAATGATGCTGAAATCAAGCTGAATAGAAACTTTTACTTGTTATGACTTTCAAATAATTAGAATTTTTAAATGTCGAGAAGTATAGATCATAAATGTGACAATTTGCCGGTAATAAAAGAATTTTATCTGTACTCACTGCTGTCACCTCTACCTGCATTATTGTTGCTTATTTCAACGAGAAAACTCAATCGTCCAGACCAACTTGCGTATATACGTAATAAGAATGAGTTGAAAATCAAACTCCTATTTAGTTACGGCGAGTAAAGGTCTCAGCTCTGAAACGAATTGTTTTCTAAAACTGGCATCAATTCATGTTGAGAATGGGTGAGTGAATGGTAACTGACCCGCGAACAACCTATACTCAGAATAAATTGACCAAGTTCAACTTAAAATGCCTTAGAGTCTGTCAAGGTTAACAATACAGAATTACGAAAGTGCTCCATAGCTTGTTCTTAATTTTGACACTCAATTTTTTTTAGTATTCCTAAAGATTCAGAAGCATAATATAGTCTCTCTTTAGATTAATGCCTGTGATGCAGCCTCTTTTCTGGTCCCGAATGGCATTTGACCGAGATCTTAATGTATGGTGCTAGGCTGTAGTAGAATATATTAATTTGATATTTGTTAGATTCTAGACTTGACATCGATGGGTGTTATGCTTAAAGACCGACGTGCCATAGATAGACAGCATCAACCAGTCATTGAAGAGGTATAGTCTTTTGAAGTATTTGTAATATTATTGTGTATTCTGTAGTAATGTTTGTTAACCGGCTAGTGAGTTTCGATCTGATGATAACGTCATTGAATGACTGTGTGATCGAAAAGATCAAATATATCTCATCTAGTCATATGCTACCGGACTTGAGGTATGTTGCGTTGTGTTTGTATAAATGTTGTCTTGTTGCAACAGTGCTAGTGATTTACAGATAGTAGAATTTACATAATTTTTGAATTTTTGCATAGCGTGACTGTTCATTAGTTTTACGGAGAAATGTTTATGTTGCCGAATCGATGTTTTTATGAGGATAGATAAGTCGGTCTGATTTCTGTCAGCTCCGGCATTAACGTCGCCAATCAACAATGTGAGATCTTGATCAGATATATAAGGTTATCCGAATTACTGTGAAACAAATCTTTATCCTAGGGTTTGCACAACTTTGGGCATATATAGATAATTTATAGGTTGGCTACTCTCATGTGCTATAGTTTAGCTTGGAAGTCCAACACAGCCTTTGCACTTCTTTACGTTTTTACTTTTAAATTCAACTCCAAATTTCTGAGGTCAGCTCCACTGGGAACCAATGTATAGTCTTTAGGACACATGGTGTTTACTTTTCGGCCACCGATTTTCTTGGACAGCCACGAGTTCAAGCCGATATTCATTCATATTTCTAATACGACTTGTGAAGTTGTGGTTCTTACGGTTGCGTGTCGCCAACCCACCGACGCAATATTCTAATATACTAAAGCTGTAGTTTAAATCGTTTCATACATTTCATAAATTCAAAAACTGCAACATCGTGCGATGTCTTCCACGCGAACTCATACAATTTTATCGCATTTTTGAGACATCCTTGAAAACGTTATTCTTACGTACACCAAAAATTTGTTTATTTCCATCGTTCGCGGCGCAACATACCTACCTGCCAAATCCACAAATAAATAATATTTATGATTTATAAATCTTTTGTTACAAAATTTAACAACATATCCATGTTATGTGTATATATAGTTAATAAAACTAAAATTAAAATCCATTAAAAAAAAATCGATGTCTTGCTTGAAGTCTCATCATCAACCGAATGTTAAAGAAAAAATAAAATTACAACAACAAGAAACAACTTGAACCATCAAATTAAGTCATGAGGCAATAAAAACCTCAAATAAAAGTAAATTTATGATTTTTCCAATAAAAACCCGAAAATCTTCGTCGAACCAATAAAACTTTATATTCGTAATAATTTTTTATTTATTTTTTTTAATTCCAATTAAATTACAATAAATTTCGACAAAATTCGAAATGAACCAAAATAAATAATTAGTGTATCACCCAAAAAAAAAAAAAAAATATTTAAGATTTTAAACGGATTTTGTCAAAATCACTTTGACCTTTTTTTTCTTATATACGAGTATTATTCTATTCGGTTCTGTTCACATTTTCGGGTGGAAACTGGCGAGGGCGCAACTGACAAAAGGAAAAATCAATTCACTTCACATGTACATATATAGTTGAAATATTGAAATTGATTGTTATCAATTTTTCATGATAATGCCAATGTAATTTACTATTTTTCAAATATATTTTTTTTTCTCTCCACTCACTCATCAATTTGGGATTCTTCGTTTCGTTCTTGTAATGGTCCGTCCGTATTGTGGTTATGGAGTGTATTGTTAAATTAAATTAAGGCGATATCATTTAGGAGATATAAATCAAAATGGTCATTTGTTTGGTACACTCGTACATATATATATGATGATGATGGTCGTCGACTGATGGTGTGCACCATTTTATGCTTTTTAATGTTGTCATTCGTTTCATCGTATGAAAATTGTTCTGTAATAGATCTTTGTGTATTAGTCAAACGAACAAATGAGCTTTTTGCAACTATATATAGTTGGGCATTTGGTGAAATGAGATGACTGACATTACAAAGCTTTTTAATCGACAACGACGTACAATATTGTTGCATCTCAACTAGATATAGTATGCCGACGTCGGAAGGTTGCGTGTCCAAATAATGTCGAGGTCACCAATGTACATGGTGGAGCGAAAGTCACGCTACCATTTCAATTGCCTATAACTTTGTTCAAGAAAAGATAAGTAGGTTTGGTTTTCATAAAAAGATTATTTGGTCTTTTTTTTGACATTTTTTTCGTTGTAATTGGAGAATTATATCTGACCACGATTCACTTTACAACATCCTGCAACATCTCAGGCTGAATTTCTTCAATTTCGTAACAAATATTATCTTTAAGATGTTAAATCGTTTGGAGCTTATTTACATAAACTTTTGAATTTAAAAACCTTATAAGAAAAAGTCTGGTGCTGTTAATTCCGGAGATCTGGCTGGTCATTTCACGTAATTAGTCTTAGTGGAAAAACCTCATTCAATACGTCAATTGTGGAACGGGCTGTGTGTGCCCCATCTTGCTGAAACCACATGTCCTCTAGTCCTTGCTCTTCCAATTCAGGGACAAGAAAATTTCAAATCATGTCTTGGTACCGTTCGGCAGTAACAGTAACTTTAACATCGTGGTAATTTACAAAACCATACAGTTGTTTTAAGTGGATGCAATAATGTTTGATGAATTAGTTGAGGATTCTGTGTTCTTCAAAGCCGAGCGGAAACCATCACTCATTATCAATTTAGACGATAAATCTTCAATTTCACCAGTCAGCCTTAAGATAACATTACATTTTCAAATCAGTTTTCAAAATTCGCCTTGAACTGCGTGCAGAAATGTGTAACTGGTAACCACGTCTCCGAATTGATGTTTCTGGAGACTCTGTAACACTATCGCACACCAGAGCCACATTTTCAGCGTTACGAGACGTCCGTTGTCTTCCAAAACGAGGTCTGTCTGCTGTCGTCGGTGCATTGAATGACAGTTAAAGGCCATCTGTGATCTGTGATGATCACTACGTCAGTTTAGATCTGATGACGTCATTGAACAATTGAGTGAACTAAAGGGTCAATTTTATCTCATCAATTCCAGACAAAACCGTTTTTCAGATCAAGGCAATCTGAATTTAATCCCTTTCTGACTAATAACGTGGACAAAAAATATGTTTATATCTAGTTGTGTGCAGTCGGTGTCAGTACAGAGTACGTTATAGGTTGAGTGTTTAACGCTCTCACTTCCAATTCTAAAGATGTTTTGTGCGAGAGCACTGTTTGGAAACATCGGTGAGTCTCATTAACCTCAACGAGTTGTACAGCTCTGGAAAGTAAACGGTCAAGATTATCCCAGTATTTTCTTAGACCGGTATGTGGCCTTTTTCTTCATGATTTTTGCATCTGCATCTTGATCAATGAACAACAACCAGATTTATTATGGTTTTATAACTACCCTTACTTGGTGAGACCCTTACTTGGTGACCCATTTCCACTCAGTAACAAATTGTTCATCATCTGTATAGCAAGAATTAAGTTGGGGAAGTCTTTGAATCCTGGGTTTTAAATCAATGTCATCCCAAAGAATTTGGTATCTCCCAACTTCAAAGTTACCATCAGTTTATATATCTGTCTGCCCGTTGATATGTTCCGTTAAACTTTGCAGGGTTACCTTCTCAATGCCAAAATTACCGCATTGAAAATATCTGAATAAGTGAATCGAATTTATTTATCTCTACTTCAACACAACTTGGCTCAAGTATTCCCTGAAACTCAACCTAGCTATTTCTTTAGTTCACAAGACTTCTATTGTTCCTGATGGTTTTGTGACACTCATTATTTCATTGACTTTTTGATCTGCCAGTATTCTCCCTACCTTATAGTTTTTGCTGTTGTGTCTATCGAGGAGGTTGCACTTCTAGATTTTTGCTTTTGTTTGGGAAGAATGACAATTTCGTTCTCTCACAACCGCACTAGAATCTGATTAAAAGCTCGTTCTAAATGTAATGTTGTTAATATGCAGCTACCAGAAATATGATAAGTAAGTCCCTGCTGAAATCATGCTAGATACCGATATGGAATGGTTACGTAGTTTAATGCGCAAAATCCTCTCAGGGTCCCCATTAAACGGAGTATAGATTACACGCTTATACTTGATCTACACATTCTCAAAATAATCATGGACAATAACAACCTGGGCTTTTTAGACAAAGTATATAAAGTATATAGTCTGATCGATCGGATGGTATTGTAACGAAGGCACTTTAAAAAAAAGATTGAATTTTGAACACAGGTGGCACTTGTGTCTGTGTTTTGTTTTAATTTTTTACGTGTAATTTCTCTTTTAAAGCATACATTTCGAATCAAACGTGTCTAGCCGATAATACGTTCTGACATTAAATTTCATTCGAATTAAACTCGATATATACCTTAAAGATGAGATGGTTGATTAATTGTTTGCTCATTCTCTGGCATAGTAAAGATTCCAGCAAAATATAGGCATTTCAGTAAAAAAGGGAGAGATGTTTGCATGGGGTTAACATAGTGTATAGTGGGTCCCTAAAAAAAGAAAGCGATTGAAGAGAGATACACGAAAAATCTTCTGTATTGGAAAACTGTCATCGAATCCAGACTCCAAAATGTACCACAGAGATATAGAGATATAGTCTGTTTGAGAAAACTTTTTAATTCAAAGGTGACAGACAGATGGGCTATTTAACATTCGATCCCTTCAAATCTCTTTATGGAAGCGGTATTAGTCGTGTCTTACTACAGCAGGGAGTAGAAAAGTTTCGGCAGCTGTTATTTTATATCTTCAGATCCAAATATATGTGTTGTAAGTAGAGATAGTTCATTGCATAGTTATACCTAAAGAGGAAAATATACCCTGATACTCGACCCGATTAGTATTTATGCCATCTGCAAGATGGGTCTTGTAATATCTTCAAATGCACTATAGACATGACTAGATTTTTTCACACTCATTCTTAATGCTTTAAGTACGTCATGAAAAATTTGCTTAGCTGGCCTTCTAGGCCAACAAGTTCGGAAAATGCTACATCTGGCCAGAGCCTCAGACAATCACAGGAGAATCTTTTTGTATTTCCGACTCAAAAGCTCAAGGACATATCTAATGTCAATATTTTGTTAAACAGCATACTCAATGATATGTTACCATGGAGCAGAACATGCCATTATCATCAAGTACCAAATGACCTTCAAATTAAAATACAAAACCATGTCACGCTTAGGTGCACATTAGAGGTGTTGCTAACTGACACTATTAGCATCCTCGATGAGTATCAGCTTTTAAAGATCGTTTTTAATAAATCGAAGATCGAAAATTTTGGTTCGATTTTGACATCGACTTAGGCTTGTTCGTATTGAGTTATCTGATTAGTACAATATTGAGATGAATGGCTCAAGACGACGAACAACAATGCACATGCTGAATATTTCAGATTACAACACTTCAGGATACTTGCTATAACAGATTCATGTTCTATACGTCACATGCAGGGCGAATTTAATGTTATATTCTATCGTATCATGAAGTGGCCAAACTAAGCACCAGCTAAACGAAACTCCGTCCCACTTGTGTCTCAAACGAGTTATATTAAATTCTAGACAGTCCCCTTTCGGTTTTTATGATTTCACCTCTCCTTGGGTCCTACAGGTAAACCAATCAGAACTTAGACTTAGTTTGTGAGATCTAGTATTTAAAGGTTTGTCTGGCACTTACTGTGAAATATCAATTATTGGGTCCTGTCAACTTCAATAAAAATGGTACATTTATCAAGCATAAACTTTTTTTGCATAAAAGAATTGTTTGTATATTATAAATATTTCCAAGGACATTATCATTGTCTTCTTTAGTGAGCTACAATGTAACTGGAGCGTAATCATGAATTCGTCATATTTCTGTTTTAAGTTGTTGTGGTGTCATCAATGCTGGATGGATGTGACCACGATGTTTGTATTTCTATTATACAAAATCTGCACTATCTGAATCCATTCTAGGGTCAATATTGAAATTGAGAGGTAGTTACTCATAGCCATATGTCGTTTTATCATCTGTTTGTGGTTGATGATAACTAGGATGCCTATAGGTGGCTGCTTAAAGCATACATTTCGAATCAAACGTGTCTAGCCGATAATACGTTCTGACATTAAATTTCATTCGAATTAAACTCGATATATACCTTAAAGATGAGATGGTTGATTAATTGTTTGCTCATTCTCTGGCATAGTAAAGATTCCAGCAAAATATAGGCATTTCAGTAAAAAAGGGAGAGATGTTTGCATGGGGTTAACATAGTGTATAGTGGGTCCCTAAAAAAAGAAAGCGATTGAAGAGAGATACACGAAAAATCTTCTGTATTGGAAAACTGTCATCGAATCCAGACTCCAAAATGTACCACAGAGATATAGAGATATAGTCTGTTTGAGAAAACTTTTTAATTCAAAGGTGACAGACAGATGGGCTATTTAACATTCGATCCCTTCAAATCTCTTTATGGAAGCGGTATTAGTCGTGTCTTACTACAGCAGGGAGTAGAAAAGTTTCGGCAGCTGTTATTTTATATCTTCAGATCCAAATATATGTGTTGTAAGTAGAGATAGTTCATTGCATAGTTATACCTAAAGAGGAAAATATACCCTGATACTCGACCCGATTAGTATTTATGCCATCTGCAAGATGGGTCTTGTAATATCTTCAAATGCACTATAGACATGACTAGATTTTTTCACACTCATTCTTAATGCTTTAAGTACGTCATGAAAAATTTGCTTAGCTGGCCTTCTAGGCCAACAAGTTCGGAAAATGCTACATCTGGCCAGAGCCTCAGACAATCACAGGAGAATCTTTTTGTATTTCCGACTCAAAAGCTCAAGGACATATCTAATGTCAATATTTTGTTAAACAGCATACTCAATGATATGTTACCATGGAGCAGAACATGCCATTATCATCAAGTACCAAATGACCTTCAAATTAAAATACAAAACCATGTCACGCTTAGGTGCACATTAGAGGTGTTGCTAACTGACACTATTAGCATCCTCGATGAGTATCAGCTTTTAAAGATCGTTTTTAATAAATCGAAGATCGAAAATTTTGGTTCGATTTTGACATCGACTTAGGCTTGTTCGTATTGAGTTATCTGATTAGTACAATATTGAGATGAATGGCTCAAGACGACGAACAACAATGCACATGCTGAATATTTCAGATTACAACACTTCAGGATACTTGCTATAACAGATTCATGTTCTATACGTCACATGCAGGGCGAATTTAATGTTATATTCTATCGTATCATGAAGTGGCCAAACTAAGCACCAGCTAAACGAAACTCCGTCCCACTTGTGTCTCAAACGAGTTATATTAAATTCTAGACAGTCCCCTTTCGGTTTTTATGATTTCACCTCTCCTTGGGTCCTACAGGTAAACCAATCAGAACTTAGACTTAGTTTGTGAGATCTAGTATTTAAAGGTTTGTCTGGCACTTACTGTGAAATATCAATTATTGGGTCCTGTCAACTTCAATAAAAATGGTACATTTATCAAGCATAAACTTTTTTTGCATAAAAGAATTGTTTGTATATTATAAATATTTCCAAGGACATTATCATTGTCTTCTTTAGTGAGCTACAATGTAACTGGAGCGTAATCATGAATTCGTCATATTTCTGTTTTAAGTTGTTGTGGTGTCATCAATGCTGGATGGATGTGACCACGATGTTTGTATTTCTATTATACAAAATCTGCACTATCTGAATCCATTCTAGGGTCAATATTGAAATTGAGAGGTAGTTACTCATAGCCATATGTCGTTTTATCATCTGTTTGTGGTTGATGATAACTAGGATGCCTATAGGTGGCTGCTCTCGCACACTTAGACCGGCCGGCGATCGGTCCGTTGTGATATCACGGCTATAGGTCCGACTTTTTTCGTAGAACTATCTGCGGATTGCATAGCTCCATGTTAGCCTATAGTTCTGACATGGAAGATGGGTCGGCCCATGGAGTCTAAACAAGAACAGGTGATCCAGATATATGTTCATTTTTCACACCGATCGCACCACTCAAACGATCGAAGGTGAAAAACCCATTTGTATCTTGCCCCGAATCGGGATTCGAACCCGGTACCTCCCGCTGCAACTGCCGCAGCATTAATCACTGTGCGCCACCTGGGCGGTTTAGGATGCCCATTCACACATTTATTTCTTCAGATAACCACTCTACTCTATGTCGTGTTGATTTAAATAATCGAACTGCCACCTTTGACAAAAATCTTGCTCGTTTTCCACTACCTTCCATCGAGCTTAGGTCTTCATTCATAGTGTGATATCAGTTTGAGCAATTAAATACCTTTAGTTATCACCATACTAAATTTACTGATTGTTTGTTTGCTCTACTGTCAGGCCGCCAAGTGTTTTCACGATACAGTGTACTCTCGATAGACAGCACTACAATCCATTGTATAAGTTAGTTTCTATAGAATCCATTTTTGTATCACAAAATTGATAAATTATTTAAAAAGTCATTTAGGTCATACAGTAAACCATATAGACTGCATTATAAAGTTGCATACGTTATAGACGGGTATACCTTCAATAGAAGCTTTCCTTACAAAAAAAACTTTTCATTCATCATTTGAACTTATTAAAATAAGAAAGAAAGGAGAAAAGCTTATTTTCAGTTTCACTGTATTAAAAAGCTTTTTTGCAACTCTCTTCATATTAAATATTGAATTCAATATAGCATTCAAATAGCATATAATATGCTCTATAGTATGTACATACATATATGCGAATTGAATGAACATAAAGTCACTTTTATACAAAAAGAGAAAATTTTTTGAATTAAAATAAAATAAAAATTGAAAAGATTAGCAAAGCTTTTGAATTTCAAATGTGAAATAATAATAAAAAAAAATCTTTTCACATTCCAAAAAAAAAAAAAAATATTTAATTTCATTGTTGTTGTTGTAGTGAAAGCTTTCTCTAAACTTTTTGTATGGTTCACAATAAATCGGATATGATAATATATGCTAATTTTAATTTGGATTCGTGTATGCGAATTAACTTTTACGGACATATTATTCAATACGATATTGTACAATCCTGGAGGGGAGATTAGGTCTGATGGTCCGATAAACCGATAGTAGGTGGTAGAGCTATAATCAAACTGGAACTAAGGGAATGTGGGTTCAACGAATATAGGTTTAGTATTTGGTTCGATAACTTTATAGCAGTGACTACAGACTACAAGACTACAGGATATCCGTATCTACACTCTGTGTAAGTAGATGATGTGAATGTAAACGTTTCGAAGCAAACTTATCTGGACACTTTGATAAGCAATATAAATGGGCTCTTTCTCTCAATACTTAGAACACTATTCTTAGGTTTGATTTTGATGCTAATTAACTTCAGATGTTTGTTTGATGGGCCACCTAAGTAGAAGTTTCCTATCATTGAGCCATTCAGTAGTTTTCTGTTGGTATATATTTTCATAGGTAAAGTTCATTCATGGTCCTTCAGCCATCCATTCCACTGAAAAAGACAAAAATTTATTTTTACTGATGTGATACATTTACAACCAACTGAATATATTTATATATATATATATATATATATATATATATATATATATATATATATATATATATATATATATATATATACATATATATATATATATATATATATATATATATATATATATATATATATATATATATATATATATATATATATATTTATCTACATATATAAAAATATATATATAGTTATATATATATATATATATATATATATATATATATATATATATATATATATATATATATATATATATATATATATATATATATATATATATATATATCTTCAGAGCTAGTTTAGCTCTGGGGTACATTCCAAGATCTTGGAGAAAAGTCAGGGTAGTGTTCATCCAAAAGGATGGAAACCCAATAAATGATCAAGCAAGAAGTTTTCGGCCTATCAGCCTGCCCTCTTTTCTACTTAAATGCTTAGAGTGATTGGTTAACAGGCAATTTAGGAATAATGCGCTATTGGTTAATCCCATACACTTCAAACAACACGCATACCAGAAAGGCAGATCTGTTGAAACACCACTCCATGAAGTCGTTGGACGGATTGAAAGGTCACTGGACAACAAAGAATTTGCCTTGGGAGCGTTTTTGGATATTGAAGGCGCTTTTGACAATGCGTCCTTCAATGCAATGATCTCTGCAGCTGAAAGACTTGTTCGGTGGTTTAGCATCATGCTTAGGTCAATGAGAATTACTGCAGACTAAGGTAGTGATAAGACGACGGTGACCACCCGAAAGGGATGTCCTCAGGGAGGAGTTCTGTCTCCGCTCTTGTGGTGTCTTGTGATCAACTCACTCCAAATCCAACTAAACGACAACGGGTTTTTCTGCCAGGGTTATGCTGATGATATCGCCATAATACTGGTAGGTAAATATACGGATGTAATATATGATCGCATGCAAACTGCGATCAACATAGCTGTAGCCTGGTGTAGTGACCAGGCTCTTTCAGTAAATCCTAGGAAAACTGAGATGGTTCTCTTTACTAGACGCAGGAAATTTCTTGGAAACTTTGGTCTTCCAAAAATTGGGGCTCATACGATCCCACTCTTTTCGAAAGTCAAGTATCTGGGGCTCTGGTTAGATCGGAAGATTACTTGGAAAAACATAAAGAAGAGAAATGCAATAAAGCATGCAACATTTACTGGAAATGCAAACAGTCATTTGGTAAATCAAGGGGCCTGAAATCTAGACCCGTGTACTGGCTAAACGTTACAGTGATCAGACCCATAGTCTCGTTTGCCGCATTCATTTGGTGGCCTAGAACAATAAGCGGGATTGAAACCTCTAAACCGCCTTCAAAGACTGGTTTGGCTTGGTATAGTAGGAGCTATGCACACCACTCCCACGGCAGCTCTTGAGATGGCTGTGGGTCTGCTGCCGCTTGATCTTTGGCTCAGAAGGTGTGCAGCGCAAAGAACCGCTCGCCTACAGTACAAAATTTAATGTATTTGGCCCTCCTGGGAACTGTCAAATATGGAGAGAGGTAAGCCGGCACATAACTGCCCACATGCCCTCAGACATTATGGTGACGAAGCACGTCTTCGGGAACTTATTTCGTGTAACTATTACTGGAAATCACATATGGGACTATAACAGCCCATCCTACCCCTAATCTAGCTGGTGCTGGGTTATACCTACAAAATCCTGACGTTAAATTATCTATCCCGCTTGGTAGGTACGCTACTGTTTTTCAGGCAGAAATTGCTGCAGTATTGAAAGCAGCACTTTTTGTAAAAGGGATAAATTGCAGAGATCGTCGTATCTGCATTCTTTCTGACAGTCAGGCTGCTGAATAAAGTTAGACTCCACTGGGTTCTCAGTCACATGGATATCAAAGGGAATATTTTGGCCGATAAATAGGCCCGATTGGGTGTGACATCCACCTTTGTGGGACCTGAGACCGCTTTAGGAATTACGTCACTTTCTCGTAAACAAGAAATTGATTATCACTTTGGATATTTGCACCAAAAGAGATGGGATAATTCTTTTGTCGTTTATTCAAAATCTTCTTTGGATCAGTAAACCAACAAAGATCCCAGTCTTTCTTAAACTATGATAGATCACAGGATAGATTTTACTTGCAATTGTCAATCAAATTTATGCTTTACTAAATTTTTTATTTTCTTGATCAATTTCAAGCGAACCCAAATAACACCAAAATGTTCAGTCAGGTCGAAATATGCAACTACATCAAAAAGCTTAGGAAATCTAAAGCAATCGTATATCATATAGCTTTAAACCTGATGAAGTAGTGAAAGACAAGATTTCACATGTGATTGCGCATGGAAAAGAGTTACCAGAGTGCTGATTAAAAACGAATGGTGAAATGTTTTCCTATAACAAAACATCCTTTCAAAGTGGCTATGAATGGCGAATGCATGAAATGAAAATTTTATTAGTTTGTAACCATCTAAACAGCTGGGTTGTGATCGAAACTAAATAATCATCTTGGGTCTTCTATACCTTAACTATAAAACTTCGATCGTAACCAATCGCAAGAAATATATACTATAAAGCTTAGATATGTCTCGTTAAGTAAGGCCCTTGGGGATGAGATCAACTGATGTGGTTTATATAACGATTTCATGATAAGGTTTTACTCAAATTCCAAGATGGGTGTTTTATTTAACGAAATCGTAGATCATTTTAAAATACTAAACCGAACAGATACATAAGATGGTTTCACTGATGTGTAAATGTAGTTAACCAACCACTCACCAAAGTACTTTGTAAAGTAAGCGTATTCTTTCCTAATATGTTCTGAGCTACAAAAGATCAACAACGAAAGGGAGAACTGACATTGAAGGATTAAAAAGCAACAATTGATATAAATTTGGTCACTTCACCCTTGGTAACTTTTTTGACTCAAAAGTAATGTTAAAAACTCTTTATCATTTTGACATTTGCTTAATGTGTGGTTTTTGTCCTCCTAAAGCTGAGCTTAGGATATACTTTTCTATTATTTGAAAGATATATCGTCTCAGTGAAACTTTTATTTTTGATCCAGTGAACTAAACCTCTTACTTACACTACACCCCTTATGACTCCTTAACAGTCAAACCCTTCTTTCCTGTTTCGCTATATAGTAAATGATAGTGACAGAGGATTTTTCATTTATCCATTCAGGCGCATCAGATGATTGTTATAAAACACCATCCTGTAGGGAACAATACAATTAGGTGCCATTAGTCTAACAACTATGTTCATGTACAGTATTTTATCGACTGTACACTTTGCTGTTGATTTACACCAATATGTGCTATGACATTGCTACAATCTTCTAGTGTATTGAGCCTTTAGTAGGCACATTACAATAAATAAACTTTTCATAACTAAAAACGATGTCGTTATTGTGTTGTTCCACTAAAATCTTAATGGCTGTTCATCAAAAGCATAAACCATGGTTGCTAATCGAGCTGATATTATTCGATGGCCTAACATGATAGCTTCACTTTAAACACGTTTCGAATGAGTCAATGGTGAGTTTCTACTATATTGATACTCTGTTTTCCTGCACCTTTTTGGAATCCTTTTCGAATGCATACTTGTTTTTCCTTTATCTTCAATTAAGGGGCATACTTTCCGCTTTCTATGTCGATTTCATTACAATATTATTCGGTGTTATGTCATTCGGGGTATTTCTCCATGTGTGACTGATTTATCACCAATTATGCGTTCTGATTAAGGTTCCAATGTCTTTTTGGCCTGTTTGCCGCAGAAGATCATCATGTTTGATCTTGTCTGTATTTTATTCTTCTTCTCGCGCATTTGTTTATAAACACCCGTAGTTTTTGGTGAGATGTTCCATGTTTCACACCCACAAAGCAGAACTGTTTTTACATATGCAATAAACAATCGAAGCTTTGTTATTCTCAAGATTGATCTTATTTCTGGATGAAGTCTTATATTTTTGAAGAGAAGCGTGATACTATTATCGGTTTCCATTCGAGTATTGATTTGTTTCATTTCCTTCTCAATCTGTGTTCATCTGGTGGTTTCTGTTAGATTTATAATGTTCCAGTTTCTAATTCGTATCCGCGAGGACGATTAGCTATGGGGTCGATAATTGATTTGGCCGGGTTTATGTAATCATTTTTTGTTGCTTGACGAAACTTATTGAACTGTTGTTGCCTTGTTTTTCAATCAATTGCAAATCCGAATAAACTGACGCTTTATAGAACACTTCAATTATCGCCAAAATGATTAAGTTCCAACCTTTTATCCAAATGCCATTGAATACAAACAACCTCGCGACTTATTTTTATCAATGATTTGTTGTATTCTTAGGACCTCAGCCTTTCACGCTTTTGTCTATCTTCAAATTTGTTTTGCTGTCCTCCTCGACATAAAATTTATTGGCTTCTCTGACTTGTACGAAAATTTCCAGTGATTAGATAATTTTCCCTCCCTTTGAATTTGGTTGAAGACCCGAGTCCGCTCTTTTAAAAGCAACACATGGTTAATTTGAAAGTGTTCCAATTCGAGCCAATCAGATTACTCATACTATTGTGAAATGATTCTTTGGGAAATTTTATGTGTATACATTCGATTATTGTCTAGTTGGGAGCTCAAAACAGTCATTAGCTTTGAGACACGTGATCTCCACCTTGAAAATTGTATACAAATGATAAGACCATCAAACCCGATCCTTAACCTCGTGTATGTGTTCTTAAGCGGTATCCGATTTTATTAGTTTTGTTCCCTTTTTTTACATTCAAGCTTTTTACGGATGCGGATCGTCAACCATGACCTAATTTAGGGTAGGAATTGTTAAACTGTCAGCTGGACATTGAAATCATTATGAAATCTATTAGTGAGTCAATGGCTTAGTTTACATTACATCTGTATAAGCTACATAAATTAATTGTTAAGAATTTGTTGAGGCAGTTGATAAAATTACTTTCTTATCCATAAAAAACATTTTAATTTTCTTTTTATTGTCAAAACATGATACTGATCTGCTCTATACACCATAACGTCTCTAAATGCTATAATCATTACGTTCTTGCCTATATACCAAATATATAAACGTTTAGAAAATATAAAATTTAACGGAAGTCGAGACAAGAAATCGCGGGATGAATATTTATGTACTGTTAATGACGCTTTTTTCTTTTGTTTTGTCCTTCTTAAGACATTAGTCATGAAATTCATGAGAATAATAGACTGCAACCAATATATTGCCAATCCGACTACTACGATAGTATACTACCACTACTACTATACTATTGTATAGTTCCATTTCCGTTTCCTGGTTATTTGCTTTATTTCGAAGCCAAAAAATACATAAATAAGCAAAAACTTTACATTAAGAAGTAAAACTTTTTCTATTTATTCGTAATTCGAATATATTTAAAAAACAAACGAAGGAAAACCATTAATCTCTTTACACTTTAATGATTTCAAATAATTGGAAAAATAATTATAATTTTCCATTTTTTTCTTTATCGCGCACTCGATTCCCTCGCTCTATAATGTACGAGGGCCGAGTGAGAAGTCTGGTAAAATTGAAACAAGGAATAATATTTCCGGCCAAAATTTTAAACATAGTCTGCACCTTTAAGCCTACAGTTTTCAAATTTTCCAATCCCTTCCGAATAATACGATATCTCCAACCCTTCGAAACACGCTTTTGTTGCATCGATGATCTTCTCGGTAGAGCCGAATCTTTTTCCGTCGAGCCATTTCTTCAAGTTCGGAAAAATTAAATAATCGCAGGAGGCTAAGTATAGCAGATGTGGAAGCAATTCGCAACGTAATTCATGGTTTTGGCTATGGCAACTAAACACGTGTGCATCCGTGTATTTTTTTGATAGAAGAGAACTCTTTTCTACACTTTATATGGATTTTGCCATGAATTTTGTCAAATCAATCCCAATCCCAATTTCTCGCCCAGAGCACCTATATAAAGATCTTAACAGTTGCAGTAATTGGGGCAAGCCAGCCCAGAGAATCAAACAATCGGCTTGCTTCTGACAGTATTATCCGTTTAGACAACCTTTCTGTGGTGGGTGTCTCTGACGTTAATGTGAACTCGTTCGAGGTTGGTTTCCACATTACTCCTAGAATCTTCAATTGACTTGGGTTGATCAGTCCTTTGTTCTTCCGCTATTGGCGGCAACAATTGCTGAGAATTTGATTTCCATTTTCTAAGTTGGAGTCCATGTTTTGTCAACAAACTGGTAATATTTTTTTTGAGCTGCTCAGCCTCAATGTAATTCTCAGCGCCAGTCATAAGATCGTCGACGTACATACCTTCCTTGATGGCACGAGCAGCACTCTGGGAGATGAATCTTGTTTTTTTTTGGGTTATTTCGTACAACACTCTTGTGGGCAGAAAAAGTGCTGATGCTAGGCCATATGTTACTGTGCGTAGGCGAAAATGCTGGATTGTTTTCGCAGACTTTTTGCGCCAAACCATTTTTTTTGTGATATTTTTTGTTTTCGTCAGATATATTGCTGTGACGACACATGTCTGCAGAGAATGAAATACGATTCTCGCGAAACCGTAAGATGATTGAGAATAGCATTGATTGCATTGTGGGACCAACAGTTAGGCAATCTTTTAATAAAATACCTGTAGTGGTCTTCACCGATCTATCAAACACTACTCTGAGTTTTGTAGTTGAGCTAGCCATTCGTAAAACGCCGTGGTGTTGTAAGCAATAACCACAATCAGTCATTTCATTTTGTGGAATTTCTTCCATGTGGTTTAATTTCTTGTAGTCGGTCATAAACTCATTGTATATAGTCTAGCAAACTCTAGATCACGAATAAAACGACGTTCCATGTTACGGAGTATTGCTATTGCTATATTGATTGACTGACCCAGCTGGTTTAGCGTGCATGAAAATGGTAAGCTTACCATGAAAAGGCCTTCTTCGTTAGTAGGGTGTGCCTAGAGAAATGTTGTTCACATAATGTTAACACGGTTTGTGGTTGACTGATTGTCTCCAATTCTACAAGTGTATTGTCGCTATCGATGAGTTCGATAGAGTTGCTCTTAAATGTGGACTTTCCTTGAATTCTACCGTGGGTGGGTTTTCTTATATCCCCAGCCACAATCCATTCAAAGATAGTTTTCTGTAGTATCGGTTTATCTTGTGTGATTTTAATCT
This sequence comes from Tipula lateralis, assembly GCA_963932295.1. Taxonomy (NCBI): domain Eukaryota; kingdom Metazoa; phylum Arthropoda; class Insecta; order Diptera; family Tipulidae; genus Tipula; species Tipula lateralis. The sequence continues at coordinate 55,864,532 of OZ010738.1, forward strand.
GTCTCTTAAATGGGGAAAAAGTAATCTAAGTAATCTAAAATCCTAAAATATCAATACTTCTCGGTTTGTAAAATTGAAAATCAGCAAGCCGCAGTCGTTTCCAGCGATCTATGGTTGATTGGTTGATCCCAAATGTCCATTTTGGTGTGGTAACTGCATTTGAGCGCCTTGAACGTTCGGAATCAGTTGTGCTTGTATGACCACAACGAAAAACAATAACCACCTGTGAATAATGTCCCCGTAATAAAAGGTTTTCCATAAGAAGTCTCATTTTAAATAGCCCGCTTTTTGGGCAGTTGCCAATTTTCAAGCTGTCATCTTTTGATATTTGACTAGTTAATCTACTCTATTACTAAAATGGTACGATACATGCTTCAACAGCGCATTCAAATTGTGGGAATTCACTACAAAAATGGTGAAAATTGTCAGAGTCACATTTCGAAAGCACTTTTGAGACAACTTCTCGGTCGGCAATAGTAAAAATTATGGGAAAAATTGAGCTATTTAGACAAGTAAAAGATGTGATGAGTCCCTCAAGAACGATGGAGCATATTGCTGCTGTATCACGTACAGTGTTGAAGAAAAGCCCCGTATAGTGTTGGATAATCGCCAAACCGATTCCTCGTCTATCTTTGGAGTAAGACATTCCACAAACGACACTACACCGTATTTAATATAAAGACTTAGGTATTAAGAATTTTAAAGTTCAGCCTACACATGAACTCAAGCCGGCCGATCACCATAAACGACGTATCTGGGCTGATTGGGCCCTTTACATGCATCAAAATGATCCGGATTTTCATCGAAAAATCTACAATGGGCCTCAAACCATTTTCACCTCGGAGGCTACGTTAATAAGCAAAATTGTCGCATTGGGTACCAAGAAAAACAAAGAATGATTGTTGAAAAGCCACACGTGTCACTGTATTGGCAGTTGATGTGATTGGACCTTACTTTTCAAAAATGAGGCTGGTGCAACTGTTTCGGAGAATGAATTGTGCTACCGAGCTATGATTAATGATTTTTTATAGTTGGGATTAGAAGATATTGACGAGGAAAATGTTCATTTTCATCTAGACAGCGCTACGTTCCACACGAGCAACGAAACAATCGCAATTTTATAAAAAAAAAATTCTGACCGTGTTAACATCTTTACAAGTTACGTGTAGTTATCGAGGACGAATACGGTGCTGCAAGCGTAGCTTCGTTTTGTTTCATCAAGCTTTGTTTTGTTTTGCGTAACGGTTTTTCCGCGCAAAAAATAATTAGCATGCGTTTAATTGTATCACTCTGTTCCAATTTTACCAGACTTCTCTCTCCACCCTTGTACATAATAATGCAGCAGTTTGTGTACGAGCAACTTCATTGGGTTATACGCGATAGAGCCTCGTTAAAATTATAAATCGATTCGCAGAATTCACATATAACGCCCCCTCTCCCCTTGTCATATCACACGTATAAATAGAGTGCGGGATATCTGCGCGTATTTACAACAAGATAACAGAACATAACCTATACGTCGATCAAGTGCTGATACGTGACTCCTTCTGGTTTAAGTTAATTTTTAATGTTTTTTTTTTATTAATTATTTTTTTGGAAATTAATTTATTTATTTATTTTGATTTGAAAGAAGTTTGATAGAATTGAGATTAAAATAAAAATATTTCCATCAACATCAACAATATATTCATACCGTGCGATGTTTGGGAAATTTCATTTGGATGATAATTAATGGTTGTTTTGCGCGCTCTCGTACCATAAATATATTTTGTATGCGATTAAGTGGATTTATGTTGAATTACTTCTTATTCAGTTTAAGATAAAAAAAAACTCTTTATGAGGAAGTATATCTGAATCAGATTAGCTGCTAGAATCCTATAAATTAAAAATAACCAGAAGAGCAAATGTGCAAAGCATCATATTGGTAGATATATGTATGAGTTTATAGGTTAGAATCGTATCAAAGTCACAATTGAAAATTAAAAGATTTAACAGTAACCTCAAGATCAGGTCACCGGAACGGTTTGCCACCATGTCAGGAGATACTAAGTCAAATCTATAGAAAATACTAACTTAGAGACTCACCATTAACCGTCATCAGACTGAACTTATTTGCTAAGAGGGCTTGGAATGGTTAATTTAAGCAGGCAACATTTTAGAGAAGAGAGGTCGTGGGGTTTCCAAGCATATAAAAATTTTGCTAGACCACTAAAGGAATGGAAATTAAAGGAAATATTAAAAAAGGACTGACAACGACTAATGCAACGTATATTCGCCGAGCACCATCCTCCACTGTCGGATCACCATTTCATTTTTATTTTATGGAAATTAGGGTTTGCTAGTTTCAATCCAGAGTTGCCAATCCCCGGAGTGCATCAAGCACAATGACCTTTTGAAACACTAGAGGAACCACAGCCATAACAAAACATGCATTGTACTTGCAATATTTAATCTTTAAATGTACAACCTGTAATGTCACAGTTCAAACAAATCACATCATAGTAGTTTCCAGCACATCGTATAACGAGTAGGTCTATATTCGTTTGAATGGAGCGTAGATTTCTGTGGGAATTTAGTAATTGATAATAGATAATTCACCAACATTTCTTAACCCAGTAAACCGCTCTGGAATGTGATTTAACTGAAGCCATGTAATATTACTTGTTCGCTCTATAAAGTGCCATTAGAAATCTAGAGCAGCAACCTTCAGAAATGTGAATACGCTAGATGCTTAATTCCAGTAGGTGGTCCGTCGAATTGAACATTTCGTACTTATAAACATCAATTATTGGATGGAGTCAGCGCTTTCTCGGTTGCAAAGTTTGAGAATTAGCCCCAATGACACAATGGTTTCACCCATTTGTAAAATCTGTTTATCCTTGACAAATATTCCTTGTTGAACTAGCTATTTGATTTAGGTTACTCACGGTTGATTTTTCTGGCGTTCTAGAATATGTTTGGGTATTCTCGTCTTTCATCTGAAAAAGCTCAAAGCTACCATCGAAGGCTCTTAAATATTCAGTTACCGCTAGTCGTTTATTAGAACGCTCTAGAAGTTTCACGGTTCGTAAGCCTACTTAGAGGCCCTAATTCGTTCTTCGGCCCGTAATGTGTGATCTAGTGTCAAAAATATTAAGGCCTGTACGTGTTACAGTATATTATAATGTCGCCATGTCTTGTTCCTAAATTTCTATAAGTCTTGTAGCATTCCACACGGTAGTGGCACAAAGCAACACACAAACACCCAATTCGGCAGATGGGAATGAGGCTACCTCTGGGATGGACTAATATAAGTAACGAGTGTTGAGTCTAATACTCAATATTATTATTATTCCATCCATTTAGTTTACATTCCTACTCCACTTTAATTGTAAACCGTCCCAGTAAGACTCACTGTTGTTCAGTAGTTTTCTATGTTGTCAAGATTGCAAACTTAATGTTATTTATTTTGTTGCATGAACTGACCGACAATGGAAAAAAAAACTGTTTGATCCGAGATGGAGTCACATTGGAAAAATACAATCACAACAGCGATATTCTTTAATGACTACACCCAGGGCTAGTAATGACGCAGGAAGACATTCAATGGGTAGAGGCAGAGGAAGAAGGATAACTCCACCGCAAGAGGCTAGACACTTAATTCCAACAAGGGCGCGAGAAATAGAGACTGAACTTATGAACAAATCCACAAAAAAAGGGTTTGAAGAGTCCTCATCGCATCTAGAACAACAAAAGTTATCGATAGTTACGGAAAGCGACAGAAGAGAATTAAATCGGATGTTCGATTTATTATCGAATACAGGACGCCAATAAATTGGGACAGCGATTAAATGATCATAAGCCGCAAATAACAGAGGAATCCCGAATGCAAAGACGCAGAGTGCCAATGGAGAAATGGCCAGTTAGATTCTCTGGCAATGGTCCTTTATCACTGTCAGATATTTTGCGAAAGCTCACACTATACGATGCTGCAGATGACGTGGCATTGGCCACGGAATTTAGGGTAATTTTTAAACTTCTGGAAGGAATCGCACTGGATTGGTACGAAGTCAACGCTAGCGCCATCAACAGTTGGGAAGATTTGGTCACGGGGCTAAAATTGCGTTTTCTTTCCAAAAACCATGATTATATGGCACGAGAGGAAATGTTGGAAAGGATGCAGTTTAAAAACGAACCGACTGCAGAATACTTAATGCACATGATGAAATTGTTTTCCAAAATTTTCCCACCACTGGATGAAGGATACAAGGTATATATACTTCAACGTAATATGTTACCACACTATCGATTGCAACTAACCGTTGCGGATGTTTCAAGCGTTACTCAGTTGGAGAGATTGTGTCGAAATATGGATGAAGCTCGATTGATGGATACAAGACAACAGTGTGAAATCCAACCACCTTTAAGATCAAAGCCTGTTGTTTCCTCACAAAGATTGCTATACCGAAGGAATGAGGTGAGAAACATTGATTCTGTCGAAGGGGTCCAATCGGAAAGAATTTGGCAAAGGCGATTCAACAGACAACGACAATCGGATAGGAATGATAATTCGAAGGTGAAATGCTGGTATTGTCTGCAACAAGGCCACCGTCATTTTGATTGCGCACAGCCACGGGATAGGATATACTGCTGGTGCTGTGGAAGAGATTAAAGAAAATTCAAGCTTATGTTTAAGTACAACAAAATCTTAAGACGATCCCAACAATATAATAAGATAGAAAGTTTTATTAATATGGGATCGAGAGTTTCCCTTCAACAGTAACCTCAAGATCAATTCACACAAACAAACTATTTTGACTCGATTGGTTCAATTGTGTCACTCCTCCTACAGTCTGTGGAGAGAATAATTGGAGCAGGATTACAGGAAGTAGTTAACAGTTTAAACTTTTTGTATTTGCATTCGGAACAAGACATAACTGAAAGAACAGTTATAAGTGATAATACCCAACAAGGCGCTTACGGCACTTCTATATTATATTTCAAGAACTGATATCCTTGTCTTCAACATCATATTTAAAGTATTTAACTTATGACTGCGAGTAAGGCCCAATCGAAAGTAAATTATTTTCGTTCGACAAAATTTCAGTAATTCCCAACAATTGATACTCTACCGTTTCAGAACAGCTCCAACTGCTGAATCTTGCATTAATCAGTGGATTTACTAATAGCGTTCTGCTAGGCAATTCACATTTGAGCTTTTCGAGTTCATGTTGGCAAAGAAAAGTTTCTTGGGTTTTGGGGTTATTGAGTAGAGTTGCCAAATGAGAGTAAATTGAGCTATGAACTCTCTCATAGCTTAATGATGAGTGTGCAGCGTTACGTATTTCAAATGTTTTGAGAGTGAATTTAAAGATACCAAATGAGGGTGTGATTACCGGTTTGTAAACGTCTTTATGAGTGTGTGAATTTTCGCGATTAACCTGGAGATAGTTCGAGACTAACCTAATGCAACTTTTTACCTTAAGAGTTGATTACCGTGCCGGAATAAAACTAGAACTGATTTTAAATTCGTAATTCATGAATTGCGTGGCAGAGAGCACCGAAACGAGAGCTGCTAATAAGCAGATTATCTACCAGTAGGTCCTATACTGTCTTCACTTGGGCTACGTTGTCTACGAGAGATATTGATATCTATTGGATCGTACTATTATTCATGTAACCTATTTCAATGATTGGGATAATTGAAATAGTATACTGACAGCTCCAACCACTTTATGACTTTCTGACAGCTCCAGTTTTGAGAAATCTGAATTCTAGAAATCTTTTTGTATACATTTCTTGTTGTGAAGTTAAACTGAATCTAAGGTTACTTTATCATGAGACTAACGAGATAACGGTAAATTTTAAGTTGACTGTTTCAATATTTTCTGATGTCGAACCTTACTTCCTCCAAAAGGGCCTCCTCCCTGTAAACATCGCTGTATCATTCGGTCGAGAATCATCACATAGAGTATGATCGAGCCAGTGAGCTCACTATCCTTTGATTAAATGCACTACTTCAGAAATTCGTATTCAAAGCCTAACCTTGTGATTGAAAAGAACTTGGCATGTGCCACCAACGTCCCACATTCAAACATGACAACAGGTTTAATAAGCACTCCGTAGGATGTGAAGGATATGGAGTCCGACTGCCAGTAGCTGCCAGTAGCTAACCAATTTCGTCTTAGTCTTTAAGACAGATATTTGGTTTTGGATCCGTTCATTTTGTCACCGACTTATAAGCATCATCCGTAGTGCAAAACTTGATTTTGACATAATCAATATTGGTACGACACTAACATGCTGTACAAACGGGAACTTTACCGCGATAATTCTCGCAACACTACACATGTATAATAAGCACAAATCATTTTCGCGCTAAAACTTTCAACCAACTTTTGTTTTTTTTTTATTTTCACATTAAATTTTCCCCTTTTTCTCTGTTTCATTGTACAATCAATTTTCACTTAACACATCAAAATTCCAGATGTGTCCTAAACTTTTTTTTTTGCAACAAAATATAATAAAAGTAACGAGTCATTTATAAAACGAGATCGACAAAAACTGATACGGCAGAAACGAAACGAAGAAGAAGGATTTTGAATGTGTATAAAAAAAAATGAAAATTGGGGTGCTCCCACCTCGGAATGTTGAACATCAACAGCAGCGCAACAACAACAACAACAACAAAAACAACAATTTTCATTTATTTTAATCAACTGAACATAAAGCTTTTATCCTTTATTTTCTGTTATCCGAAATGTCAATCAATGTTACGGTTATAAATATTACAGTACAAAAATGAAAATTTGACCCAAAAAACAAAATAAAAACGGAAAACTCTTTTACGAACCGAATGTTGCTATATAACTGAAATTGATGATGGTGTGATGTTTGATTGTATCTATCTGTAGACAATGATACGAGTGTGAATTGAATATGTTGCGTATACGGTGATTATATCTGTACATAATTATATGCGGTCTCGATAATTAATTTCAACCCTCCGAGTTGGACCATCACAGGTCATTACTGGCCCGTACCGTGTCTACAAACTGACTCATGACAACACCAGAAGTAATTAGAAAAGTTCTCGATAATTTGTTCTTAACTTTAGCCCAGCATTGTGACTTTGTCATCCGTAGCGAAAAAACATGGTCAGTGACTGGCCGATTTGGACAGAGTCCTCTTTGATAGTCACCGATAATTTCCTCCGCCAGAGGAGTTATTCTTCCCAAGATAATGTATGACAGTAATTTGTATGCAGTGCAAAGGAGAGCTATACCGCGATAATTCTTGCACTACAAGCGATCACCCTTCTTTTTGAATATTGGGCATAACGCGGCCACTTTCCATTCTTCAGGCATAACTTCACTTCGCCATATTAATCGAACAAGATCGTAAAGACTGTTCCATAATATTAGCCCTTCAAATATCAAGAGCTTTCAATTAATGCAATCAAATCCTTGTGAATTTTTCTTTAATCTCTACATGGCCGTGGTGAATTCTTCAGCGTACGGATCCTAACTGAACATCTCAGCGGTCTGTATTTGAGTACTCACATACCGCTTGTGATATGCATGTGAAGTTTTTTACAGATCTACAGATTTTATGCATGGGTTAATTTTACACTGTTAACTCAAAATCCAATAAGAAGAATGATAATTCCAATTGAAATTTTTGAGTGAAAGATGATATACTAAAAACAAAATTTCATTTATAAAACATATTTATGTTGCTAAATGCATTAGATATGAATACAAAGACATAGATTTCATAAGAAAATGAATAAAAAATATTATGTTCACTGTACCTGAGTCCAAATCTCTATCATTGGCCGATAATGGCCTTCAAATAGTTTGAGTCGAATTTGTACTTGAACGAATAAAATTTGGGGACAATTTGATACGAGGGTTGGAGACCACCACTTATGCTCATTAGATGAGGAATTTGATGGCCTATTTGATGTATTATCCCAACTTGATTCCAAATCTCTAACATTGGCCGATAATGGCCTTCAAACAGTTTGAGTCGAATTTGTACTTGAACGAATAAAATTTGGGGACAATTTGCTACGGGGGTTGGAGACCACCACTTATGCTCATTAGATGAGGAATTTGATGGCCTATTTGATGTATTATCCCAACTTGATTCCAAATCTCTAGCATTGGCTGATAATGGCCTTCAAACAGTTTGAGTCGAAATTGTACGAATAAAATTTGGGGACAATTTGCTACGGGGGTTGGAGACCACCACTTATGATCATTAGATGAGGAATTTAATGGCTCATTTGATAAATTATCCCAGCTAGAGTCCAAATCTCTAGCATTGGCCGATAATGGCCTTCAAATAGTTGGAGTCGAATTTGTACTTGAAGGAATAAAATTTGGGGACAATTTGCTACGGGGGTTGGAGACCACCACTTATGCTCATTAGATGAGGAATTTGATGGCCTATTTGATGTTTTATCTCAACTTGATTCCAAATCTCTAACATTGGCTGATAATGGCCCTCAAACAGTTTGAGTCGAAATTGTACGAATAAAATTTGGGGACAATTTGCTACGGGGGTTGGAGACCACCACTTATGATCATTAGATGAGGAATTTAATGGCTCATTTGATAAATTATCCCAGCTAGAGTCCAAATCTCTAGCATTGGCCGATAATGGCCTTCAAATAGTTGGAGTCGAATTTGTACTTGAAGGAATAAAATTTGGGGACAATTTGCTACGGGGGTTGGAGACCACCACTTTTGCTCATTAGATGAGAAATTTACTGGCCTATTTGATGTATTATCCCAACTTGATTCCAAATCTCTATCATTGGCTGATAATGGCCTTCAAACAGTTGGAGTCGAAATTGTACGAATAAAATTTGGGGACAATTTGCTACGGGGATTGGAGACCACCACTTATGCTCATTAGATGAGGAATTTAATGGCTTATTTGATAAATTATCCCAGCTAGAGTCCAAATCTCAAGCATTGGCCGATAATGGCCTTCAAATAGTTGGAGTCGAAATTGTACTTGAAGGAATAAAATTTGGGGACAATTTGCTACGGGGGTTGGAGACCACCACTTATGCTCATTAGATGAGAAATTTACTGGCCTATTTGATGTATTATCCCAACTTGATTCCAAATCTCTAACATTGGCCGATAATGGCCTTCAAACAGTTTGAGTCGAAATTGTACGAATGAAATTTGGGGACAATTTGCTACGGGGATTGGAGACCACCACTTATGCTCATTAGATGAGGAATTTGATGGCCTATTTGATGTATTATCCCAACTTGATTCCAAATCTCTAGCATTGGCTGATAATGGCCTTCAAACAGTTTGAGTCGAAATTGTACGAATAAAATTTGGGGACAATTTGCTACGGGGATTGGAGACCACCACTTATGCTCAATAGATGAGCAATTTAATGGCTTATTTGATAAATTTTCCCAGCTAGAGTCCAAATCTCAAACATTGGCCGATAATGGCCTTCAAATAGTTGGAGTCGAAATTGTACTTGAAGGAATAAAGTTTGGGGACAGTTTGCTACGGGGGTTGGAGACCACCACTTATGCTCATTTATGAGGAATTTAATGGCCAATTTGATGTATAACTACCAAGCAGGATTCCGTCCAAATCGGTCAGTCACTGATCAAGTTTTTTCGCTACGGATGATTCTTTCCAAGTACTACGAAACATCTCGCGATGTACACCAGGTATTCCTAGATTTCAAGCAAGCCTATGACTCGATCAATCGAGAGAGATTATGGTATGCGCTTGAATATTTAGGAATACCGAAAAAATATGTACATCTGTGTAAAATGACAGTAACGCAGTCACAATGTTGTGTTAAAGTTGAGAACAGGTTATCGAGAACTTTTGGAATCAATTCCGGTGTTCGACAAGGAGATGCGCTGTCCCCGATACTTTTTAATCTCATGTTGGAATACATCCTTCGTAAAAGTGAAACATCTCAGGACAATATCTTATTCCGACAATCCAATCAACTTCTTGCTTATGCAGATGATATCTGTGTGATTGGATTAAATGGCAACGGAGTGAAAGAGATACTTGATCCACTGGAACAGTGTTCAGCTTCCGTTGGTCTCAAAATCAACGATGTAATTGATTTCAGTAGTGGTAACCACACGTTTGAAGGAGTGATGAGCTTCAAGTATCATCACTCACGATAATAGTGTGGGAAAGGATATCAAGGTCCGACTTGCCGCTGCGGTAATCGGGTTTTGTATCCTCTACGTCCACTGCTGAAATCAAAATATCTTGCAAATACGGATAAGCTGAAGCTGTACAGAGTGTTGAGCAGACCCGTTGTCATGTATGGATGTGAGAGTTGGACCTTGACGGATGAGTACGAAAGATGGCTTCTAACATTCGAGAGAAGAATCATGCGTGTGATATATGGTCCAAAACGCGACGTCGATGGCACTTACCGAGTTCTTTTCAATCACGAGATCAGGAATTTAATGCAAATTCCTGATATCGTGCATGAAATCAAAGGACAGTGAGTACGCTGGCTCGGACCCGTTCTGCGTGCTGATCCGAAACGAATGATACAGCGAACCTTTAAGGGAGAACCGCCTTTCGGTAGGCGGAGAGGTCGCTGTCGGTGACGATGGCTCCACGGCGTAGAGAGCGATCTGGCATCTTCAAACTGTCTACAATGGTTTGAAGGGCTGGCTCGTGATCGAAACCGTTGGAGTCAGATTGTTGATACGGTACGGGTCAATAATGACCTGTAAAAATTTCCCATTTGTTGGGAAATTTCCACATTTGTTGTTTTTTACGGATGCAGGCTGTCAGCCCAGCGATCCAACCAGATTAAGTCGCCTCCTATACAACAAGCTCTTGATATTGTGGTGGTATTCTAAAGGTTTTTATGTTTCGTGCGAAATATTATCGAAACATGGATACGCTCACCCACAGGCCAACCAACCTCATTAGTTGGGTAAAATAGTGCGGGTGCACAAATTATTTACACCAGAGATAAAAGATTATAATTTTTAGTGGAAAACTCGGCTGCTGAATAAATTGAATGAAATGAATCAAAACAATAGAATGTGTTTGGGAAAATCTCAGTGTTCTCGTTTACGAGTATTATATATAAATGAAAAAGGGGTGAAAATTTCCCAAAAACGAAAACAACAAGTAGAGTAAAAACAATTATGGTTGTCATTTGTATTTTTTGGGAACAAAACAAAACACAAGATTTATTTATAGTATTTTATTGTCACCAAGATGGAAAATTAATTAAAATATTTAAAAGAGAATTTATTTGTTTTTCTTCGTTTTTCCATTTTTACTAGATTTTTATGGTACACAATCTGTATATAGGATATATAGGAGAGAGATTGGATTGTTTTGTGTTCAAAATTAATTTGTATATGCATTTAATTATTATATGATATTATCTATTATAATCCTGTGTGTGTGTGTGTGTGTGTGTGTGTGTGTGTGTGTGTGTGTGTGTCTTTATATAGGGAGAGTACATTTTGTTGGCTTTTGTTTGAGGGGGCCGATCAACATGATGAATACGATAATGCTGTATACTATATGTTTGCGTCTATTGTTTTGGAAATTAACAATATTCTGTTTAATTTTACGGTACGACATAATATCGTCGTAAATTGGTTTGTATTACATTTACCTTTGGGTTATGGTTTTACATTTCGATACATGGTTTATAGAGTCTATATATAAAGAGGTGGAGGGTGTTAAACGATTTTGATTGATGCCGTGTTAAATTAATTTTAATAATATTTGGAATTGAATGGGATCGTTGATTTAGAAAGGATTCGTTTATGAAGTGTCTAAATTAATTAATTTTAATTTACTTAATAACATCAATTTGGTACAGGGTGATTTAGTAAAAAATTACTCGAGTCTTCACTTTGTATTAGAATGTGCCAAAATAGTCTAGAAAGTTTAGACGGTACACCAACAAATGGAGGTGTTTCTACCACTTACAGAATGCAATAGAATACAAAGCTTTGGCATTTGAAGTGTAGGAGGAAAATTTAAGACTCTGGTGGATTACGTGTATATAGTGCATTTGAGTTAGACAGACAATAGCTAGACAGAACAAACACAAATAGGGTTGAATGTCTGGATTAAGGAATCATGTAAGATTCAATCACTGGTGATTTCAAAAATAACTAGACTTATATGGATGCTGAGCTTACTCACATTTGTAAGATACTTTGATTTCTGAAGTTAATATAATAATGCCCGATTGCCAGCGGCAAGGCGTACTTTGAGTAATGAGGCGTACCTTGAGTAAATTCAATGTAAAGTTCAATTTCTAGTGATTGAAGAAATATCTACGGTTACGTTTTGATGACAAATTATCAGTCCTAGTGCAAAAAGTGATCAATATAATGTGACAATGGTGCATACAGGAAGACAAAATTGCTGATTAACATCCAGCCTTGGTTGGCAAAATGATTCAATTTTTAAAAGAAGTGAAATATCTAGAAATACGACCAAGTCAATAATAAAGAATCTGTCAAAAGCTTGATGGTAGCACTTTGGGATTGTAACCTAAGATGATGGCGGCACTTGGGGATTGAAACCTAAGATGATCTATTGATCAAGTTTAACCATTTTAAGACCAACGTTTGTCTACATGTTTCTTTGATATAGTAATTAAGGATTACTCAATAAAGAATTGACCAGTTAAACGACTAATTTAATTGGGGGAGCCTTACAATAGGTGCAACATAATGTATATATAGTTAGCCCAGCTTGTATCCCATGAAAACGCAATGGCAGTACCAAAACTGTCACGACAGTAACTATCATCCCGGGATTTAAATTTAATCATAATCGCCTTACTATCATCTCAGAAAAAAATTAATATGAATCGTAATTTTCAGAAAACGGACGCGTGAGCCAATTGAGCTTCAAATGCCATATTTCGCATATATCTCATATGAACCCAATGGTTTCTTCAACTAAATCAACTATATATGTCTTTCGGTTAAAGTGTCGTGTCTGATCGAATATGTTTTTGATTTGGCACACTCACATCTTCATTTCGTGTGAATTTTTACAATGGAACGTGCTCAAGGCCACGGCTGATGTGTGAATTTATATAGTGAATATGATATACCGATCTAGTCACATAAAATACGGCACTGCATACACCGAAGGCTGCGTGGCTACAGGAATGCTTGTTGTCTACTTTTAACTAGGTGTTTCCTATCATAATGCAGAACTCTGTCATAGGTTGCCGTTTTTATCGTGCTATTAAGTGGGAAAGAAATTGAACCGATAGTGAAAGTAAACTAAATTAGGGTGATGCTTCTCAAACAGCATTAGGTATGAAATTTAAAGCCGTCTAAATGCCCTCAAAATACATAAAGCAGATCTTTCTCAGTTTCGACATCTTCTGCTGTGGAAAACATTATCGTACTGTTTTATATCGACAGCGGAACCAATGTATAATCTGCCATGCAGGAGGAGTGCGGAATTCCATAAAGTCCCTGGACTGGAAAAAAAAGATTAACCCAATACTGATAGACTATAAAATAAGCTATAGAGAACGATTATATTGAAAATAATGGTTTATGCCCATTATAGAAGAAAAAGAACAGATACGAGATGGTTATAGTAAAAACGGAAGGGCAAAGGTGGTAAAAAGACAAGACTTTTAGAAAGCCGATTTTAGGGAAGAATTTCGTGACTCAGACAGACACCTCTTGGCAAGAAAAATAACAACAAGATAATTGTGACATCAATAAGGCAGGCTAGGAACATTCGATTCAATTTTTTAATAAAATGTTACCGAAACATAAAATTAATATTCATTATATCACGATAGTTTGATAGATTCACGATATTTTTGCTAGGGTTGCCATAAGTATAAATTTTATATTCCTGAGATACAAGCTCGGGCTATCTTTTTATACGTTGCAGCATATCAAAAAAAAACTGCTCTGCCTGCATTCACATAATCTGTTTAAAATCTGAGAACAAGTAATTAAGTGGGTTTCCTAAAAATCCTGATGAGATTTCAAAACCTGCTATGCTGGCATACCTCCCGTATGTATGTCGACTTAACTATAATTCCATATACACCTTGTAATATGGTAGTTCCTGATCGGGATTAGTGAACCTAACGAGAACTCTCATATATTTTATACTATTCTATCGGACAGCCAGGTAGCCTTAAAGATACTCATGTCAAACGCCTTCTGATCAAAGCTAGTTTGGGACTGTCGATGAAAAAATTATAGCCACCATAAACCAAATAATACTTAGTAGGTGTTGGAGCACGCTCGACTTGAGGCTACTAATGTCAGATTTTTGTTGGAATGGCAGAGCCATTTTTTGGACTAAAAAAGTTTTTCGAGCCTACAAGAGGACATCGCTTAGCGGTAGCCGTGCGCTGGGTGATATCAAAATGACCACATATTTGGGCGTTCCGTTATTCATATAATCAAATATAAAACTAGTTTCGAAAACATCTGGACCTGATGAACAATCTGCCTGGTTATTCTGTGTACTAGAGGAACACCATCAATCTCTCGATGATCTTTATAACGTTTATGGTCTTGATATAGCTAATTATGGTCGAACTTGTTCATAATGCGGTTCTGGAGCTGCCTGTTGTGATTTTTCAGAAGTGGACAATATGTTCATTGGAGCTATACTTGAAATTTAGTGATCATTTCATACTTTCACCTTACACTTTTTAATAAATTTCATTTCACTGCCACATTTTTTCCACAGATTCACCTGAAACAGACGTAGTACATCTCTTGCATCCTTAATCATATTCATAGAACCGATTTTAAAAATCTGTTACAATAAGAGAAATACTCTCCTTCTCCTTTCATTTATTGCAATCATCTAAAGATCTAATAAATTGCTCTTGGTTAATATTGGTACAGTCTCTTGAACGGTGATCCATCTTTTTTATAATTAAACGGAAAATCACTCAATTCGAAATGATCACCCCAACACCACTACAGCACATGCATTCTCAACTTTTATTAATTTTCCAAATCCAACCTTGGACCTATCATCATACACAGCCATAGTATATATCAGTCACGCTAAGATGAGCTCTCCATTTCGGTTAACCAGTTTTTTGATTAAATAAAATCAATTATTCCAGTAATCGCCTAATTGGTCCAAATAAAGGGGCACTTTCATCATAGATTGTTTCGTTCTGAATGCCTCAGATGAAATGAATTTGTCACCTGATTTACCCATTCCAGAGTTTGATTTAGGGGTGGATCGATATTTTTACCTTTTCCTATTAGGACAAAGTTTGCAAATTCCAAGAGTTTGTAAACTTATTTAAGAGAGCTTGTAACATTCACTGTATGTTATCAAATTATTTTTTTCGATGCAAATTTTATTTGATGGTCTCGCTTCTAATATTATTTTTTTTATTAGTCTATATACCTTTTTAATTGTATATAGATACTCCTCGATAGGAGCGGTGTAGGTCTAATTATGCTGATAAACTTTTCAAAAAAATAAAACACGGGTAGACTAGTGTATCTTGGAGTTTGATTTTATTAGTATATGTACTAGTAAATTATAATTCCTCTATTATTGTTTTCTGGAAAAACAAAACCTGTTTGGGATACATTTTGATAAACATTTAGAAAATAAAAAGTTTTTTCGGGAGTCGAGTTTGGATTGCGAAAAAGTAAGGTGTGTAAGATTGATAAGAATAAATATTGAAAATTGATCAATCGAAAAATTAATAAAGAATCGTGTTTGAAAAGTATATGTGCAATTAGTTAAAATCGCTATATATTAAATATAGTCGATTTAAATAGTGAACCACTAAAACGCCAAGTTGCGTGAGTTCTCGTAAACCGATAGTGAGTCGGAATCACACACGCTTATCGCAGCACAGTCACACACGCTTGTCGCAGCACAGTCACACACGCTTATCGCAGCACAGTCACACACGAGGTCATTTATTGAGTCGATTGAGTCGGAATCACACACGCTTGTCGCAGCACAGTCACACACGAGGTCATTTATTGAGTCGATTGAATCGGAATCACACATGATTGTCGGAGCGGAGTCGCAGAGACACATAGTTGTTGGATCGGAATCACACACGTGTTTATATTTATTGGATCGAGGAAATACGGCAACGCTACTAGTATCAGTCGTCCATTTTGATTGTTAATCTGATCGGCTCTAACCACGCGTTGGTTAGCAAAATTAACCCATATAAGTTTTTATAATTATTTGCTTTACTTAACATAATAACTACTCTTTCCTTCTGGTTTCTATTATATTTTAGGTTAGTTATTTCTACCTTTTCTAAATTGTAGCAGTTGTCCATGGAAGCGCTTTCAGCGGATCAGCTCCACAAAATTAAAGGTAAATACATAATTAATTTCGGGAAAATTCGGTTAATTACTAATTAATGAGTTAAATAAAAAAAAGGAAAGAGCCTATAGTTATTATACGGTCATTCACATCAAAATTTTGTGAATATTTAATTTGAATTAATAATTTCCTTTATAATTAAATAATAAAAACATATGAAGTATAACGTAATCACTTTTGTAATTTTTTTTATTTAAAATGTGTTGAGGAAAGTGAAAAATGTAGATTGTGGTGCTTAGTGGTAGGTATGTCAGTGAATGTGAAGATATAAGCATTTTTTTTTTGTTTGTGGCCTCGTATAGTTCGCAGAATGATTAGCATACCCCACGACTAAATTTACCTCCACCGCTTGAACTCGGGTTACAAAGGCCACGGGTTAATCATGTAACTATATATAAAATATAATTTGTATTTTATGTTAGCGGACCCCAATTACATCTTAGGGCCTCCGCTACAAGCTGGGGAAATTTTACTCCCTTGCGGAAGTCCAATGTTCATCGCTCCTTCCAAGCCCTAATCATATTGGTTAAGGGATTCGGGCTTTTAAGAATACTTAACCAAGATTCTAGTTGGACCGTTCTAAAAGTCACTTTCACTTTTTTAAGAAAAAATCATTTTATTATTTATATTATTATGATCCAAATTATTCCTAACGACCGTAAATATTTGTACGATTTGATCTACGTGTTCAATTGGTCCGTTTTTGATTGTATTTACTGACTTTAATCCAATACAATTATATCCCATACGTCCCTTATTGTGGTCCTGTGTGTTACATCTGACACATATAATTCCTCCAATTATTTAAAGGCTTCTAAGCCTATTCGTTTCCACCACACCAACATTGGATCTGATTACTCCACCAACAGTTCTTTGTTTTTTATCTCTTTCCATCGGTTTCGACCACGAGCCAGCTCTTCATATTGTTGCAAGTAACCAGAAGAAGCCAGATTACTCTCTACGCCGTGGAGCCATCGTCGCCAACAGCGGCCTCTTCGCTTGTTTTAGTCAAACTTTCAACTTTAATTAATTAATTATTTCCCACGGTAAATTGTGAGAGATTAACCGCTTGGCACTAGTATTGGCTTTGTCACTGGTATTCACTTCAATTTTATCACTATAACACTTCCCTAGTGAAAACAATATTTGTTCCGATACGTCACGATTTAACACTATTTGTTATAATAAAGTGGTGACTTAACGTGTATAATCGTGATGTTAACTCGCTTTCTACTAAGCATGCTCTCCTGTTTGGATTTAGACTACTACTGATTAATAAATAAAAAATTGTTACTCACTTCCTGATTCGAACACTCATTAACAAGCACTTTGGCTGCTGTGGTAATATGTTATTATATTTCTGTGTATTTTGTGAATTATACTCTTGGGCGGGCTGATTTTTAAAACCAGTGTCGCGATTTTGGTCGCAGTTTTGGTAGTTTCTCTCCAAATGAGACAAGTTATTTTGTGTACATACACGCAGTATAATACACAATATGATAGCGTATGCTGTCATTTAATTTGTTTGTGGTAGTGATATTTGTCTCATTCCTATGAACTAATTCGTGTGGTTACATGAATATTTTTTGTGAATCGGTACAAAACCGCAAATACCACGGCGGATAGAGTATTTTATGAGACATGTTTCACCTACTACATAGTTGGGGAGATAGCGATTGTAATTCGATAATTCAAAATAAATCTCGTTTTCGTTTTTTTTTGAACAAATATTTTTTTAATCAAAATGACGGTAAGTTTTTATGAATTGATTTCAAGTAATTATATTAGTATAGTATGTAATAAGCAAAAAATAGTTACTAATTTGAATTTATATTACATATTTTGTTTATATTTTATTTATGTAGAATTTTTCCATTGTAATTATTAAAGTAATAAATATTTTATATATTCTTACAGGTCAGAGTGACTAATGCTCAGAAACACATGTTGTTAAAATTTCTTGAAGAAAATTTTCAAGCAATGTTTTCTTTCGTGGGTTCCACAAGTAACAACAGAAAATTGGAACTGTGGACCTTTAAATGAAACTAGCAATTTAAATGAAATTTCAGAAAATAAAAGAAAAGTGGAACAATGGAAAAGGGTATATATTTTAATTAACAAAATTATCGAAATATAATATTTTTATTTATAATAAATAAATTTTGAAATTTTAGGTATGGCAGGATATGACAAAAAATGTTAAAAAAAAATTAACAAAGCTTCGTCAAGAGAGGCTACGAACTGGAGGTGGGATCATAGAAACAGCACTGACTGATGAAGAAGAGCAAATCATAATGATTTGCAACATTAACCATTTAGACGGGGCCGGACAAATTGCCGAGCCTGGACTGGTAATTTTTTATAAAATACTTAATAATATTTAATTTTCACTTTATATTTATTATTTCATAGATATCACAAACCAGAAGCCGCTCTCCAATAAATAATTTACCTTTACCCTCATCCTCTCCTGAACCAGAAATCCTTGAAGAATATTTAGACGAGTCATTCACCAGTTCTCCAGAATAAAGTCCAATTATGTCCACAGAAGAACATCCTTTGTCAGACATCCCACAACATTTTCATTCTATAAATCCTGTGCCCTTGCCAAGTTCATCCACATCCCAATTGATTATTCTCCCTATACTTAGTCCATTCACACCTTTACTATCCCCTGTCCCAATACCTATTCCATCCATAGCCCAAATACCCCCTGTCACATTACCTAGTTATTCTACATCCCAAGTGATCCCTATTCCAATACCTATTCCATCCATTTCCGATAGATCAAACACCCCCAGTGCTCGGCGATCGCGAATACGAAGAGCAAGGATTTCTAACATCGGAGGAGGACAGCGTTTGCGAGGCAATCCTAGGAATGTGAGTTGTGCATACGAAATTATAAAATATATCAATTAACGTTTGATTTATTTTACTTAATAGGAAAGCGTAGCGTTTTCCGGAGTGGAAAGGGCGATAAATCTGCAGGAGGACACTAATAATTTATTACGGGAATTGATAGAAGGGGTGCGGACTTCAATTGATAGAAGGGGTGCAGAACAGTTAAATAATATTATGGAAATGTTAAATAATAATAATTAATAAAAACAACAAATTATTTATTTGATTTTATTTTTAAATTTTCGGCAAATACACTTCTTGTTAAAGCGTCATCATTAGATAAGGTCTTTCAATTATAAAATTTGATTTTGTTGAAACAAATTTAATAAAAATAACCGGTTTTCTTCACCAACAGTTCCTTCTCTAATATTAGGAACTGGAACAATTTCTTCGTCGATTTCCATATCAATTTCAGCAATAGGATAGTTATTGTTAATTAATATATTGTGTAACACAGCGCATGTGTAAATAATATTTGCCGATCTTTCATGGCTGTAATGAAGATGACCAGATGATGTTAAAAGGCAGCGGAATCTGCTTTTTAAAACTCCGAAACAACGTTCTATGCCGCTTCTGATTTTACTATGCACTTTATTGAATCTGTATTGGGTGGCTGTTCTTGGGTTACGATATGGCACCATCATGTACGATTTTAATGCATATCCACTGTCACCTATCATGAATAATATTGAATAATATGCTATCATCAATAAAAAAATTCCTTTAATATATATATATATATATATATATATATATATATATATATATATATATATATATATATATATAAATTATATATATATATATATATATATATATATATATATTAATATACATATATATATATATATATATATATATATATATATATATATATATATATATATATATATATATATATATATATATATATATATATTCTTATTAATGCATTACCAAATAACCATGTTTGATTATCCTCTAAATTTAATCGTTCCACTATCGACAGAATTGTGCTTCCATTTCATATATGGGAGTCATGAGTGGATCCTGGATATCTTGCATTTACGGTTAATATTTTAAGTTGTAAATCGTAAATCTGAAAAGTTAGAACCATTTATTAGTTTTACCTATTTTTCAAATAATTTACTAACATTTTTTGATTACCGCTTGGGTATTTATAGAATGATATCCTTTCCTGTTAACATAAGCATGTTCATCTCTTTTATGGATTCTTGTCATTGCAATATGGGTACAATCTATCAATCCGATTATACCAGGAACACCATACTTATTTAAAAATTCCTGTTTTTTTATATTACATAATTCCCTTGTTTCGGGGAAAATTATGTAATCGTTCACTAATCTTGTCCCAATTAATTTACTTATCCGTCTTATGCTAGACGAGATTTTACTTTGGCTCATAAAGGCAAAAGCATCTAGTCCCACGCGCCGCTGGTGGCTTCCACTAGCGTAAAAATTCAAAGCAGCCAAGACCTCCAAATGTAATGGAATTTTATTTTTATTGCCACTATCATCAATATATGGGCTTATATCAAAGATCAATTTATGTACCACATGTTTTGGTAAGCGATAATTATCTATGAAACTGTAAAATAAAACCATAATTCTTATAAAGGTATAATAAACATATATTTAATTTATTTATTTTTAATTTACCATCTATCGGATATGTTGAAAGGATCCATAGTATCCCGCAAATATTCATTGTATACTCTTGTTTTATATTTTCTTTCAAAATACACAATTGGCACGATTAAGGCCATTGTAATATTAAATTTTGCTTACTTCGTGTAAAACTCAAAACAATTCTATAATAAACTATAGTTTTTTCACTTGTTTGACGACGTTTGGAAATGTTATGAAAAAGCAGTCAAGTAAACAAACCAAAAAAACATATGCTTCATATTATACATAGACCTTTACCTTAATACTAATGTTTACCGGTAATTTGTCTCATTTGGAGAGAAACTAACAAAACTGCGACCAAAATCGCGACACAGGTCTTTGGTTTTTCTGTCTATCTGTATTTAATGTAAGTGTAAGACATTTCATTCACTGCTCCCTCCTATTAGTTAAATCAATATGAACTGAGTTAGATTCATTTAGTTTAATTGTTCGTCTTAACGTTTAGGGACATAATGAGCATTCCGCAATTTGGTTAAATCTGCTTTTCTCCACTTATTTTACACCGTCGTTAGGCAAATCGAGCGACTGACATCTTATAAAATTGGCATCACAAGATGAATCTGCCACTATATCTGAAATATCTACCACTCCTTCCACACCACCGATCGAAGTCGAATTGATTGATTAATCCCAGTCCAAAGATTTTTATTAGTTCTATCTTTCAATTATATCTTATATAGTGACTCTCCGATTGTCATCCAATTTAAATGTCCTTCAATTAAAAACAAACACTTTACGAGTTAAGGATCTCAAACTTTTCAATAAGAGAAAAATTCAATAAAAACTACAAAAGAATTTTTTTTTTTTTTTTTTAATATAATTCGAATCTTCTCAAATGTTTCGTTTTCAATTTTATTGATTGCCGTCCATATGTCGATAACAAGTGTGGTATTTTTGTATATAAGAAATACACAATCTACAAAAACAGAACAACAATAGAAGTTAACTAAAACTTAGATTAGATTTTCACCCCTTCGTTTGTTTTCGAAGATATTCGATTTTACTTTGTTCCACCACAAGCTGTGAATTTTCCAAAAACAAGAACGAACACCAACATACAATAAAGTTTAAGTGAAAGTTATTATTTTATGACCGCACACACACACAGACACACACACACAACCACAAGAACTGGAGGAACTGTTTTGTTTTTTCTTGGCACAAACATTGAAATGTAAATCAAATTTTGGGCAGTCGGTAATATGATTAAGGCGTTTGTATAAAATGAGGGGGGTTCTTCGGATAAATTATAAGTTTTGTGCAATATATATGGTAAGTATCC
Source organism: Tipula lateralis (assembly GCA_963932295.1). NCBI lineage: Eukaryota > Metazoa > Arthropoda > Insecta > Diptera > Tipulidae > Tipula > Tipula lateralis. The sequence continues at coordinate 55,886,765 of OZ010738.1, forward strand.
TGGCGCTTTCTAAATATACGATATTTTCTTGGCAGACAATCATAAAAATACAAATCATAAACTCATTCATTTATAAAATACGATGTGATTGTTCTTTATATATCAGCAACTTCTTCTTCTTCTTCGACTTCGTTTTATTTTATATTTTGCCCATCTTAACCAACTCAACTGCATAATTTAATAAGAAAACATACATACATAAAATATATTCTTGTACAAGTAAAATTAATTAAAATAAGCGATCTGTTATTATTTTAATAACATGATGTTAATCACCTCGCACTCTTCAGGTTCTAGCCTATGTAAAGGGTTTTCCAATAAGAGGTTTTATTTTCAATAGCCTGCTATATCAGCAGCTGTCAATTTTGAAGCTGACATCTTTTGACATTTGACAAGTAAAAATTATTGAGAATTCCGCAGTCACAGTGTTCAAAACTAAAGCACTTTTTGGTCGTCGTGGGGCACCTTCTTGGCCAGAAATAAGAATGAATTTGAGCTGTTGGGATAAGTTAGTGATGTGAAGAATCGAAATCGCTTGCGTCACTCAAGAACAACTGAAAATAATGCCACTTAGAAAACCCAGGTTTGTCGATTCCTTTCAATCTTTGGATTTAAACATTCCACAAACGACACTACACATTCAGCATATTACATTAATGCAATATTTTCTTTGCAAACTCGTGTTTTCTTCAAGAAGATCAACAAGAATGTAGACCAAATTGAGCGACGACATAGATCCATATTAATCAACATCGATGATTCCGAGCAGGGCGCGAAATATTTTGATGAAAAATTACTACGAAATGCAGACACAAACTTATTTAAGTTTAATCAAGTGGTAAGCGATCATCAAGACAATCCAGTAAGATCAACCAACATGCGATTCCCCAGTTTGGAAATGTCTATTTTTTACGGAGAATATAAAAAGTGGCAATTTCTCAAGGACCGGTTTTTTCAGGTCATACATCAGGGTAAACTTTCTAACATGGAAAAAAACCCACGTCCAGAAAGCCGCCAAACTTATCAGCCATCTATGAGCTGTGGCTAAAAATTATGAGCAAGTATGGAATATCTTGCAAAACAGAGTTAGCAAACCCTTTTGAAACTGGATGAATGGATGGAATTTTTGTGCAGTTTTCAGTCGTTGGAATCTTCAACGACACAAAAACCAGCAATCATTAGACGAAAAATAGAGGAAAGTATTTAACAGACAGAGGATATGACAAATCCAACAACATTTGGCCTTTTTGCAGTGAACAAGAACATCCGCTCACCAAGTGCCATGATTTCTGAAACCTCATACTATCAAAGCCTTTTGATTGATTTTGGCACCCGAACTAGAATCTGCACCAATTACCTTGGACATAGTCCGAGAACTCAGTGCTCTGAAAACGAAAGAAATCACCAGTTGTTTGACGAGCCGTTCCCACAATCAGATAAGAAAGTCTCGATTAGCACCGCTGATACACATCATACCACGCTACTAGCGAAAGTAATGGTGAGGAGTGCAACTATATATATAGAAGGATCACTAACTAACTTAAGTATATTAATCGATTCGGGCTGAAACCGGGTCTGAAATAAATGTAGCATTCATGTACATATAACATACATTTAACATTGAACAAATAGGATAGGTACATTGACAGGCCGACCACACAACACCACAAATAGAACAAAACTTTTCATATGACAGTGCCACTGAGATACGTCAGACAAATCTCAAATATACCTGCAAGTTGGTTTCGTCTCGATAATCTACCGTGGCTGAATTTTGTGCTATTATATAGATGGCGTAAGGAGAACAGGAATATAACGTTTTGCCCGATGTACAGTGAGAGGCCGAAAGTTATAAAAGGCGATGCGTGTCAGCGAAAGGGGACTTTTTTATCTTGTTGTTGCGAGAAATACGATCGATAACAAGAAAAGATCGAAAAAAATAAAGTGAGGAAGCAACAGGAAGAAAACACAACACGGGGTGAAAGTGGTTCGTACTAAGAAATACGTTGATCCGGACTATATCGGCAAGTGGAACGCGAGCAATCGTAGTGCTTGTCCGTCATCCTGACGTCGAGGAACACATGTGTCAGAGAAAGATTGAGCTGTACGAGTGAATAACAGGTTAGTGCCATTTTTCCTCACAAGTTCCTAGTGTAACCAATTTTTTGATACACTAGGAACCGGACAGAGCTAGTCACATTCGTGCGCGCGGGCTTGCGTCCAAAAATAGTCAAATTATCCGCTGAATTGGGAGGTGGAGGAAGAGCAACGGGAGAGGACGGCCCAAAATCAACATATGTACATTTTATATTCCTGAGCTTCCTACTGAACGAAACACACCTAAAGGATTGAAGAGTCGGCTACTATTGCTCGAATTGGTTTTTTGCTTGTTACGGATGTTTACAGCGAGTGTATTGGCAACGAAATAATTAAAGAAAAGCCAAGCTTCAAAGTCACAATGGGACAAATATCGAAAGTACGATGAATCGATTTTGGGAATTGGAAGTCGTATCACGTACCATGAAAGCTCAAACGAATACGTAATCTGCGAAAAAAAATTCTAAATTCTAAGAGCTAAACGGACGCTTGGTAGTGCAACTTGCATTCAAAGAATTACAAGATGACCAGCTAGGTAGTTCCCGACCACGAGAACTTCGGAAAATATACAATAATTTCATGATCAAATACCACCGGATGAGTCATATGAAGTTAGAAGCCCCTATGCCGGCAAATATTACTCATGCCGTAATAAATAAAACTAGAGAGTCGAACAAGATTCATGTAGTATTTGACGCCTCCATGAACACATCAACCGGTTTGAGTCTAAGTGATACCATGCACATAGGTCCACCACTACAAAAATATCTGTGGGCCAGTTTATTAAAATGGAGAAAACATCGTATATAGTATTCTCGGCCGACATCAAAAAAATGTATAGGCAAATCAAGATCAGCAATCATCCGCAGAAGCCAGTCACACAATGATAAACTATTTTTTATGTATATAGATGGCGAGTTAACGGGTGCGGATTCCATAAATGATGCTCAACAGTTGAAAATCCAGTTAATTGAACTTTTGAGTAAGTGTGGAATGAGCCAATGGTCAAAATGGTCCAGTAACCATCCTGACATCCTGGTTAAAATATCAATGAATGATTGTTAAAAAGCCTCTCCATCCTCAACGTGTCACTGTTTGGTGTGGTTTTTGGGCTTGCGGTGTGGTTGGACCTTACTGTTTCGAACATGATACTGTTACGGTGAAGGATTACGCTACCGAGCTATGATAAAAGATTTTTTATGGCCGGAATTGGAAGATATTGATAAGCACGACGGCCTTATTTTCTATAACGGCGCTAGGTGCCACACAAGCAATGAAACAATCGTATAGAGGTGATCTCGAAGAGGTGATCACAATTGGTTGGCTTGAGATTTAACACCTTTAGACTTTTTCGAGTCGATACAGCCGCAAATGTGCGAATTGGTCATGGAAAATATCATGAAACGGATATAATGACGAAGCAAAGCCGTGGCTGATATCGTGTTCAAATGTTATAATGGCATACCTTCCGCTAAGTAATGAAATGAACATTCATTGATGTCTCCTAAAACACACTCGTTTTTCATAAATATCAAAATGAAACCTCTTATTGGATTCTTGTGTACGTATCTGGTCGTCTTATGTATAAAAATTCTTAGGCTGTTTCGCTTATAAATAGAAAAAGGAAACGTTGTTTTCTCAGCTCATGTGAAACGCGACCAACCACCATATGTCGCTGTCGAATACAATTAAAATATTAAATGAGATAAATCCAAGATGTTGTTGTTGTAATTTTTTTAATTAAATGTGACATTTTTATATTTGTCTTAGTCAATTTTTCAATTAAATTTTATTTTTTGGTCTGTTTAAGAGTGTATGCATGTAATTTGTCAAAAGTACACGAGAGAAAGTGCAAAATATTCAAGATTTATTTGCGTTGAAAATTGGATATTCTCAACCAGCAGATACACTTAACTAGATCTTCATTTATAATTAAGATCAGTTTATTCGTCATTATCCATCTTGCCTGGGGACGAAAGATTTATTGGAATCTAACGTATCTCAATAAACTTGGATTTTATAATTGACGAGCAGTGAAGTACTACCTTTTCGACACAAGATTATTGTTTAGGGTCAGCGAATCTGTAAACCAATTTATTAAAGGTTTACAGAAGTCCATGACAGGTTCCTACCGAAGATTAGGCAAGTTGGCTAGCGAATTCGTAAAGCAATGTATCAATAGTGTTTTGCCGCCTATATACAGGGTAGGCAAAAGTCCATTGATTGTCTAAACGGTTATTTGGCCTTTAATTTTTTTTTCGTTATGATTAGAAAATTATATCGGCTAAATGGTGACCACGATACAATATGCAACTTTTGGCCCGTTTTAAGGCATACTTTATGACATCTTGCAACCTCTCAGCAACATGAAAATGGACATCCTGCAAAATGAAAGTGGGCTTCATCGCTCATTACTAGGATTGCATTACTGTACTGAACTCGCTGATCAGGACCACTCGGTAGCAATTTTTGAACTATTTGAATTTTGTACCGGAACATTTTCAAATCACTGCGTGCAGAAATGTGTAACTGGGAACCACGTCTCCAAATTGATGTTTTTGGAGACTCCGCAGCCACATTTTCAGCGTAACGAGACGTCCGTTATATTCCAGAACGATATCCATGTCGAAAATTCGCATGAAAACGATAAATTGTTGTTTTGTGAGGCACTGGACGATAAGGATATTTTTGACGCAATTTCCGATGAGTGGCAAGAATGGAACGATTATTTTCAATAAATATTGTCACTAGTGCTATTCGTCCTTGTGGCGTATTTATTCAATGGTTAAAGCGAAACTGAGCTAAACGTCACACAACCAAGATGGCGCGCAATTTAAATGGTAGCGGTACTTTTGCCCTACCCTGTACAAACTGAAACTCTCGAGAAGCTCAAATGACTCAAACGTCCGATTGTACAAAAGAAAAGGAAGGAAAGGAGCCAATATCGAAGCACAACGGAGAAGGTCGATCGATTTATCGTTTTAATTTCACTGTGAAATCGCCAACTCACTGACTTTCAGCATAGAGACGCAGGAGTTTAGATAACTTCAATATGAAGCTGCTAAACAGTTAATAAACAGTGAGAAGAAATTGGAAAGAAGTCCATCAAATCTAAGACATAATCACCCACGAATGCAGAACATATATTCATTGTTGAGATAGCAGAGATTGGGCCTTCCAGCGTCCTTTTCTCTATAGAGAACAATTTTCAAAATCATATTTTGATAAAAAAATTCCCGAACGACGGCAGTTATTGCTTAATGTCGATTGGCATACTTAACAGGTCTTGTTTTTGTACCTGGTGACCGTAGAGGAGGTCTGACCGCAGAACGATTTATGAAAAATACTCTTGGAACATGTATTGTGTTACGAAGGATATTGAGCGAGTCTCTCGGCTTTGCATTTTCCAGCTGCCAGTCCCGAGGTGTAATCTTCCCAAGTGGTTGTCAAACCCTTGGTTAGGCCAATGGGGAATTGCAATCAATACCTTCATGTGTGTATGACACCAAATATCGAAGAATGAGATTCAACGATCAGTCTTTTCAACCACCATCCAAAAACGAAATCCTGTTATAAAAAAGTTGGTACGCTGGGGCAGATTATAAATTTCAATCTGTAGTTTTGTAGAAAGATCCCAAGTTATTACAAAAATATTATCAAAGTTCCAACTTGAACTGGAAAAGCCAAGTGTTTTGTTGTCATTCATTATAATTCAAAGCTTAGTTAAAGCTCAGTTAGGTAAAATTATCTAAAGACAGGTTCTAACAAATAACTTTATACACTATCAACAAAGTCCTATTCATCTGTATCTTACACATCATATTTTACACGAATATATGATCTTGGTTCATTAGATGATACGTTGTTCAATACCAAGACAACACTCATCATCAAACCAATCATTTTTTGCATAAACCAACTTATAGTCTGCTTGGCGGAATCATAACGATTTCTTCATTTATTTCCTATTCTTTCCTAAACAACGACTAAGTTGAGGTCCCATCACTACCCTTGTGTTTGGTTGAAGACAAATTAGATCGTCCGTATTGGTTGGTACCCATTAATTTGGTTCGACTTTTGAAATGACTGTACCTGCTGGAACAGTAAGTATATTGTCCTCTCTTCATTGTCAATAATAGGTTCGGGTCGGGATATTAGTCAGTCTGATTGCTGTCAGCTCTATCAATACAGGTAAACTGAATCTTTATTTGCTAAATGGATGGTCTTACAATGGTCTTACAAAAACGAAGATTTAATCGTTGTCATAGCTACGGTTACGTAATTTGCATCACGAGTTACAACTTTGCATTTCTTGCAGCTAGCGGATGCCATAACTTTTCTTCCTTCGCCGAAATCCACCAATTAACTCATTTCTTGATGTCTTCAGAGAAAGTACAAGTGGTAATAAGAGTTCATCATTTTCAGAAATTGTTTTCATGCTAAAAGATCATCTTGTCTAGCCGTTTAGCATGTTGCGGCCATTTATCCTTCAGTGATCGGCACAAATGTTATTATTGGAGTCGATAGTACTTTCTATTAAAAGTTCCGGTGGGTTTGAGCAGCACATAAGAAATAACACCCAGCTGATCCCGTCAAATACAGAGTGTTACCTTAAAATGGATATTTTGGTTTACTGTCAATGTTAACCATGTATCTAAAATCGATTCAAAAATAATTGGCACCCGTTCATTCTCTTTCGGCTTCAATTCACATAATACTCAGGTTTCAATCGGAGAAACCTCGGTCCATGTATCCAATCTCATCCTTTCCAGAGGCACTAGACTGGCAAACATGAACGACACTGCAAACTACAAGCTGAAATAGTAACAAGAGTAAGGAATTCGCAGCTCAAGAGCGCGAAAAAGATACCTTGCCGATGTACAGTGCGATACGGAAAGGTTATAAAAGGAGCGATGTGTGAGGTGGTGAAAAGGCTTTATTGGGGGTTTTGGTTGAAGTGAAAGCGGATGAGGTGTCAGGAAAATGAAATAAATTAAGAAAGCAATAGACTAAGTACAGGGTGTCCGCTGGGAAGGTACACTACTGTGTTTTGCCGCCATTTTGGTAAACGTTAGTCTTGACAGTTCATATTTGGCAGGCGTGAAGTAGACACGTGACAAATTTATTACGGAAACATATTCGATAAACCAATGTGTTTTAATTGTTAAAAGATTTTATTAAAATCAATCATCGATTACTGTGACGATGAGAAAGTTACGTGAAATTTTTGGGAGAAACAACATGCCAACAAAACGCACTATTTATCGTGCAGTGAATGGTTTCCAAGAAAGAGGGCCTGTAGGTGAAAGGCCCAAGCATGGCCCACAACATACTACTGTTCACGAAAATGTTCAAAACAATCCATCAACCTTAATTAGAAGCGGTGCTCAGGATTTTGGTCTTCAAAGGAAACGTTTTGCCACAATTTTGCACAAGGATTTGCATTTGTTTCCATTTAAGATTCAGTTGACACAAGAGCTTCTTCCACAAGACCATTTACGCCGCCGTATATTTGCCAAAAGGATGTTACAGCCCATGATAACCCCGATTTTCATAAAAAAATCATAATGAGTGACGAGACACATTTTTAGTTGATTGGATATGAGAATAAACAGAATAGTCGGTTCTGGGCAATGGAAAACTATTCAAGTTATTCATTTATAAACAAAAAAATCGAAAATTTATAAACAAACAAAGTAGTATACCTTCCCGGATGACACCCTGTATATAAATAAAGATAGAGTGGTCTAAGAACCACGTGGAAAGTGGTCGCGATGCTTGTTTGACGTCGACAGGCATTGTGGAACGAGCATTGGTGGATCGAGATAGAAAGGTGACACGTGTTAAAACAGCATAACCCCCCAATTATTCCATCCAGCCAGAAGCTCTTTAACCAACCAAGAAGAGCTACATTCATGGACGCAAGATGGCGCCCTACAATAAATCGAAATTTGTCTGCGAATTGAAAAGGTGAAGGAAGAGTAAGGAAAACGGACGGCCCCGGTTAACTTAACGTTGGTGTCTGAATTTATAGTGTCACTATATATAAAGTGTCAAAATTTAAATAAAATTGTTTTTATTGCAAACGAGCACGTCACACTTGAGACGTATAGCCTCTAGTTCCAGCTGATACTGTTTTATAGATAAGACCATCTAACGTGTATTTTCTACATAACTGCATCAAAACCTCCATTCATATCACTCCTTAATTTTTATCATCTCGGAAATAGCTTCTTCGTCAACCCCTGGTTCTGGTGTGGAATTCTTTTGGCTAAGACACATTCGTGATATCTGAAAATGCTATTAATCCGGTAAGATTGAACCATATACCCAAATGTCAAAGACTTCTCTCACATATCATGTGTTGGAATGTAAACTAAATGTTGAAATGACATTTGAACTGGAACACACTTGAAAGAGAGACTCGTATATATTTATCAACCCACCACAATGAATCGTTAAAGACCACCATCGTTGATCCTTCTTCGCGATACGTTTGCCAATTTATTTTCTTGCATCATTTCTCTTCCATATTTGGAATCATAAATATTGTGTAACTTTCCTGTCAAGATAATATCACGTTCAATGATTAAGTCATTTCCAGTTGAATAAGCCTATTAAAAATCTATATTTCATTCTAGGAAGTCCATCCATTAAAAATCGCCGAAGAATTCAAATTTTCGTCTTTTTATCACTGTTTTGATTTCTTAATCAATCAAATCGTACATACATACATACGCCTAAGACGAAAAATAAGCTGACTGCAAAAAATAACTATACGACAGTACAGAATATAATATATGCTGTAGATTGTACACACACACACACATACACAAAAAATTGAAAGTGATTTATGAACACAACAAGAGACATAAAAATATCAAAAAAAAAAAATTTAATTAATTTCTTCATTAAAACTAAGAAAATAATGAAATCATAAAAAAACTACAAAGACGGGATGTGATTCATTGTACAAAATTCTTAACAGCACACCAACAAAAAACAATAAAATCCACTTGTCTTATTAATTATAAATTCATAACATGTTGGCCCAATTGAACTATTGAATTGTTAAATAAATTTTGTGTACCCAAGTATTTTGGCAATTCGTTGCCCCACCTCCCGTCCCACCGGCAATTGTCTTATCGCTCGTCTTATATAAAACGAGCGAGATGAATATTACGTAATCATTAGTGTTCGCCATCGCCCGCGATTTCTTGATGGTGCTATATGTTAATTAATCACAACAACAACAACAATTGCGACAGAAGAAAAAATACTTGAAGTCTTGACTAATCTTGTGGAAAAAATGTGAAAAGTAGAAATACATAAAATTTCCATTTATACGAATAACAAAAGAAGGAACGAAAAGCACAACTTTTATACAATTTTTTAATTCTAAGTGTAATATTAATGTCAATCAACGATAAAAATATAATTAATAATTAAAATAAAAAAATTAATAAAATTTTGTAATAAAAACGAAAAAAAAAAGTTTCTTGAGTTGTGCTTTTTTGTTAAATGAAATATTAATAAAATAAAAAGCTTCTAAATATTATGTTTTTTGTTGTTGTTGTTATTGTTTGAATTGTATTTGTTGAGTGGAGTTTAATTGTTGGATTTTGATTGAGTGAAAGCTTTTATATACGAATTAATTTTGTGGGTTAGAATTAGTGAGTTGGCTTAATTAGTGGGTTGGCATTAATTTAAAGTAAAGAAGGGCGAAACTTTGCCATTTATCATCATCGAGTCGCTGACAAGACATCAACGCATTTTGAACGCGCAACAAACTGGTTCAGTGGCTTGTTAGTGAAAGTGTTTGTAATGAACCAACATTATAACAATTAAACATTGCACGAACCACATTACGACGCATTTTAAATGTTGATCATTATTTGGATCCAACAAAGTACTTATTCAATAACTGAGGCCGCAACAGACCATTTTGGTCGTCGTCGTTTTGTTAATTGAATGATTGTACGAAATGAAGGTTTTTCACCAAAAATCACCTTTAGCGATGATGCCCATTTAAATGGGTACGTCAATAAGCAAAATTGTGGAATTTGGGAAGCGGAGAATCGACATGTTATAGTCACGAAACAGATCCTGTTTGGTGTGGTTGATGGGCTGGTAGAAAAATTGAAATGGTTCTGGTTTGTGGAGAAACTGGCAGAAATCTTGAAAATGCTGTTGCTATTTACGCTCAGCGTTTTCCGGATAGGATTCGTTCACGTGCTTCATTTGGCCGTACTATCAAACAATTTAATACTGATGAAGATGTTCAACCGAAAAAGAGGATCCGTAGAGCAACAGTCACTGGAGAGTATAATGATATTGCAGTATTGGCAGCAGTGGCTCATAATCCTCATGTTAGTACATGAGAAATAGTTCACGATTTCGGATTGTCCCTCACCAGTGTTTGAGAATTTTCAGACAGCACAAGTATCTTCCATATCATGTGTCATCAACAAAATCCCAATTTTTTTCGTTGCGTTCTCTGACGAATCGTCTTTTACAAACCATGGAACGGTTAATCGACATAACATGCATTATTGGAGTTACAAATCCGCACTGGCTTCGTCAAGTTTAGCATCAGCGTACTAGGCAGGTACTGTTTAAGTCCACTTTTTGCTTTAGTGGAACAAGGCCGTTCATCTACAGCCAGACAGGACTTCAACGGAATTTTATTACAATTCTTTTTCAATGTCTCGATGAGCGGTAGAATTTTAAATAGGCGGTCGTAATTTTGATGCTCTCTTGGTAATTTTTTTTCATTATTGTAAAAGAGAAGATAAGATTCAATTCTTTCAAAATTTGGTAACGACATTGTATTTTGGATCGTTTGATGACCTGCTAAAGGGGTTCTAATACCGACGATAGTTAGGAATTTTTAGAACCGACAGATTTCTAGTTCGTTAGTAACCTTTGTGTTATTATTATTTTTCTGAATTGCATATTCATTTGATTCTTTGACAATCAATTTTACTAAATCGTCATCAAAAAATATTTAAAGCACGCAAACGGCGTGGATAAATTCAAATATTCAGTAGGAAGAAACTCATCGCCTAGAAATCTTCACTTTCCTCCTTTAAGAAATCTTGACACCACCATAGTTTCATATCGTCCAGTAACACGGAAGTTTCCTCTAGCGATTAGATGCTCGTAGAAATATTATTGTCACCAACAAAGTCAATTGGTAAGTTAACGATGTCAAATGGTTCCTCCTGTAGTTCATTGCAGTCATCCTTTTCGTTTTCAATGGTTCGTCGAACTGTTTCAATCATCAAATAGCTCATCTTCACTATCTGTCCAGGCATCGATAATCTGTAAGATTTCCGCTTCGGTCAACACTATATGACAAAGTTTAGTGACAAAAATATTGATAAATATTTGTCAGTGTTTTTATTGTTATTGTGAAAAAAATATTTCATTCTGATAATTTATTTTCATTTCGAATTAGAATATTACAGTTATACATACCTTCATTTATATTTTTCAACAAAAATATAATTTTTATTATTCTTAATGAACATTATACTTAACAAAATCTAATCACTATGATAAAAATGTATTCTATATGATACAATGATCAGTTTTTCTGAAATGGTCTAACTGATCAGTTTGCTATCAAATTGAAGATCAATCTAGATGGATAAGAAAAGTAGCGCTGAACGTACTCGACCGAATTATAGAGGGAGAAGTTCAAAATGGATGTTCCCTTCCCGGAAGAATGTTCCAAATTAAGAAAGCTTTTTCTTTTATTATATAATATTGTCACGAATCACATATGTCACCAGTGATAACTTAAAATGAATATAAATTATAGCAGTAGGGGTTATTTATAATTTTGAATAATGAAATAGGCGGAGCGAACAAAATAGGACGAAAAGAACATTCGCGAAGTGTAGAGATGCAAAATAATGAAATGTTGAGGTGGTCGACCCGCTTTTATTGGAAAAAGTCATTATAAATTTTGATGTTCGGATGATTGCAGGCCAATAAAATACAAGAATCATTGTTTAAAAGCTTCTACATTCTCAACATATCACTGTTTGGTGCGGTTTTTGGTTTGATGAGGACGACGTTAATTTCACAGCAAGATGGCGCTATGTGGCACACAAACAACGACACAATCGCAATTTGGCTGACCGTGTGCTTTCTCGAAGATGTTATCACAATTAGCCACCGAGATCAAATGGTTAAACACATTTAGGTCTATGCCAATGCTTCACAATCGATTCAAAACCAAAGCAATGGGACTAGTGAAGTTATGGCCGCATATAACCGCAGATGTGTGAATTGGTCTTGGAAATTTCATGGAAAGGATATGGTGGTGCAAGCCTAGCCGTGGTGACCGTTTGGATGATATCGTTTTCAATTCGTCTTCCTCTTTACTATGAAACAAATATTCTTATTATTGAAAAACTCTCAGTTTTGCAAATGAATAGGTATAGCTTATAGGAAGACTGCAAATTTAAAGCCCATTCAATGATAAAATTTTATTGATGTACGATCATATTATATTCTTAAGAAGAAAGTTAAGGCTTTTAAGTCACATATTCATCTTACGAATACTTATCCTAACCAATCCTTACACTATTACAAGAATATTGAAGAAAAACCAGCTCAGAACCAGGCAACTGAGTGGACTAATGTTAAAAATTATAGCGAGCAAAGGAATTGGAATAATACTACTTTTTCTTCCGCTGGCGCTATATCATGCAGGGATTTGGCCAACTCAACGATGCTTCTCCAAATAGTCGACGGCAAGAGACCATTAGATACGGTGTTCGAATTTAGGTTTTTTCCACTTCGTTCAATCATTGGGTAGGAGGTCTTCCTCGAGGCCCTACTTTCGTTGAAACCGTATCTAAGCAATTTTATCCAGGACGATTCTATGAATCCAACAATGTCAATATTATTAAGATCATTTTTGATCTCATAAATCAGTTGCATCCGGTAAATGGCTCTATGATAGGACCGAGAACTTTTGTAATAATTTTACCCTCAGTTAATTTTCAAAAATTTGCGCTGTCAATGTCCAGACTCACAATCAAAGGACTGGTCTAATTAGCGCGCTTTATAGATGTACAGTTTTAAATTACACGGTATATGGGGTGACTTGAACCCTGGATGATCGTCGTTTACATGACATTGTTCATCAGTTTCTTCATAACCAATAGCGTTCCGTTACACAATCCCGGATGGTTTACGTTGTGCTGCATAGTTATCATACAACCGACCCTGTTATTCCCGCAAATCAAGCACATCCAAAAACTCAGTCTGATATTTAGTTGCCCCGTCTTCATTGATCATACAGTCAACGGATTTGTAACACTAAATTCCTCATGTTCATGGCCAACTGGAACTTGTTCAATCTTGTCGATTTCATTGCTACCCCAAAACGTTTCGTAAATCCTATATCGGCCAAATAAACGCTTCCAAGATTGTTTGTCTGCCATTGTGTACCCGTCCCAATTGATGATTTTGCATACTTGCAATACCTTGGCCATCACCGAGTTCTTGGCTTGTTATTCGTAAGGATATGCATCAGAAACAACAATGCATTCCGATGATGCAATAGCTAACACTATTTGAGATCTCGAACAAATTGTGGCCAAAAAGCAATGAAATCAGAAAGGTGTTGCCTACATTTATCCGGGAGCATCGAGGAAGAATATTCCATCGTTTTCCTTATTAAGAGCCTTCATCAATGCGTCAATCAAAAAAATTTAAAATTTCATAGAAAAACCAAGGAAGTTTCCGAGTTTGCTTCTAAGATTTTCCACTATATCCCGTACATAAATATCCTTTTTGGTTTTTTCGACTTTTCCGGTGGATTTTTCGGGGAATTGCTAACCCAACAAAAAATATTTAACCAAATCGGTTCATCCGTACTGACCAACTTCATACTTTTTTAGATCTTTGGCTTTAAAATGGAAAATTTGCTTAATATATAGTTAGGATCATTATTGAAGAAGAAGGGCTACACAAAAACCATACCATTGTTATGAACTGACTTCCAAGAATTAAGGTAACCTTATAACCCCTATTAGAGTTTACTACTAGCCAAATACTTCAAGATGAAATAAAACCTACGAAACTAGCCACGAGCGGATTGTCAGGTATAAAATGCCACTCATAAACTACGTTATTTATTGTGGAATATTTCTAGGTAGTAGTTATTACCGTAAACTACCAGGTAAGGTATAATAAGGTTTTTCAAAGGGATTATAATTATTGCGTGTAGGTTGCGCCATCTCTTTGTGCTCGTTTAAGAGTCAATGGAATTTCTTTGGGTGCATTTTAAAGTGTGATTTTTATTTTTTCCATATAAAGGTTTATTGGCCTACAAATAATATTACCGACAGATTTTTGCAAATTATGACCCACGAAGCCCATTTTACACTCTCTGTCGAAATTGAATCGAAAAATGCCGTATTTGGGCAAATTCAGTTTCTGCAACGGAAATACGTAGGACGTCTGATGTCAAAATGTGGCGACATTATCTGACCACCCAGAACTTTAGATTTGAACCTTCCGGACTTCTATTTGTGGGGTTATTTGAAAAGAAAATTCTATGCCAGCAGGCTCCAGACCTTTAACAAGATGATTTTTTTTAAAAAATCTGGGTTTACTCCCTTACAATATCAAGCTCTGATTCTTCTTGATCATTTCAAGCATCTTAACCTCTTCAATTGAACTGTTTCTTAAGTTTGAAGAAAATTCTGAATTTAATTGAAAAAAAAATCTTCTGTGATCTAGCTCATTTAAGGCTTTATAATTTTGGCTTTTTCAATAAACAAACTGGCATTATTGGACGGTAACCATTTGCTATAGAAGAGGCTGCGTTATAGCCACACAAAAAGGATTGTGTGTTGTAAACTTCAAGCCAGAGGTTCGAACGGACTATGTTTTCATTGATAAATTGATCGCCGTAAGTTACGGTCAACGAAGATCGCTATCGTGCTATGCTGGAAGACTTTTAGTCATAATTGGATAGACTTGACATCAGTGATATGTGGTTCTACCAGGATGGTGCCTCATGCAACTCAGCAGGTTAAACAATTGATCTATTGAAGGGAATGTTCGGGTAAGAATTCAAATAACGTTTAATTGCCTGAACGGGCTTTCTCGCTCAGACAATTAAACGTTATTGAAATTCTTTTCATATAAGGTTTCGTTGAGTTCTTAGTTATGCCAATAATTCAACAACATTAAAGGAGTTCAGGGACTTGAAAGAGTGCTGAAAACTAGGCTTGATAAAACAGAAATCAGATAGAATACCAAAATGTAACATAAAATAATCCTGTTAAAAATTTTGAGAAGCAGCTTCCATATTATAATACAGAATGCAGAAATTGTGCAAAACAAAGGCTTCTCTAGGGAGTAGCCTTTGTTTTGCACAATTTCTGATTTTTCCAATAAGTGTTTCAATTTTATTTTTTAAAATTCTTGATTGTGGAGCATTGACATAAACCTAATCTTGTGGTCCCAAAGAACAAGTCTAAAGGTGTTAAATTGTGGCCAATTGTGATCATCTCTTCAAGAAATAACACGGTCAGAAAACTTTTCTTACAAAAATGCGATTGTTGCGTTGCTTGGTGTGGCCTGTAGTGGCGTCTTGCAATAAAAAACGCCATCCACATCAATAACTTCCAATTCCGACAATAAATTGTCATTATTCATAGCTCGGTAGCGTAATCCATTCACCGTTACAGTTGTACCAGCCTGATTTTCGAACAAGATCCAATCACTCTGCCAGCCGTTGATGATGGAGATGCTTTTCAGCAAACATTTTTGGATTTTCTGATCCTCAGTTGTGAATATTCTACTTATCTACGTAGCCCCTGAGGTGAATATGGGCCTCATCATTGAAGATGATTTGTCGATGAAAATCCGGATCATTTTGATGCGTTTGAAGAAAGAATCAGTGGCTTGAGTTTTTGCGTGTCAACTGAACTTTCAAAGCCTTAAGGTTAGGTTAAATTAGGTTGAGTGGCTTCTACAGCAGAGGAAGTCCATTTAGAACTTATCCAAATATTCATGTCTTTCGTGTGCCAAACTCCTTGTCCATACAGCTTCTGTAAAAGTGATTAGCTTCTAGACCTAGCCTCCTTGCATGTTTTACAAGTAGGCAGTGTCCTGTGAGTATCCCCACGATCGTTTTCAGTTCACGTCTTCGTCGGTAGATCAGTGTGTTTAAGCGTTTCAAGTCCAGCTTTGACCAGACTTGCCTTGAAACACTACATGAGAGGGCGTTCCTCCACCCTTCATTCGCTGAGGCTACTGCCTCCTTTTTAAGCACAGGCTTGAGTGCCTTTATCGGCCTCCCCAACTTTCCCATTTCCGGTTGCAGTTGGAAAGTTTTAGTATGCCTCGCTAGTTCGTCCGCCCTGCAGTTCCAAATACCGTTCAAATGGCAGGGGACCCAGACTATCTGAATGTTGAAATGTTCACACTTCTCATTCAGAGACAAGTGGCAACCCAAAGCCACTCTAACCGTCAGAGAAACTGAATCCAGCGACTTTATTGTCGCCTGGAGCCATCCGTTAACATGATGAAACATAACTTCTAAGGCACGTGTTGGTGTTATCAAC
Source organism: Tipula lateralis (assembly GCA_963932295.1). Lineage (NCBI taxonomy): Eukaryota > Metazoa > Arthropoda > Insecta > Diptera > Tipulidae > Tipula > Tipula lateralis. The sequence continues at coordinate 55,903,462 of OZ010738.1, forward strand.
AGCGACTCGCTTATAAGCAATCCATTCTTTGCACCTTCTTGATGCCTCTTTTGTATGCGTTACTTTATCAAGAGCTGGCCACCACACGCTCACCTCGGCATACATAAGTACAGGTCTTACTACTGAAGTGAAAAGCCAGTGTATCAGCTCAGGATTCAAGCCTCATCTCTTTCCGATGGAGTTTCTGCACGAGTACATGTTTTCATTAGCTTTGTTTACTGTTCTTGCCTTGTCAGTAAAAGCCAGTCTTCTGCGATTTAAGAGAGGTGGATGTACTCGGTTTTGGACGAGCTAATTGCCAGTCTACATCTGATGGCCCATCTCATTATGATAAGAAGGGCATGAAATCTTAAGACCTAAGTCTTTATGCAACATACGGTGTAATGTCGTTTTTCGAATGAATAATGACAAACCTTACATCTTCGAAATTGACAGCTGCCCAATAATATTGTAATTGGGTTACTGCTCAAGGCTCCTTTGGATTCCTATGCAATGCAACACCAGATCTTATGAAGACTATACATCTAGATCAACAATATCGCCTTGGACGATGGAACTTAAACCATTACCTCATGATTTGAAAATTGAAGCTTTAAGCACTGTCCTTCTTTACAGGTTGGATACAAACATTATACGAAAATAATAACAATAATGAAAATGATCATTACTATGGCTTAGGTGACCATAGCACTTGTATTCATTAATCGAAAGGTCAAATATCCTAAATTTAACTCGTCTAACTCTTCTATTGTTGAGCAAGATAATTGGTCAGCACAGAATAAAAAAATTATTATTCATTTTCACCATTTTCTCAGCTCTAATTACCCAATTCAAATAATTACAATAAAAAAAAAGCACAAAGAACGCACCAAACGAGGTTGGACAAAAAGTTTTGCCCATTTTGTTTTTGTCTTTTCACGGTTTAAACTTTTTGTTCGCTTTTTTTTCGTTTGAAATGCTCGTTGGAAGAAAGTCGACAGAGACAAGTAAAAAATCTTAATTAACTTTTTCTTTTATCATATACGAATGAATAAAAAAAATGCTTTAAACAATTTTTTTTTGTGTTTGATTAACAAAAGAAAATTAAATAATAAAAAAAAGCTCGAAAAAGCTCGACACACACAGAGGAAAAAAAAAGATAATTAGATTAGATTTTCATTTAATTTTTAATTTAACGTTATACACAAGAAGAAGGACATTGTTGTTGAAATGTGAATGATCTGAAGATGATAAATTGGTACGTAAAGAATTTTCCGGAGTGCGGAGACGGGGACAATGTGGGGTGGACACAATAAACGTAATAGTTTATAGTTATAATAAATTTATGATTACTTAAATTTATGAGGTGGAAATTAATCGATAATTAATTTTTATTATCGTAAAAATTAAGAACAATAAATTTAATCGTACACACAAAATGTTATATAACTTGTTGTCGAATACCGACGAATCGTTGTCGATGTTACGTGAATTCGTATATTTTTTTTTCGATTTATTGTAAACGACCCGGGGTTATAATTATTTTTAGTTATGAGATTACATTATTTATCGGAATTTCTATTTCGAATCAAGAAAATTGTTTATACATTTTCCTATATTCAATTGTTTTGTTTTGTTTGTATGTGTGTGTGTGTGTGTTAATGGAAAAATAAGTTTTAATTACTTTTTATATTGTTTGTGATTTATAGTTGTTCGCCAGAATTACACCCAAAAAGCTAAACGGTTTTGTGTTTCTATTTTTATGTCCAGAAATAGTCGCGAGGGGATTATATTACATACTGTGAAAATTGGGCGATAGATTTGGTTTTTCGAAAATAATTTTCCAATGTACAAATTCAATTAATAGTTTTAGTTTTAACCCCTAGCTATATATAGCGCTTTTGGATCTTAGCAATATTGGAAATAGGTTGGAATTATATATTGACGGATGGGGTCACTTAGGATTCGAATGAAGTCAAAAGTATATGAAAAATAGTGATTCTCAAGATACGGATAACTACTCACCTGAGCAATATTTGGATAACTTTTTTTTTTTTTTTTTCGGTTTTTACAGGCCATTGTCGGCCCGTACCGTGTCAACAATCTGGCTCCAACAGTTTCGATCACGAGCCAGCTCTTCATATTGTTGTAAGCAGTTGGAAGATGCCAAATCGCTCTCTACGCCGTGGAGCCATCGTCACCGACAGCGACCTCTTCGCCTACCGAAAGGCGGTTCTCCCTTCAAAGATCGCTGTATCATTCGTTTCGGATCAGCACGCAGAACGTGACCGAGCCAGCGTATTCGCTGTCCTTTGATTTCATGCACGATATCAGGAGTTTGCATTAAATTTCTGATCTCGTGATTGAATAGAACTCGGTATGTGCCATCAACGTCGCGTTTTGGGCCATATATCACACGCATGATTCTTCTCTCGAATGTTAGAAGCCATCTTTCGTACTCATCAGTCAAGGTCCAACTCTCACATCCATACATGACAACGGGTTTGATCAACACTCTGTACAGTTTCAGCTTATCCGTATTTGCAAGATATTTTGATTTCAAGTGGACGTAGAGGATACAAAGCCCGATTGCCAGTGGCAAGGCGCACCTTGATATCCTCTCTCACACTATTATGGTGAGTAATGAGAGATCCAAGATACTTGAATCTCATTACTCCTTCAAACGTGTGGTTTCCACTACTGAAATCACTGGCGTCTTGGTCTCGAAAACCAGAGATCAGATATTTGGTTTTGGATTCATTGATTTTGAGACCAACGGAAGCTGAAAACTATTCCAGTGGATCAAGTATCTCTTTCACTCCGTTGCCATTTAATCCAATCACACAGATATCATCTGCATACGCAAGAAGTTGATTGGATTGTCGGAATAAGATGTTGTCCTGAGGTGTTTCACTTTTACGAAGGATGTATTTCAACATGAGATTAAAAAGCATCGGGAACAGTGCATCTCCTTGTCGAACACCGGAATTGATTGCAAAAGTTCTCGATAGCCTGTTCTCAACTTTGGCACAGCATTGTGACTGCGTTACTGTCATTTTACACAGATGTCCATATTTTTTCGGTATTCCTAAATATTCAAGCGCACACCATAATCTCTCTCGATTGATCGAGTCATAGGCTTGCTTGAAATCTAGGAATACCTGGTGTACATCGCGAGATGTTTCGTAGTACTTGGAAAGAATCATCCGCACCGAAAAAACTTGATCAGTGACTAACCGATTTGGACGGAATCCTCCTTGGTAGTCACCGACAATTTCCTCCGCTAGAGTAGTTATTCTCCCCAAGATGATGTATGACAGTAACTTATATGCTGTGCAAAGGCAAGCTTTACCGCGATAATTCTCCCTTCTTGAAAATTGGGCATAACACGGCTACTTTCCATTCTTCGGGAATAACTTCATTTCGCCATACCAATCGAATAAGGTCGAAAAGACAGTTCACAAAGTTAGCCCTCCGAATATCAAGAGCTCTGAATTAATGCAATCAACCCCAGGTGAACCGCGATTTTTCTTTAATCTCTGCATGGCCATTGTGAATTCCTCATAGGATGGATCCTCAATGAACATCTCCGCGGTCTGTATTTGAGGGTATTCAAATACAACTTGTGATACATGTGGAACATAAGGTAGATCAGAGAAAATTTCACGCCATGTATCGAGTACCGCATCGACGTTAACACAGAGGTTTCCATCCTGGTCCCGAATGGCAGTTGACCGAGATATTAAGGTATGGTGCAATTCGGAGATTCCTTTAAAGAAACCACGCGAATTGTGCTCATTGCTGAGTTGTTGTACTCTTAAGACTTTGGCCTTCCACCATTCGCGCTTCTTCTGTCTACAAATGCGTTTAGCTGTCCTCCTAGCAAGAACTGCCTTGTTTTTCCTTGCAATTATAAACCGAGTCTGCGCTTCATTATAGGCTATATTTCGTTGCTCAACAGCAACACGACACTCCTCATCAAACCAATCATTTTTGGGCTTAGTTTTCACTATACCAAGAGTGTGCTGGGCAGCATCAACAACCGAGGTTTTCAATACTTCCCAGACACTGTTCACATCATCAGATTGGTAATTGGATTGCATAATGCTATTGCTGACAAGATCTTGATATTTTCGTTGCGTTCCTTCATTTATCAGACCTTCACAGGAGAATCGCGTTGTATATTCTCCTGTCCTCCCTGACTTGTACGAAAATTTCCATCGTAACTTTGCAGCAACCATAAAATGGTCACTGCATACGAATTTGGTTGACGACCGATACGATCTCACGTCTTAGACAACCCGAGCCCGGTCTTTTGAAATCAACATGTGGTCAATTTGGCTTGGGGATGTTTTACGTGGATGTGTCTATGTTTCCAAATGGATGTTTTTATGAGGAAAGAATGTACTTGCCACTTGGAGATCATGTGCGATCGCAAAGAACATCATTCTTTCCCCATTTTCGGTCGCAGTTTCGTGTCGGGAGTACGGACCTATATTATTACATAAGTCGGTCTGATTTCTGCCAGCTCTAGCATTAAAGTCACCAATCACCAATCTGACATCGTGCTCAGGTATAGAGCCCGTGAGATTATCCAAATTATTGTAAAATGAGTTTTTATCTTGGGGTTGGCTTACATCAGTGAGCGCATGTACACAAACAATTGACAGGTTGGCTAATCTCATGTGCAAGCGAAGCGTACACATTCGATTATCGACTGCCTGGAAGTCCAAGACAGCCTTTTTTACCTGCGCCCCAATGAGAAAGCCCACTCCAAGATTTCCGAGGTCATCTCCACTGTGTAGCAACGTATAGCCTTGGGACACATGGTCTCCTCTTTTAGGCCATCGAGTTTCTTGGAGCTCTACGAGTTCCAACCGATACTCTTTCATGCATGTGATAAGGCCGTCCAACGCGGCAGGTTTTCTTAGTGACTGCACGTTCCACGTGCTGATCCTCATTCTCGTATCCGGGTACTTAAGCGGGGGGTCATTGTTATTTAGGCGGTATCCGATTTTTTTGGTTTGGTTGATATTTTTAACTGTAATTGGTTTTTACGGATGCGGGTCGTCAGCCCAGCGATCCAACCAGATTTAGTCGTCTCCTACGACAAGCTCTGGATACTGTGGTGGTAATCTATGGATCTCATGTTTCGTTCGAAATATTTACGAAACATGTTTTCCCCCCAACCACAGGGCTATACGGATAACTACTCACTCGACTATAATCTATAGCGTTCACAGAAAGCCGATTTTTAAGGTTTTTACAGACCTTGGTAAGGTTTTATCAATTATTTTGAAGATCGAACCCCATTACACTTAAAAACGTCCAAAAAATACTCAATTGGATTATTATCTGGGCTAAGGAATGTCGCTCCATCAGGTCAAGTTGTGTGACACCGGACATGCATGTATCTACGGTCTTCACCAGGTTCAAAAACAAGATCAGTTTTTTTATACGCTATTCCACAACATATCCGCCACCGTACGACACCACTGTAAGTTTCGGTTAAACAGCACTGCGGAAGTTGCTCTCCTAGACGCCGGTAGACTCGGTCTCTCCTATCACTACCATAGAGACATATAATGTTCAAGTCGATATGTTCGCTATAGTAAAATCGGTGAGATTGCGATTTTACAGTAAAGTTAAGAAACATCGATCATCTCTCTCAGATGTATAGCGATACCGGCCTGAAGCATCGAGGTCAACATACTAACCGGTATCAAGGTACATCTGAGTCGGACTATCGGTTTGTTGTACTAAGGTTACTAAGATTACTATCAAACTGCATCCCACTAACGTTAATTTTATTGAAACTACTCCCGAAAAAGCAGCACTAGTTGTTGCTTTTTTGGAAAAATAAAGCAATCAACGAAAAGTCACTGATCAGTTAAACATGATTCAATCTGATGACATAAATAGAATCCAGAATATTTCGTGAAACTAATATCTTCGTGACAGGTTCCTGGAAACTTTTGGCCATATATTATTGGTACATAACATAGGCGTTTGTTTCATCGTGGATCTTCTCATTAGAGCCGAATCTCTTTCTTAAAGTATGAAAACTTGAATTAGTCGAAAGAGGCTTGGCAACTGAATTATTCCAAAAAATTGTGGCAATGACTTTGTTGGCCGATAAAACCGCCTTAACATTTGTTCGGGGAAGATGCGCCAGTAGAAATTGACTGAGCATACAGTGTTTTGATCTACGGTGTGTAGTAAGGATCCATGTTTCATCCACAGTGAAACCACTCTTTTTTTCGCTTGAACATCGCCAAACCTGCCTCTGCAATTGTCACACATGTCCGTTACTGGTCGATTGTAAGCAAATGGATAATTTATTCATCATCTCAGCTATCTTACGCACTTACACTCTGTGATCTTGCAATACATTTGCCGTGTCGTTGATTTTGTCAATCATATTTGGTGTGGTGACTAAGTTTAATCGTATAAGGATTCACAAAAATTATGTAAAAACTTACAGCCTCAGTTTATAATTAACAAACTATAGATAGTTTGTTTGCTCAACTGAGACCTATTAGGAATGCCGTTCTGTTTGACAGAGTAGGTGATTCATTTTCCGGTAGGCAGCAAGGTAGGGGGCGGAGAACTTTTGTGGCCGGGGCTGGACGGAATTGAGGGAGGGTTCTGGGATTGATCTTGCATTGGGAGCTGTAGGGTTGGTTTCCGTGGATGAATGTCGGGAAGGAGGCCACGAGTCCGAAAGGAATTTTGGCAAGAGAAGACTCACTCTTGATTTAGAGGTCGTCTAACATACGATTTACCATCATTGCCGAGCAAGTTAAACCTTCTTTAGTCCTTGGAAAATTAATATTGGCAAGAATAATTTGATTTGGAGGACGCCTGACATATGGTTTACAATCATTGCCGAACATGTCAAACTTACCCGCGTCGTTTGTCAATATTTCGTTTAAAAAGGTGCGGTTTCTTTTTCGATAAGCATCCGCGAGAATCGTTTTTGGCGGCCCCTTTCATGCAGTTCTCGATGTGGGATTGGTCATGAAAGACTCTTCGGGGTTTGTCCTAGTTTTTGTTGGAGTGGCGGGCGGATCCTTCTTGGCTCATCCTTGCTGGAGGTCTGGCTTCGGCTACATAATTTTTCCGTTTTCTGTTCCGTTATTTGTTGGAGGGTGAGTTGTTTGGTTTGTTGAATACGACGGTGTTTCTGAACTTTTCCGCGATGGTGATGGGATTCATCCGCCATTTTGAGAATTTCCATTCTTTGGTGACTGTTTCGGTCAACTTGCCTCTCGCCAGGTGTTGTGCTTTTATTTTTGCCCGTTTTGTGGGAATATTGTTAGAATGCTGCAGGGGTGGCAGGGGCTTTTAGGGCATTGGAAGAGATTGCATGTGCTGATAACTTGTTTAAGTAATGGGTGAGCCTATACTAGTCGTAGTGGCTTAGTTGTAATATCGTATTTTTTGCATTTGGTGCTGTTTGTGCCCGGGTTGGTCATTTGTGCGTAAAAGACTTGGAGTCACTATTTTGTATGGGTGGTGGGCGGTAGTTAGTAAGATAGATGGGTTAGTTATCCGGGAATCTTGCCTAGCACTTGCTCCTACAGTCCTATCAATCAATCAATCAATTCTCTGTTGGAGTGCAAATCGTTTGGACCAACCAATCTTCCATGTCAGTACTAAAGGCTGACCTTTAATATAATTTTTAGATGGTTGTTCTATAGCCCTCGATTTCACTCGATTGGGCCATACTCAAATCGAAATGTTCGCTAGTAAAATCTAGTTGCTCTTTGAGGTGGAACGTCGTTTTTACTGTCTATTGACCAACATCTCGAACTAATGTTAGCTTGAATTTAATTGTCTCTCTCAAATGTGTACCGTGTCATGGCTATACTACTCCAGAAAAAGCCGTACAAGTTGTTGCTTTATTGCAAGAAAGACGCAATCAACGAGAGGTCACTAAAGTAAGGTAAACATAAAGGAATCTGTGGTCATCAAGAGTATACAGAAGATTTAAATTTGGATACATTAATGTACAATATATTGTCAGTTTCCCAGGAGATTTCAAATTATGCATTAGCTACAACATTATATACATGAAATACAATATTTATGGCTTCAATGCTTAAAGGGCAGAATAAAATTAACCCAGCCTTCATCTCTTAGAAACGGAATGGCAACACCAAAACTATCACGACGGTAACTGTCATCCCAGAATTTCATTGTCAGTCCAGAAAAATACTAAAGTTCTCTGATACACTCCATTTTCATATGACGTCGCTCAGTGAGCATCCTAATTCCATATTGAAACAAATATTCCAGCAAAATAGAGTTATCCATGGCTATCATAAGCTTTATACTGTTACATATAGAACAGTTTTTGTATTCTATGATCGTCATCTAATTTGTTCTGCTTCCAGTGGCCCTTTTTTGGTAATAGAGAATTTCTCGGGGAATAGGGAATTGGGGAATGATTTTATATGTAACTTGAGGTAAAATATTTTTTTTTCTGGCATACTAAGGTAAAAAGCTAACCGCCCAGGTGGCGCAGTGGTTAAAGCTGCGGCAGTTGGAGCGGGAGGTACCGGGTTCGAATCCGATTCGAGGCAGGATGCAAAATGGGGGTTTCACCTTCGATCGTTTGGGCGGTGCGATCGGTGGTGAAACATAAACATAATCTGGATCCTCTGTCGTGTTTAGAATCCTTGGGCCAACCCATCTTCCATGTCAGTACTATAGGACTGACATGGAGCTATGCAATGCGCAGATGGCTCTACGGAAAGACTCGGACCTATAGACCACTATAGAGTGGTATCACAACGGATCAAATTTGGTCTAAGTATGCGATAGCAGCCACATCAACTTAACTTTTTAAGGAAAAAAGCTAGTGTTAAATTGGAAATAAATTTTCCCTTCCAATTTTGCTATGGAAAAATTATTCCCAATTTATAAATAATACATCGAACTTTTTTGTCAGGAGGCCGGAAAAATATATTTGAACAGAAATTACATATAAAATCTTTCCCCAATTCTCTATTCCCGGGGAATTACCCGAATTGGGCCACAGAAAGTTGAAATTTCATCTATATATTCGTTTTTGTAGAAAACTCCAGCCTTCGTTTGTAACTGACAACCATAGATAGTTTGTTTGCTCAACAAAGGGTTCGAATCTGTCTCCTTCGATAATACGCCACTGTAGTTAGGTGCTGCTACGATTTTTGCTGTACTTGCCATTGCTATCAAATCAAAGCTGTGAAGGGCCTATATGTTTGATAGACAGTCGGTACATTGTAATTATTATACTACAGTATGGACGTAAAAAATTATTCGGTTTATGAGTTCGGTACTACAACTGATCTTAATCATATTAGGGAAACCAATTTGCATGCTTTCTTACCTATAGGGTCTTACAAACTGCAAACAGTTTCCCAGAATAAAATGCCACTCATTCTTGAGGTTGAACAATGTAAGAAGTGGCTAATTTATCTCATTTAAGCTTAAAGACACTCAAAGCTCAGTTTTTGTTCCAGTGATCAAGGGTACATTGAATGGAATGGTATAGTTTTCTGGTTTTATTAGGCGTGCATTTGATACTGGGAAAAGCGAGTTAGCTGGTCTAAGTATATTAGCCTTTATAACAATAAGCCCTCGATTTAGCTTCGGCTTAAAGAAGAACCTTAAAATCAAACTAAAAAAAAAGTTGGAAGTGATTCGGCCTCAAGAGGGACCGTGGAGACATATACAAACAAGTCATTTTTGTTACATTTATCTGTACTACTTCAACTACACTCATATTACATTACAATTTCTTCAAGTGAAACAAAGCTTAAACTTATCACAACTGTTACAGTTTCTTGCCATTAAACTACTCAGCTGACTAGTTGTATAATTGAAATTTGTGTGTGGATCCGATTTGTGCACGTTTAGAAACTCAAAATATCTTGTAATCTGAACGCGTCGTAGCCGTCAACTTAGCATCATTGTAAAAACCAGATCGACGAGTCTTTTCGTTCTGTTCAGGTCTTGAAGTATTTCCATAAAATGCGTAATTCTTAAATCTGTCCTCATTTCAATTTAAATCTTCTTTGATTCTTGCGTCAAATTGGTCATCAGGGTTTCTGCCGTATGACTCTATTTCATCGCCTTCTAGTTATGTTGAGCCAGTCTTTTTGTAAATGGATGTATTTTGAATGCTCATCATGCTAAATAAAGAGGCTATTCCTTAATAAAACGGTTAATGTGACTGAAATTGCGGCTTCTTCGAAGCCTGCCCTCTTTTTTAGAAATAAAAGACCTGGACAAACACAGATTTCCGCTCACAGATTAAATAATTATGATTGTAACCTTTATGTTTTCTGCCCACCTGATGGAAGGCCTATATCTTCATATAAAGAATTTGGTGAGTTGCATGAGTTGCGTTGTTGAGAAAGGCGAAATGAGCTGGGCAAAATACTGCCAAACTCACCAAAGGTGACAGCTAAAATCGTTTTAATAGTGTCAGATAAACATCGTTTTGGTTTTCCACGAAGTCTATTCTGTGTTAGTCTCAATAACCTACCTGTGGGTTAGATTCAGCTTCGCTCGTTTCATTCGTTTTAAATAAATCAGAGAGTGAAACACAAATTATAAGGATTTTTTTTTAAAGTTGTTAATTAACGTGACCTACCCATCTCGAGATTTAAGGACTTTGTTGAATTTTGTCAGAGATTGGTCTTAATTTCGGAGGAAAACCGCTCTCTATTTTTTTCTACCTGCGCCGTTAGTCAAAAAACACACTAGAAGTTGTAAGCAAAGGGTTCTAGTCAGATCTTGAGAATGATTCATAGTAAATAAAGTGACTTTACAAAATTTTGAGATCTGCTCCCACATTAGCACAAAACATTAGATACAAATGTTTCTAACCTTCATGTTATTCATCCACATGATGGGTGGCATACATCTTCAAGGTGTCCTGCATAAAGGACTGTTTTCCGTATAAAGCGGTTGATAATTAGAAATAATTATTTATCCATCTTCCCACTTAGTAAGTAACATGCAATACTTTTATGGAGTAGATACTTAGCGTATTTTGGATATTGAGAGTACTTTTGGTATCATTCTAATGTATGTCTCGCGTAGTTCTAAGTGAGAGCTGAGTTTTAGATGGCTTCTATCAAATTCTACCAACTTACCAAAGGTAGGCTTAAAAATGTGGGCTTACATCTGATTTGACTACTGGTGGTTGTCGAGAGCTTTGACGATAATTCCAATCTTAACATTTTTTTAATTTTTTACACCTAATTGTAGGCACTTGGATTCAAGCCACCAATATATTTATAAAGCGCAGTAGCACTTACTGTAATTGTTTTATCCTTCTATCGTGTGGTGACCTGCCACTAGTTAAATTTAACTACCCAGTAAATAATGATTACTGTAGCTATAGAATTGACGATGGTAGCTAATTTGCTATGGGTATCTATACTCCGTGTTTGCCTTAAGTGCCCTATTTTGCTTGAGCCTAATTTTGCTACCCATCAGAAGATTTGAGGACTTCATTTAAATTACTCAGAGACTGTCCCGCTTTTCAATTAGTTTCCACCTGCCGTTACTGTACTTATCTGTCTCATGATGTGATACACATGTTCAGTATGTTAGAGCAGTAGAACACAAACTGTTTTTTTTATTTAAAGCTTGGCTCATTCTATTAATTTATTATACATTTCCTTATAAATCAAACCTTCTTCACTATCTAACAAGAGTGAGGCAGGTTCTCTACACTGTCATACATCTCACAATCCTTATCCTTACACTCAATCGACGTTTCTTACCGAATTCCATGATTCAGCCTGCTTCTATCGATTATTCTCACCATTCGCACGGCTCCTTTGAGATCTTTGTTGAAACGACTCAAAAAATTCTTTGTACGTCATTTCTTTTATTAAACAATTCTCAGTATATTCACACTCCCATTTTCTCCACAAATCCATCTGAATCATTTGAAGAACATCTCTTACATCCTTTTTTTTATATTTCTGAACAAACTCGTTCAATTTACACTGTACTGGTCTGTCCCATGATCTAACTCATTTATGTCCAGCTTGTCAAGGCGGCAACCCATTTCCTTAACATGTTGAAACGATTTACCGGATACTCTCTATATTTATGTTGTTGTTGATTTTACATTGTCATTCTTCTATCTGCGATTTTAGGAGTATAGGGGTTAGCTAGACTGAACCATCTAACTCCATTAGGGGCTATCGATCTTAGTTCTCCTTCTCTAGGTTATTGCTGGCCTTCCCACTTTTCTCTTACCTTGTGAACTCCACTCCAATGACATTTTTGACTCCAATGACATTTGATGACATGTTTGTTATGTCACAATTATTTTTGCCAAATCTGTTAACTTCTGGACTTTCTGCTGCATGCCCGAGTATGTATGCGTTAGAAGACATTTTTCGTCCGCTTAATCCAGGTTGTTGAGTTGGTTGATTGGATTTCGAACAGATTAAGAACAGCGAGTATACATTTTCTTGTCGAACTCCTTGTGTGTTGTGTTATTTATCACTCTGTTTGCCATGGTATTGAACTCTATTTGTTATTTCCTTGTACATTTCCTTAATGAGTTCTATTATTATCTTCGGATTTCCCATTTTGTGGAGTGCTTTTCAACTGAGGGAATCGAATGATTTTCAATGATGATACGAACTAAGTTGCTGTACAAACAACATTTCCCAGGTTTTCAAGCCAGCATGTTCTTTTCCTATGTGCTGGTTGACCGTTGATGATATTCGTTCAATAATGATCATGGCTAGTGCTTCCATTCTTCTGTTGAGAAGGGAGATGCCTCGCAGTTAATGTATTCACTGCTGCTGGTTTGCAGGTTGGTGATCACTATATACGTCAGCTCCTCTCATTGCTCTGACATCTTGTTACGAAGATAAGATATTGTTATTAATCAGTACATGATCAATTCAAATCCTCTTTCTTCCCTCTTTCTTCTTCTAGCTGATTATTGACTTGGATAATTTTGATGTCATTTCTGGGTGTGTCAGCTAAATATTTTGCCTTCCAGGCTGTTTGTAGAACTCATCTTTTGTTGTGTCATCTGCTTCTTTCGTATATCCGAAGTTGCATAGCAATGAATTATTGTTTTATTTCAGATTGATGAATGATTTGGTCCATTGAATCCTAACCATGTTCCAGGACTGCAGGTATACTAGCCAACCGAGGGTCAGTTCTCTTTTCGTTCGATATTGCATTTCCTTCTATGATGTCTCTAAGCGGTCCGCAAACTAGTAGTAACCTTAGGTTGCTATAGACTTGGTTTGTATTGTTGTGTCGTTTTAACTGCCTCTATCACATTATACCTCGCCATTGCGGAGACTGCGGAAACATAATCTGAAATGATTGTATTTAGGGTAGATATGCATAGGAGATATTCAACATTCTCGATTCTTCACATTTTTTATGGGTTAGCTTGATGCTATCGAAGTACATTTCTTATATCCGGTTTTGCATACCTCTGAAATCTGAACCAACTCATTCAATGTACAGATCAGTCCAACTGTACTATTCTCTCTCGTGATTTGACTCACTTGTTCAGTAAGATAAGGCAGTGCACAGGCTATGTTTTTACTTTTATTTCAGGCTTGGCTTCCAAAATAGAAAGCGAAGTCGTCACAGAGCTAGATTGACAATATTTTGAGTTTCTTAAAATTTTGAAACCCTTTTTCTTGCAAAAACTAAGTAGATAACCGGATACTTCCCATACTACTCTCCCTATATCTTATAATAGGTTTTGGACATTGCAGAGGAAGTTGAAACAAGTTAGATGCTCAACAACCTCTCAAGGTTCAGTCTGATTCTTTCGATGTCCTCAACATTCGTCCCTTTTCTGTGAGATGTTTATAGAAACGGGTTCTGAAAGGATTAGTGCATACTCCTATTTAGCTAACTGATAATGGCTTCTAAAAATCATTTCCTCCGTACTTGTCTGTCTCGCGGTCTGACTCACTTGTTCAGTATATGTTAAGACAGCAGTGCCCATGCCGAATTAAATTATACCAGCTACTTATATACAATAATTACCACTTTATCACTCATTCATAACAGTGAAGCGTACATCACACAAAGACAACATTTACATCGCCAAAATAAGGTGTTCAGCTGATAAATAAACAACATTTTGTTATAAGCTAACGTTAAAAACATTTTCCGCTCAATTAAAAAGTTAACAAACAAACTAAAGTAAAATTATATTTTCGCAAAGTAAAATTTTTTTTTTATATAAATATTCATAAATTTTCACAAATTTTCAATTCAACACAAAAAAAATTTTCTTCCAAAAATTACAAGTTTTTACTGCTTCGTTGAAATAACATAATTTTTTCTTCTATGTATTTGTTTTTTTTTATACACACATATTATATACATTACGATTCAAACAACAATCTGTCACCATCTGTCTAAATAAAGTGAAATTTTCTTAACAAACAAACTAAGAGAAAAGTACAAGAAAACAACAAACTGGGAAAAAATTATTTTGCATGAAACGTAAAAATTTTCCATGTTTCGAATCGTTATATAGTATGTACTCCTCTCTCACTGTGTGTGTGTAAGTAATTTATTCATAAATGTATGAAAAAGTTTTTCATGAAAAATAACAAATAAAACAAAACGCAAAGTTTTTCTTTTTGACAGTTAAAATTTTCATTTCATTTTTTAAGTTAATTTGTAAATTATACAATATACATGTAGACTGTTTTTTTCGGGAAATGAGAAAAATCAATATTATGGTTTGAATTTGAAAATCCTTTTCTTAACTCCTTCTTGTCTCTGCTATATACACAGATACGTATGTATAGCACATATTCGGGCACAGATGGTAAATACATTTTCATCCTATTTAGAATAAATTTATAAATTGGACAAGGAAAATTGATTTTCTTTCGAGAGTATTTCGACCATCCCCACACTGTGCTCGAAACAAATTAAGATAAATATAAAAGATGAACGGCAAAAAGGTAGAATTTTAACCCAATCAATTTTGAGATTTGGATTTCTTTTGAAATTCCCAATGATAATTATGTATAATTATGCTATCCAAGATTCGTCTTAGTTTGCAATGAAAAACCAAAATCGAATCATTTTTCCTTCATTTTCCCTCAAGAACCACTTCTTCTTTGTGTACACATATAGCAACGCTTTGATATAAGAAGATCAAACGAATAATCTTAATTATCTAAGGGAATTAACTGTCGTGACACTATCGCGCATGCTACAAATCTACACATTATAATTTCCCCTCCATGGCGAGGCTATTTCATGTAGACGATTTTACTATCACGACATACAGTATACAAAGTTGGTAGCACAAACCGATATAAACAATAAAAATGTCATCTTGTTAACAATTTTTTTTTGTCTTATTCGTCGTCTTTGTTCCGTTTATTGTAAAATGTCATTTTAAATACCTGATAATAGTTCTTGGAATTAGTTTAGTCAACGATACAAAAAATCGCGTGCTTTCTTCTTCTTCCCTCTTGCCACTATAAACATAATATTTGCTTCTTCGTTGTATCGATACCTTGAACACCAGACTTGAAGATTATTATTTAAGATATTAAAATGTAATTAACAACTATTTTCAATTAAATTATAAATTTTTTTATCGTCTTCGATACGAAACAGATGAAGAAACTGGTTCGCGCCAAACTGCGAGATGAAGAAGAAAATAAACAATTGCTCGATCGTCTTATTAATGAAAAACAATGCACATATACAGTGATGTGATGATGCTGAGTGGATATAATAACAACAACAAAAAAATTCATTCAAGAATCGTTTGATGCGAGACTGTAAAAACACTTGACAGCATATGCATGTCGCGTTTTTCATGCAACAGAATGTGATACGAACAAAAAACGTTTGTAACTGGAAAATAAAAATAAGAAAATTCTTTATACCTAAAGTTGTTTGATGCCAGGTGGTAGGAACCTGTTGGGAATAATTTAAAGTTACTTGACTTTTTTTTCGATTATAATGTTTATATACATAACCTATAAAAGAAAACCAGACTCACCATTTTCGTAAAATATATGTTGCATAGTGATCGATTAAAAATGGTTTTGTTTACAGACGTGTAGAGTTCTGGTTAAGTCTGATTAGACTGTATGGCTTCCTGAATGGTCACCTACGTTGGCTATTACGAATTTTTGTGGGAAACTGTTGATTAAGTGGCTGGAACGGGAACCAGTATATTTCAGCGGCACATCATGCCTCTGATTCTGACGTTCAAACTAAAATTACCTTCTGTCAGGCTGAGGAATCAGAGATTGTTGTAGATTCTTCCTGTAGATTTCCAGAAATTGTCCTGACAGTTAAGCAGCTACACACTATTGCTCGAGATGTTTCTAAAGCGGAAGGGAAAGAATCTTAAACTGAATTTTCTTGGTTGTCAATTTCTGTTCGAATTATTAATGGTAACATGTGGCAATAAGGTCATCCCAATGTCTGAAACAAATCAATGGTGAAATTAAGCAATGAGAAGGAGTAAATCTCAAGATAGTTGAAGCAAACAATATTCTTAGAGCCAAGAATGCGTTTGAAACCTTCCCTTATAGTGTTGAACTGCGGTCAAAGGTGATCCAAAGGGCAAAAGCACTACATTTTTCTGAACTCTTTTGGTTGATAAGTTGAAACTACTCGGTTATTAGGTCAACTACAAGTTTTGAATTTCAAGAGCGGAAATATGAAATCGGCCGTTAAAACTGAAACAAGTATAAACTGGAACGTATAAACCTGCATCAAGGGAGTATAAGGCAGCATTTAATATTCTTAGCCACAGGTTTTTCTGTCAAAAATATCGGCTTGGCTTTTATTTAGGAAGGAACTGCTATAACAATCAGCTAAGCCAATTTACAGTACAAAGGTACATTTTAATGCCATAAGTGTTTGTGTAACCTCCACGTGGTGACCATCGGGCAACTGACTAACCACTTCCAGTGGAGAGCCAGGCCAAAACACAGCGCTAAACTACTGGTTGGGTTAAGGTGTCAACCAAACCGTGCCGATAACCAACCTGGCTGGGGGACCAGTCTAAAAACTAGCTCAGTCTCGAACGGTGTATTTGAATACCAGGTGACCTCCGGATCACGTACCCTTATCTGTGCATCGGATCTCTGCACAGACGGACACTTTTTCTCCACAACTCGTGGGAGTATTTATGGACAACTATAAAAAACTTAATTTAGAGGAACTGAACAGTGCAACCAAGCCTAATAACTTGAAGGTGCTTTCGGCTTATCTAGAAAACATATCTCTGGCGGCATCAATGGAACCTTTAACAGGGAGCATAATCGTCGGGGGTGCAATTGGTCAAAAGCTCTTCAACTAAGAAGAGAATATCGGGTTGCCAGCGACGGAAAAGACAAGAACAAAACTCCTTCTTCCCTTGGAAGCAGAAACAAGTCAGATACGACCACGCCCTCCCCAGGGAACCAGACTAAAAGACAGAGGGTATCTTCTGGCTACAAGTCACAGGGGAACCGGGAGAAGGGCCCAGGTTCGGAAGAAATTCCGCAACTGAGTTTCAAAGAAGTTGTACTTCACGAACGCCGTGTGCTTGTCAAAGATAGGCTCATGGATCTTGATGAGGGACGATGTTCATCAATTTCCAAGCTAATTGCTCGGAAAGTGATAAACACACCTTGCGTTTCTGGAGATCCTTTGGCTTTGAGGGCTGTGGTTTGTACAAAGTCATGCTTAGCATGCAGTGTGCAAGCGATAGAACTCTAAAGTGGGTCCTTGAAGCTGTACCGTCTCTACATCCCTGGGAGGGAGCTGACCTGGTGTGTATCCTGTTCTGCGACCCACCCAGTCCTGTAAGAGGTCAGTTTTTGTCCCGGGCCCGATTCAAGAACCTTCAGATATTCTGAAGGAACTAGAAAATCAAAACCCAGGAATAAAGACCAGCAAATGGACCATCTTTGCCAATAAGAGGGAGCTGCAAGGCATACTTCTTCATCTTGGTCGAGATGAGCCATCTGTTCCAAGGCTGGATGCACTTGGTTTTAAAACCTTCTTTGCTCTTAGTATAGGGTCACAATAAATGTGAAACAAAAAGAGCTGAGGAGGGTCAAGGAAAATCTGTCCTTCCCCATCCCAACTTGATTGGAATGTCTGGCGTACAGTTTACCTAGATAAAATTGCAGCAAGGCGTCGAAGGCGTCGTCCTCTCTCATAGAAAGACGCATGAAATGCTGCAATACATTACTATCTAAACATGTCTTTTTGATTCAGGAACCGTGGATTCACGGGAACAAAATCAAACGACTCAATCCAGGGACCTCAGGTTCTCTCCTGGTTAGTGATACCCGCGCGAGACCTAGAGCCTGTGTTTTTTTTGGTTATAACATGAATTACAGACTCCTAAATGAAATTTGTTGTAATGAACTTACAGTATTCGACGTGAGGTTCTAGTGATCTCCGCCTATTTCCCATACGATTCGGTACTTCATCCTCCTACCTACTCAAGAGTTTATCAAAGCAATAGAATACGCAAAACGTAATGATATACTAATCATTGCCGGATGCGATTCAAACTCACATCACGTATGCTAGACGAATTTCCTTCTTGGAATACCTATCCCCGTCTAGCCTAGTCATCGTAAATGTGGGCAATAGACCTACCTTTGTGATATCCTCAAGGCAAAAAGTAATTGATATTACTCTTGCCTCACGGAGTCTTAGTGGAAAAGTCTCGTCCTGGATGGTCTTAGACGATTTTACTCTCTCTGGCCATCGCTACATCTCCTTCTCTCTAACCAGCGATAAACCTGAAATTAGAGAATTTAGGGACTCAAGAAACTCGGATTGGACTCTCTACAGACTCCATCTCCACCAGTCACTTCTATCTTCAGTAATG
Source organism: Tipula lateralis (assembly GCA_963932295.1). Classification (NCBI taxonomy): domain Eukaryota; kingdom Metazoa; phylum Arthropoda; class Insecta; order Diptera; family Tipulidae; genus Tipula; species Tipula lateralis. The sequence continues at coordinate 55,922,324 of OZ010738.1, forward strand.
AAAATCAGAAAGTGCGGGGGAATGGAAAGGGCAGCTGATAAACTTGAAGAAGCGCTAAATAAGCCTAAAAGAACTGGGACACCATGGTGGACTATGGAATTGGGAAGACTGATGAAACAGACAAGAAAACTTCTAAACAAAGTCATGAAAACCGGTTCAACGGTAGATTGGGACTTGAACAAATTTTTAGAAAGAGAGAACAAGAAAAGTTTCCGAAGTGAAAAAACATCGAAATGAAGATCTTTCTGTGAGGACGTGAACATCCTTAGGGCAACTGCTAAACTCAAGAAAGTTCTCTGTGGGAACATGAGAGTCACCAGCGGAGCTCTAGAGAAACCTGATGGAGCTCACACTAGAATAAATTAAGAAGCTTTAGATGTACTAATGAAAACTCATTTTCCCGAAAGTGAGAATTCGAATGATGTTGATGGAAATCAAGCCCCACACAAACTACCAAGCTTCAGAGATTGGAGCTTGGTGGCGGAGGTGGGGACAAAAAAAAAATCCGATGGAGCATCGGTTCTATCTCAAAATTTAAAACACTAGGTCAAGACGGGATATTCCCGGGTCTCCTACGGGAAGGATTGGGAATTATCCTAGACCATCTTGAACATATCTTCAGAGCTAGTTTAACTCTGGGCTCCTGGGTACATTCCAAGATCTTGGAGAAAAGTCAGGGTAGTGTTCATCCCAGAGGATAGAAAGCCTAGATATGATCAGGCAAAACGTTTTCGGCCTATCAACCTGTTCTCTTTTCTACTTAAATACTTAGCGCTATTGGTTGGTCGGCATTTCAGGGATGATGCACTATTGGTAAATCCCATACACCCCAAATGACACGCATACCAGAAAGGCAGATCTGTTGAAACAGCACTCCATGAAGTCGTTGGACGGATTGAAAGATCACTGACCAACAAAGAATTTGCCATGGGAGCATTTTTTGATATTGAAGGCGCTTTTGACAATGCGTCCTTCAATGCAATGATCTCTGCAGCTGAAGTTCAGTGGTTTAACGTCATGGTTAGGTCAAGGAGAATTACTGCAGACTAAGGTAGTGATCGACGATGGTGACTACCCGAAAGGGATGTCTTCAGGGGTGATTCTGTCTCCACTCACTCCTAGTCCAACTAAACGACAGTGGATTTTTCTGCAAGGGTTATGCTGATGATATCGCCATAATACTGGTAGCTAAATATACGGATGTAATATGTGATCGCATACAAACTGCGATCAACATAGTTGTGGCGTGGTGTAGTGACCAGGGTCTTTCAGTCAATCCTAGGAAAACTGAGATGATCATAGAAAAACTGAGATACTGACCCTTACGGGTCAGTATGCCGTAATCTAGCTGGTATGGGTTATACATACAAAATCATGAGGTTCAATTATCTATACCGCTTGGTAGGTACGCTACTGTTTTCAGGCAGAAACTGATACTTTTTTCTGGCAGAAACGATATTTTGAAAGCAGCTTTCTTTTTCGAGACTTGTCTTAGAAACGATAAGTGCCTTAAATCGACTAGGCAGCCTGAATAAAATTAAACTCCACTGGATACCCAGTCACGTGGATATCTAAGAGAATATTTTGGCCGATAAATTGGCCCGATTGGGTGCGACATCCACCTCTGTGGGACCTGAGACCGCTTAAGGAGTGACGTCACTTTCTCTTAAACAATAAATTGATTATCACTTTAGATAAATGCACCAAAATAGATGGGATAATCTCATCTCTTGGCGTTTATCCCAAATCTTCTTTGGATGAGTAAACCAGCAAAGATCCCAGTCTTTCTTAAACTATGATAGACGTACTTTAAGGATCTTGCTGGGAATTCTCACGAGACACTGCTCCCTGAATAGTCATATGTTTCGAATGAAAATTCGTAACAACTCTTTTTGCGAACATTGTGGGGACGGGGAGGAAGAAACTATTGCGCACTTTTTGTGCAGTAAGCAATCCAAAATTGACATATAAGTTACTACTCAGTGCAGAGGTACCTTCTGTTGCAAGGCACATAAAGTTTCCAGAGTGACTAGAATTCAAACCAGGACTGCTGCATAGCTCTATACAAACACTCGATTTATGTTCGAAATGTAAGGACACCATAAAGGAGACCTCTTCGAAGAATGGAGATCTCAATAAACTACGTAAAATATCGAAAAGACTTTTTATAAGACTAAGTACAACTGTGGAGAACTTTTAAGAACTGTGGAGGTCCAAATGAATAACTTGTAATAGTTTTTGTGAGCGTTTCATAAATTACCCTCTGCAGTTAGACTCTAGAAGCTAATGACAAAAGTTTTTTCAATAGCATTAGATTTCTTCAAAGTATACAATCTCCAATTCAACGGAAGTAAAGTTTAGTAAACTCTCTTTTCAGACTCAGTAATAGCCAAAATGTTGAAGTAGTCACAGCATTCAAATCTTCTGGAGGAGTTAATATTTTACCATGCTTCCCTAATGAAATGAGAAGAGCATGAAATGAAGGGCTTCTTCCCTGTCTGGTCCAAATTATAAAGACAACCTATACTTTTAACTACATTCCTAAATTATGAAAAAAAAGTAACGTGATCTTTATATCAAAAACTGGGAGACAATCTGTAAGTTATGGATCCACATATACAGACCGATTCTCTTCCTAAGGCCCACTCCATTGGAACCAATTTGCGTATCAATCTAATAAATTTACAGTGATCGTTCTCGACAGTTTGGTTACCAAACTCGAGAAAACCGCCCTCTGTATTTTTGTAGGTATTGATGGTGCTTTTGATAACATCGCCAATGAGTCGATAGGAAGAGAAGCTGGAGGGAACAGGTGGAGCCGCCAACAATTAAGTGGATTTGTTCCTTTTTGGAAAATAGATTTATTACAGCCAGGTTAGAGAGAGTCTTTGGTTGTCCATGTTCCAGTCTTTGGTTGTCAATGTTCTTCTAACTCTGTTAACTAGTCAACGATATGATTTCCTTGGTTACCCGGATGATTTGAGTGCAATCATTAGTGGGCAATTTAACACGGAGATATGAGAATGGTGTATCCACAAAGGACTAAATATAAATATAAATATAATGTATAATTGTAAATTTTTCCGTGGAGGTTTATAATTTAGGCATAATCTTGAATAAATACTCAAGGCAGTTTGGAATGGTCAGAAGATCTATGGGCCAATCTGGGGCTTTAAACCGAAAATGAGTGATTTTGAAGTCATTATACGTGGGTATAGGTGGGACCCCTATTGAAATCCCAAACAGATGCCTATAACTACCACAAAAGTCTAAATTGTATCAGACAGCCAAACAACTTTTAAATAACTCTGTCGGCCTACTGGACTCACTTTCATTGGGTTGAAACCCTTGTGAAGGGTGCTTAAGGAACACCGTAGGGCAGGAAAACACGTTGGGAGAATCTAAAGACGACCTCTCACTAGCACATAATTCCCGGTTTGATACAGCCGGCATACATATTTATTTTAACCGTATATCGAATTGAATCTAATAACTTCTTGTACTCGGCAGCCCGATTGAGGCTGTTAATCGGTGTCGTCACAGCTCATGTTTCTTTTAGGTAATACTTAAAAAATAAGAGTCTGATAGAAGAGGAATAAGAAAACCTATTCTGTTGTACAATGCACAGATATATTCCAACAGCGTCTTCGACATCTGAATGGGAGAACTTTATGTCACATAGACTTGAGTATGTATACTTAATGGGGAATAATATACATTTAACGTATTGCACAATTCAGATCACAATCCAGTAAAATCATTAAGTGATTTACCGATTACAATTAGTACCGCCCTACTGCCTTATCGCTTGACCTCTCACACGGAAAAAATGTCTTGTTTGTTTGTTTTTATCTCTACAATCGATTTTGAGATCTCTACAATCTCGAGGCACTTCCAACACTTTCGCGGTTTGCTTATTTACGTCCTTACCTTACGCCATTACAGCCAAATCGAGGACGTACGGCTATATGTCTGATTTACGTAGAACCATCTGCACATTGCATAGCTCCATGCCATCCTATACTACTGACATGGATGATGGGTTGGCCCATGAATTTTGCACTCCAACAGGGGTCAAATGTGTTCATTCTCACCACTGATCGTAATCGTATGGTGAAAATTCCCTTTACCATCCCGCCCCTATCGGGATTCGCACCGGGTACCTCCCGCTCCAATTGCCGCAGCTTTAACCACTGCGCCACCTGGTGGTGAAAAAATGTCTCTAAGGAACAAGCATAAAGTGAATCCAGCATTTTCTAGATGCCCTACAGAGTAAAATATTGATATGACAAACGAATAACTAGACCCTCGCATTATCACTGTTATTGCATTGAACATTCATGATTCCAAGTATATAGGAAACCTCATGATCATGGTAAGTTGTGGAGTTGGAAACACCATCATCAAGTATCGATTTCCTCGGTCAATAGTTTGAAGTTAGTTTAATTAATTTGTCCAACTGATTTTGGTTGGCAAATGATTTTAATGCCACCAAGTTTATGTATCGCTGCAGCTAGCTGGCACTACATCAAAATATTCGAAATGACTTCTAGCCTAGTAAACCTTTACCTATCTTATATTATGCCTCATGATCACTCTTATGAAGCTCCGAATAGGAAGTTGATTTAATAATTCCCCAATTGTTTTTGTAAAAGACTTCACTTGGGTTTTGTTATCGGCAACAGTTTAACATGTTTTATCAATTAGTGACCTGGGTGGGATAGTTCAAAGTTGGTTGACGTGTTCAGAACTATGACAGTTTTGTATAACATAGATGATTGTTGTCTGAGCTGAGGCACTCATTTTAACGTGTGTAACGTCAAATGATTTAAATATGATGCAATTTGATGTGATAAATCTTTCATGTATTGTTCCATCGATGAAACTGTGCACGAATATCAGCTCTGTGCTACGATCGAGTTTATAAACAAGCTTACCGACGAAAAAGGTAGCTAAATGATAATGTCCATTTTTGTGATAGCCTATTTTCAGTTACGATATGTTTCCGTATAAAGAAGCAATTGGCGTGGTCTTATATTTCAAAGTGCGGCTAAATTTGCAAAATATGAAGATCATTATGCAGAGACGAGATTGCCCTTTGAAAATATTTTGGCTGCATATATGTCAAAGTACGATCCAATTACCAATCTGATGATGTGAACAGTGTCTGGGAAGTATTGAAAACCTCGGTTGTCGATGCTGCCCAGCGCACTCTCGGTATAGTGAAAACTAAGCCCAAAAATGATTGGTTTGATGATAAGTGTCGTCTTGCTGTTGACCAACGCAATATAGCCCACAATGAAGCGCAGACTCGGTTTACAATTGCAAGGAAAAACAAGGCAGTTCTTGCTAGGAGGACAGCTAAACGCATTTGTAGACAGAAGAAGCGCGAATGGTGGAAGGCCAAGGTCTCAAGAGTACAACAACTCAGCAATGAGCACAATTCGCGTGGTTTCTTTAAAGGAATCACCGAATTGCACCATACTTTAAGATCTCGGTCAACTGCCATTCGGGACCAGGATGGAATACAGACTGCGGAGATGTTCATTGAGGATCCATCCTATGAGAAATTCACAATGGCCATGCAGAGATTAAAGAAAAATCGTTCACCAGGGGTTGATTGCATTAATTCAGAGCTCTTGATATTCGGAGGGCTAACTTTGTGGAACTGTCTTTTCGACCTTGTTCGATTGGTATGGCGAAATGAAGTTATGCCCAAAGAATGGAAAGTGGCCGCGTTATGCCCAATTTTTAAGAAGGGTGATAGCTTGAAATGTGAGAATTATCGCGGTATAGCTCTATTTTGCACAGCATATAAGTTACTGTCGTACATTATCTTGGGAAGAATTACTCCTCTAGCGGAGGAAATTGTCGGTGACTACCAAGGAGGATTCCGTCCAAATCGGCAGTCACTGATCAAGTTTTTTCGCTGCGGATGATTCTTTCCAAGTACTACGAAACATCTCGCGATGTACACCAGGTATTCCTAGATTTCAAGCAAGCCTATGACTCGATCAATCGAGAGAGGCTATGGTATGCGCTTGAATATTTGGGAATACCTAAAAAATATGTACATCTCTGTAAAATGACAGTAACGCAGTCACAATGCTGTGTTAAAGTTGAGAACAGGCTATCGAGAACTTTTGCAATCACTACTGGTGTTCGACAAGGAGATGCGCTTTCCCCGATGCTTTTTAATCTCATGTTGGAATACATCCTTCGTAAAAGTGCAACACCTCAGGACAATATCTTTTTCCGACAATCCAATCAACTTGTTGCGTATGCAGATGATATCTGTGTGATTGGATTAAATGGCAACGGAGTGAAAGAGCTACTTCATCCACTGGAACAGTTTTCAGCTTCCGTTGGTCTCAAAATCAATGAGTCCAAAACCAAATATCTGATCTCTGGTTTTCGAGACCAAGACGCAATTGATTTCAGTAGTGGAAATCACACGTTTGAAGGAGTGTTGAGATTCAAGTATCTTGGATCTCTCATTACTTACGATAATAGTGTGGGAGAGGATATCAAGGTTCGCCTTGCCGCTGGCAATCGGGCTTTGTATCCTCTACGTCCACTGCTGAAATCAAAATATCTTGCAAATACGGATAAGCTGAAACTGTACAGAGTGTTGAGCAGACCCGTTGTCATGTATGGAAGTGAGAGTTGGACCTTGACGGATGAGTACGAAAGATGGCTTCTAACATTCGAGAGAAGAATCATGCGTGTGATATATGTCCCAAAACGCGACGTCGATGGCACATACCGAGTTCAATCAATCACGATATCAGGAATTTAATGCAAATTCCTGATATCGTGCATGAAATCAAAGGACAGCGAATACGCTGGCTCGGTCACGTTCTGCGTGCTGATCCGAAACGAATGATACAGCGATCTTTAAAGGGAGAACCGCCTTTCGGTAGGCGAAGAGGTCGCAGTCGGCGACGATGGCTCCACGGCGTAGAGAGCGATCTGGCATCTTGCTTGCAACAGTATGAAGAGCTAGCTCGTGATCGAACCCGTTGGAGTCAGATTGTTGACACGGTACGGGCCAATAATGGCCTGTAAAAACCGAAAAAAACTAAAAAAAAAAATATGTCAAAGTATAGGCAATCAAAGTAAATGTGACGAAGAATTAGCGACATTTCCCAAAACAGTTATTAAAAATAAAGCAACGACGTTATAGTTGATCCTTAAAACGCAACAAACTCCAGAACAATGCATTCTGTAGAGAGAACAGATAGGGCAGGAGCACATAAAATGTTATAAACATTCTTTTCTTCTCCAGTCACAGACCCTCCCATCTTTTCCCCACCCCAAACTCCACCCGGCTTTTATTGTTTCGAATTTTCATTTTATCCATGTGACAAATCAAAGAACAGTTTTTAGTATCCAGCAAGGTACGTATTTCCTAGGACGATTTTGAAGAAGATACATTAGTGTGTTCCATATCTCCTGATTAAGTGTTTGGTCGAAGATGCAACCACCAATATCAAGTTATCGGTCAACGCGTTTCCTTGGACATCCATGTCACTGCTTAAATAGGTTTCGATAAAACGGTATTGGAACGCCGGGCTGATGTCCCATTAAGTGGTGATTCCACCATATTCTGGTGTGCCCAACGCTCCTGGAATAATTGTCTAAACACCATATTATACTGCAATACCTATGCCTTCTAAACTTTAAACCATAATCAATATAACACACCAATACGTGACAGCTGCAATTTCAACAGCTCGATAAATCATCTGGAAATGTATTTTTTTTATCTCCATTCGAATATCTCGTTCTCAAAACAAATTGATCGTAAATTCAATTGTAAATTTCCACTTTTCGTTTCTTCTTGTTTCCATATCGACATCTATAGATGGGATGGTTGCAATAAACACTGAGCTATAACACTTGTGCACACTTTATATACCATATACCTATTTACGTCTCACAGAATGCAAATGCAATTAAAAATTATGAAAGATTTATAGAATATTTTACCTTTGTTGTTGTTGTCGTGTCGAGAGATGGAAATTATGTTTGGTGTGTCTTAAATGCCCTACAGCCAATATAAGTGAATTCTTAATGTTAAGATATATAGAAATGGAATTTGTAGTGCGCATACTTGAAATTATGTTAATCGCTACGTTCGCGTCATAAATCCAAAAAGCGCATAAAAATCGTTGTGTGCGGTCAAAAGTTTCTATCTGGTTTCGTCTTAATAGCTTAATTAACCTCTTTTGTTTTTATATGTATTGTACGAGGGCCTCGACTGTGGGCAATTAAAATTTCATTTCATCATTAAGTAGATACAGCTATTTATAGCGAGATATAGATACACACACACATACTATGTATATATGCGGCTATAAGTTCATCAACAGTGGTTCTTCCGCATCTAAATTTTATGACAACTTGAAAATTATATTCTCAGCGGTGGTCATTTTGTATATGTTTGCTTTTATGATATATCATCAATTTTATGCTGTCTTAATCACATACGCATACGTATGCGTACAAATTACACGCATGCCGTAACATAAAATCTATGTTCAAAATGATACAGTATAATCTTTCCAAATTATTATTCAAGAGTAATTAGAAATAAATTTCCATTTAAATTTTCATTAAATCCTTATGTACAAAATGGGGTGATTCAAGACGTGATCATTTCATCCCTATATAGGATACATTGTGTACCCAGCACGCTTGAATACGTATTCGAGTATATAGGTATGTGGATGGCACCAAAAACAAAACAATTTAAATTGAATCTAAATAAAGTAAATACATTTACGTGATGTGAAAATGTTTAAGGATGCTGGATAGGATATAGGATAGCAAACAGCACCGGGATAACGATATCCATGCCTAATCCATAATCCCAAATTATGGTCTTAAAAAATATTATTTTTCTTATATACAAACGCACACATAAACCGACGAGTATATATATTCCTCATCTCGACTATACATATATATCTCGATGTGATGGAATGATACCCGGAGATTGATCAGATCACAGAGGGAACAGATGTCACATTACATTTTTGATTTTATCAATCAAAAAATAATGAATTGAACCGATTCATTGATTCAATTTATTTATAGTTTTTTTTGTTGTCGTTTTGTCCTCATCTGCGATTCCAAACTGTCTTTGTTATACAGACATACAATATAAATGAACAAGAGTAACCACAATGGTGTATATACAGTAATGACAAAAGTATAAGAAGAAAATTATTTTTTTCTTAACAATGTTGATTGTCTTGAATTACAAATGAAACGTATATATAGTGCCAGAGGTGGTACAATTGAAGATGGTTGATATAATAAAGTATCAAATTTACAGATCATAAAATATGCTTATCTACAATCAGTACTGTAAGAAGGTCCTCAATTTGGGAAGCCCTTAGATCATTTACTATAATGAATATATTGACTTAGGGCCCATGACATATGTACCACCTTAGTTGCTCCAGTTGAAGGACGATGAAAAGGTATTTTGATTACGTCATCTGCTAGTCAAACTGAAAAATTGATTAAAACTCTAGACATTTTTGGAAAACAGAATCTGACGAGTTTTTCTGTATGGGTGGTTGACACCAACAGTTTCCCTTTTTAAAATGTTACTCCAAAAGTTATGGCTTCATAAAAACCTTCAAAGAATTCGAATTATTCCGAGACTCTTGACAGTATTGAACAACCCAAAGCTCCTTTAATTTAATGCATTATAAGCTGCTTAAGGAAGTGTCTTCGAGCACTTAATGATGTCGGAGACATTACTAATATTTTTTACGCCAAAAGTAAATTTGTGCCAATCAAGCCAATATCTTAGTCCAGATTGGCATAATGTTGATCCGTTTTATTTGGCTGATGTTCCAAAGACTAGGAAAACTTTCGTGGGCAGAACAACAACAATAATTTCCAGAAGAGCTCAACCACAAGTCTTAGCAACTTTACATCTCTGGTGGCATGACCTACAATGGTTAAAAGAACCTTACTGTACCTAGTCAAACAACTGACAGTCACAACTGTCGAGAAGTCAACCTTAGAAGAGCTAGTATTCGGCTAAGCATCCGATTAGTCTAACGAAAAATCAATCACATGCATGTAGGTAATTCTTTGACTTTATTTATCGTGACTAACCAATACTAGATTATAGGATCCAGCTATGCAACCAAACGTTGTATATAAGGCAAGAGTAGTATGTATATGTACTCGGTATCGATTTCAGAAAATAGAACAAATGATGGCCGATCAGTCATCTTTTCGATGCAGCCAAAGAGGTAAAGGCTGTGTTCGTCGAGATCCGTTCTATTGGCTGCCCTCAAACCATTTATTACCCGTCATCGAGAACCAGAACCAACTAGGTTTAAGAACTGTAAATTCAAGCTTGAGTGAATTGTAGTAGACATCAGCAAGCCATTTGACATATTTAATGAAATACAACAATCCCGTCCCTACGAAAAAAGTAGATTACAAAAGTTCCACGAACAGTTTTTTTTTTTTCGGTTTTTACAGGCCATTATTGGCCCGTACCGTGTCAACAATTTGACTCTAACAGTTTCGATCACGAGTCAGCTCTTCATACTGTTGCAAGCAGTTGGATGCCAGATCGCTCTCTACGCCGTGGAGCCATCGTCGCCGACTGCGACCTCTTCGCCTTCCGAAAGGCGGTTCTCCCTTCAAAGATCGCTGTATCATTCGTTTCGGATCAGCACGCAGAACGTGACCGAGCCAGCGTATTCGCTGTCCTTTGATTTTATGCACGATATCAAGAATTTGCATTAAATTCCTGATCTCGTGATTAAATAGAACTCGGTTTGTGCCATCAACGTCGCGTTTTGGGCCATATATCACACGCATGATTCTTCTCTCGAATGTTAGAAGCCATCTTTCGTACTCATCCGTCAAGGTCCAACTCTCACATCCATACATGACAACGGGTCTGATCAACACTCTGTACAGTTTCAGCTTATCCGTATTTGCAAGATATTTTGATTTCAGCAGTGGACGTAGAGGATACAAAGCCCGATTGCCAGCGGCAAGGCGGACCTTGATATCCTCGCCCACACTATTATCGTGAGTGATGAGAGATCCAAGATACTTGAATCTCATCACTCCTTCAAACGTGTGGTTTCCACTACTGAAATCACTTGCGTCTTGGTCTCGAAAACCAGAGATCAGATATTTGGTTTTGGACTCGTTGATTTTGAGACCAACGGAAGCTGAAAACTATTCCAGTGGATCAAGTATCTCTTTCACTCCGTTGCCATTTAATCCAATCACACAGATATCATCTGCATACGCAAGAAGTTGATTGGATTGTTGGAATACGATATTGTCCTGAGGTGTTGCACTTTTACGAAGGATGTATTCCAATATGAGATTAAAAAGTATCGGGGACAGCGCATCTCCTTGTCGAACACCAGTGGTGATTGCAAAAATTCTCGATAGCCTGTTCTCAACTTTGACACAGCATTGTGACTGCGTTACTGCCATTTTACACAGATGTACATATTTTTTTGGTATTCCTAAATATTCGAGCGCATACCATAGCCTCTCTCGATTGATCGAGTCATAGGCTGCTTGAAATCTAGGAATACCTGGTGTACATCGCGAGATGTTTCGTAGTACTTGGAAAGAATCATCCGCACCGAAAAAACTTGATCAGTGACTGACCGATTTGGACGGAATCCTCCTTGGTAGTCACCGACAATTTCCTCCGCTAGAGGAGTAATTCTTCCCAAGATAATGTATGACAGTAACTTGTCTGCTGTGCAAAGGAGAGCTATACCGCGATAGTTCTCGCATTTCATGCGATAACCCTTTTTGAATATTGGGCATAACGCGGCCACTTTCCATTCATCAGGCATAACTTCATTTCGCCATACCAATCGAACAAGGTCGAAAAGACAGTTCCACAAAGTTAGCCCTCCGAATATCAATAGCTCTGAATTAATGCCATCAACCCCTGATGAACGATTTTCTTTAATCTCTGCATGGTCATTGTGAATTCCTCATAGGATGGATCCTCAATGAACATCTCCGCGGTCTGTATTTGAGGGTATTCAAACACAGCTTGTGATACATGTGGAACATTAAGTAAATCAGAGAAATGTTCACGCCATGTATCGAGTACCGCATCGACGTTAACACAGAGGTTTCCATCCTGGTCCCGAATGGCAGTTGACCGAGATCTTAAGGTATGGTGCAATTCGGTGATTCCTTTAAAGAAACCACGCGAATTGTGCTCATTGCTGAGTTGTTGTACTCTTAACACCTTAGCCTTCCACCATTCGCGCTTCTTCTGTCTACAAATGCGTTTGCTGTCCTCCTAGCAAGATCTGCTTTGTTTTTCCTTGCGATTGTAAACCGAGTCTGCGCTTCATTATAGGCTTTATTTCATTGCTCAACAGCAAGACGACACATCTCATCAAACCAATAATTTTTGGGCCTAGTTTTCACTATACCGAGAGTGTGCTGGGCAGCATCGACAACCGAGGTTTTCAATACTTCCCAGACACTGTTCACATTATCAGATTGGTAGTTGGATCGTAAAATGCTATTGCTGACAAGATTTTGGTATTTTCGTTGCGTTTCTTCATTTATCAGACCTTCACAGGAGAATCGCTTTGTATATTCTCCTGTCCTCCTTGACTTGTACGAAAATTTCAATCGTAGCTCTGCAGCAACCATAAAATGGTCACTGCCTACGAATTTTGTTGACGACCGATACGATCTCACGTCTTGGACAACCCGAGCCCACCCTTTTGAAATCAACACATGGTCAATTTGGCTTCGGGATATTTTACGTGGATGTGTCCATGTTTCTAAGTGGATGTTTTTATGAGGAAACAATGTACTTGCTACTTTGAGATCATGAACGATCGCAAAGTACATCATTCTTTCCCCATTCTCGGTCACAGTTTCGTGTCGGGAGTACGGACCTATGTTGTTACATAAGTCGGTCTGATTTCGGCCAGCTCTAGCATTAAAGTCACCAATCACCAATCTGATATCGTGCTCAGGTATAGAGCCCATCAGATTATCCAAATTATTGTAAAATGAGTCTTTATCTTGGGGTTGGCTTACATCAGTGGGCGCATGTACACATACAATTGACAGGTTGGCTAATCTCATGTGCAAGCGAAGCTTACACATTCGATTATCGATGCCTGGAAGTCCAAAACAGCCTGTTTTACCTGCGGCCCAATGAGAAAGCCAACTCCAAGATTTCCGAGGTCATCTCCACTGTGTAGCAACGTATAGCCTTGGGACACATGGTCTCCACTTTTAGGCCATCGAGTTTCTTGGAGCGCTACGAGTTCCAGCCGATACTCCTTCATACATGTGATAAGGCCGTCCAACGCGCCAGGTTTTCTTAGTGACTGCACGTTCCACGTGCTGATCCTCATTCTCGTATCCGGGTACTTAAGCGGGGAATCATTGTTATTTAGGCGGTATCCGATTTTTTTGGTTTTGTTGACATTTTTAACTGTAATTGTTTTTTACGGATGCGGGTCGTCAGCCCAGCGATCCAACCAGATTTAGTCGCCTTCTACGACAAGTTCTGGATACTGTGGTGGTATTCTATGGATCTCATGTTTCGTTCGAAATGAGCAGTTACAAGCCATAATATCTGCGGTATAGTTAAAGCTGAGGTATAATTGGAGCGGGGTCCTGGGTGCGAATACCGATATAGAGGCAGGAAGCAAAAGAGATTTTTCATGGACCTATAGCCGTATATGTCCTCGATTTGGTTGTAATGGCGTACAGTACGGCGTAAATAATCGAACCGCGAAAAAATTAAGAGAGCCTTGAGCCCTAAAACAGCTTGGAATTATGAAGACAGACAGACAGATATCTGCGGCCGCTCAGAAAACATAACAAACTTCAAAGGTATTTTAACACAAAAGTTGGAACTGATAATACCTTACACAATCGAGTTATACCCGTTCATTAGAACAAATGAATAACTCATACGGAATTGAAGTTATGAACGAGATAAGAAAGTGATTAACCTTCGTTGATAGGGACAAAGACATTTTGTTGGATAATATCGACTTTTTAAGATCAACACAATGAGTTATATAGAAAGGAAACTCTATCCAGATCTGATAGCAGAACTCGTGTATGAGACACAAGATAATACCGCGAGAAACTTGCAACCTTACTGGGCGGATATATTGTGAAGTAGTTGGGCCAGTAAAATTTACCAACTTCGGGCAACAGAAACGAGTTGAAATTTAATTTAGACTTCGCGCTGTTTTGATGAAGAAAAATGTAGACCCGGATCCAAATGAGTTTAAAACGGGGCACCGGATTCAACCGAGATTCAACAGCTAGAAGCGGCAACGCAATCAACTACATCACTGGTCGTCGGAACGAGTGTACCGGGAGATGAACTGATTACTGGCCAAGAACAAATGAAGAGCGAGCTACAGCAGCAAATGAGAGCCGATAAAGAAAGATTTTTGGCTGAACAGGAGATCATGAACACCGGTCAGGTTATATTACGACTGGAGCAGCAAGAGAAAAGTGTCAACGAGAAATTCCGAGAAATATTGGAATCCTTTAACGCAAAAGTTGACATCGTTAAAATTGATATGGAAAACCAATTGGAAGAGTACGAATCCAGAAATTCTCAGAAAATGGATCAACGAATCGGATGGAATTATATCGGATAGAATTGTAGGATCGATGTCAGAGATTTGCAGAGACACTGCAAGATTGTGCGGGTGATATAGATCGGTTAGTGCATTTCGCTCATTACAACATGGCAGGTGAATATACAGAGTGAATCAAGATAAAGAGGAAGATGAGATGTTGGGTTTGTGATAAAACTGGTTACATATCGGAGGAATATTGAGAAATAACACGTTAGCGGGAGAGAACACCATCACCTATGTTCCGAAGACCCTTGGAAGAGAAAGAAACGATCGGCCGAGGAGTAAGGTTATGCTAGATCAAAAGTATCGCTTGAACTGGCCAGAGGTGGAGATATCTTGATAATTTAAAATGAAGTAGAAGATTGATCCAGTCTCATAACATTAGATTCGAGAACAATGAAGACGATAATGTAAGCCGTTGTAATAAGGAATGAAACTCAACCAATGAGAGAATTTGGGGTGCAAATGACAAATGGCAAGAAGGCAGCTATTAAGGGTAAGAAGCGGGTAGGTTACAAATAGGTTACAACCAATTTTGGCTCGTATTGGATTTTGGACGGGGGATGTTTGGTGTTGGTAACATCGACCAACCTCTCGAATGGATGATGCAAAAAGGAAATAAAAAGTACCCGTGTTCGGGTATTAAGAAAGTGATAGTGCACCAGTACGTCAGGGATCACTTCACTCACCATTTAAAAGTGGACGACTAATGTTTTATTTTTAACACTGTTTAGTTAACTTCAAACATTGTTGGTCGTTTCGGTGCTTTGAGCACCACTTGAATTAATCTGGTTTCACAGAATCGCATCTAGAAGTATATCACCTGATGCGGGATTGTTTCCCGTTAGCTCAAATCGGTAGAGAACACTTTCATGGGTGGTGAGGTGCACCTCTAGAGATTTAGATGGAACAGTGGAGCGTTTTGAGGAGTATGTATACGCGCTCTGTATACTCTTGATGTGGATATCATCATGTGTATATCATGACGTGGATATCACTCCTCGTAGT
Organism: Tipula lateralis; assembly: GCA_963932295.1. NCBI lineage: Eukaryota > Metazoa > Arthropoda > Insecta > Diptera > Tipulidae > Tipula > Tipula lateralis. The sequence goes on from OZ010738.1 coordinate 55,937,998, forward strand.
TGGATGGTGTGCTTAAGGCTACACCATTGTGTAAAACACGAGATCAAACAATATCTACTCTAAGTGCGGGTGTTAGTTGACCAGATTTTGACTTACTGGTAAACGGTGTTTTTATAGGTTCAAACTTTGGATTGGCAACACTGCTTTATTTGACAACCCATTTAACAGCTGACTAACATCAGATCAACGCTTGCAAATTGATGAAATTGAGTCCATTTTCCGATGAAGTCCATTTTTGGTTGAATGGCTACGTAAATAAGCAGAACTGTCGCATTTGGAGTGAGTGCATTTGGTGCGCTTTATGGACTAGCGGATCCGTTGGTCCAAATCCGAACACATAGTAGTCATGAAATCGTTTGTTACAGTAACACGCATCTGAAAACACATATGGTCCGACTGTTTCATGAATATGTATTCCACGATGTAGCAGCCATTTTACAACAATTGTGCCATTACATATTTTCCTTTCATTACTGAATAGTCATAACTACACCCGCTACCACCCCATAAATCCCTTATTTATTACAAATAAGTTCGTAGTCCACATTGAAGGTGAATGACGCTCAGTTGTTCCATTGACAGGAGTTCTTATAAATGTACGGTAGCGTTCGAAATTTCCATAATGCTGTGATTCACTTTAACAACATTTTCAATGTACATATATTTTAGAAATCCAATCATTCTAATCCTTTGCCCTCTCCAACAAACCAACAAACCACCAAACAAACAAAACAATAAAGCGTCCCATCGATTCCGTCAAGGGTTTACCATTTTGCCATAATATTAATATAATTTGAATAAAATTTCTAACATAAAAGCAAATATATAGCAGAACATTATGAATAATTCAAAAAAAAAATACTTTGTGTTATGCAAAACTTTTCCAGAAGAGAGCTTTAAAAAAAACAAAATTCCAAATTAAGTTTTTTTTCTCGATGATACACATACTTTGGACTATCGTCTGAAATATACTCGCACAGACGAAGACCAACAAATTTGGAAACAAACACAGAGATGGCAAAACTATATACATACATACTGTGTATGTGCATAGTTCGGTCTTTTTACAAAAATTATAAAAGCTCAATTATAAAAAGCTCTACATATTATATGCTTGTTTTTTCTTTATGGAATTATATGAACATATGTACCTGTGTGCAACCAAGAAAAGTAGAATTAAGTGAAATAAAAGTCATAGAGACGAGTCCCCCCCCCCAACCATATCGTAACCAAAATGACAAACCAAATATATATTTTGGGGTTGTTGCTGTGCTCCCATGTTTACACCCCAAAATTGGGTTGAAAATTAAGAAAATATTTTTTTGGTTTTGATTCAAAACTTGGAGATGAGAAGACATAAGGTGAAGTCACTAAGAGTTTATTCATTATGGTGTTGTTCTGGTTGTTGAGTGGATAACAAGGACTTATGAGCGGTTTTATGATAGGGTTGCATACGAAACGATAACTGTAAATAAATTAACGATATAATTTGTCGTTCAGTTAATTTTCGTAGACCTGTGGATGATGGAAACATGATTCCGGGTTGGATGGCTGGAAAAACCTTAGAAAACCTAGTGTGTTTGAAAGTCTAATCATGTGTATATGAAAGAGTATTCGCTGGAACTTGTGGCTTTCTAAGAAACTCGATATATATAGTGAAACTTGATAGACAATGGGACAACTCGTAGAGGATGGAATATTACCAGTGGATTTAGTAATGGGGAGATATTTAATTAAACAAACCATTACAGTTCAAGCATCGACCAGCATTATGATGAAGAGATTTGTCCCTGAAGATTGTGAATTGGTGATCGAACAAGGAAATGTGTTTCTTAACGTCGATCATATTGTCAAATAAGAAAAATTTTGATGCAAATAAATGCAATCAGGTAGCTAACATAGAAATGCAAATAGTGGTACATGGAGAAGAGACCCATAGCACAAAGGCCGAGACAACTTTCTCCGCTAGACACCAAAATCGTAACGAAACAGGTGAATGAGTGGTTAGCCGAAGGTATCATTCGACCCAGCAATTCTAAGTACGCGAGTCCAATCGTATTAGCAAATAAGAAAGATGGCACAAAGCGAGTAAGCGAGTCGCATCCTTAAACGCGATTTCTATGTAGATGATGTCCTAACGGGCGCTGACACCGTCGAAGAAGCTCAACAGCTGCAATCCCAACTAGTTAAACTTCTTCAGAAGGAAAAATGGAATTGGGTAAATGGTCTAGGAATTCGCTATAATCCAACAGTAGATCACTTCATCTTCCTTGGACTGGGATGACAAACTGCCATCCGAATTCTCTGAGAAATGGGATCTTCTAAAAAAAGATTTAAATGAAAGTCAAACTACCGCGATACCTTAATTATTCGAAAAACAACTGCTACACGGATTTTGTGATGGTTCCGAATGCAGCCGTAAGGTGGCTCCAATAAAGTTCAAACTAGCCATCCCTCGCCTAGAGCTAAGTGGAGCTTTGGTTTTAAGCCAACCAGTACAACAAGTAACCAAAGCTCTAGGAGTGAACATCACCAACATAACCTTATGGACGGATTCCATGATCACACTGCCTTGGACTCAGAAACCTCCGTCCACGTGGAAAACGTTTGTTGCAAACCGGGTCGCAGAGATTCAAACCCTTAGCGACAAACAATCATAGAAACATGTTAGGTGGGAAGATAATCCGTCAGACTGCGCGTTCCGAGTAGTGACCGAAAAAAAAAGTCACTGAACAGTTGGTGGAAGGGACCCAATTTCATGCTAAATAAGGAACCACATAAGGGGAAGCAAATTTTGGAGACATCAGTCGAGATGACATTCAATTCACATCTTCAAATACTAGCTAACCAGTCAGTAATTGATTGGTTAATAAATAAACACTCATCTCTCAGTAAACTCATCCGAATAACAGTGTACATATTAAGATGGCGGACCATACGGATTATTACGTTTAGTTCGAACCGTCCAGCAAGTGGCATTCGCAGAAGAGCATTCATCACTAACAAAAACAAGCCTCTTAATAAGCATATCAAGCTTCAGTCACTAAATCCCTTCTTGAATAAAAGCAACGTAATTCGGGTAGGAGGTAGACTGGAAAACTCAAAGCTCCCGTATGAAGAACGACATCCGTTTATAATCCCATACAATGAACATTTTACCGATTTGGTACTGGATTGCGGCCATTGCCAAATGTTGACTTTGACTTATACTATATATGTGGCATATAGTAGAAAATGGTTCTGGATCATGAGTAAAGTCTATAAAAACTCATCTTAAAATATTTATAGGCGATACGAAGTTAACATTCGAGGAACTGACAACTTTACTAAACGAAGCTTGCCTGAACTCCAGGCCACTGTGTCCACTAACTGAGGATACAGAATCGCTAGAGGTGTTAACACTGGGGCATTTCTTAATGGGAAATGCACTGACAGCTCTTTCAGAAAAAGAACATCCAGAAGCACCGAAAAATTTCTCATCTCGATGGAAGGTGGTGCAGAACATGCGGTCGCACTTTTGGAAAAAGTGGATGATGGATTACTTACATCGTCTACAACAGCGGCTCAAATGGCGCAGGAATCAAAACCCATCGACAAAGTGGAGCATTATCCTACTACGAGATGAGTTGTAACCCCCGAACAGATGGAAGTTAGGACGAGTTGTGAAGTTACATCCCGGCAGGGATGGACTAAGTCGCGTTGGAACTATATAAAAACCACTGATCATCCCAACATCAAGAGACCAATCACAAAGGTATCACCATTGCGTATCCAACAACCAATAGGCGAGGCAGATGGTGACAAAATACAGGACAAAGTGAACCATCCCGCTTGTCGACAATAACCATGTCACCACGCAAAACAAAACTGATGTGCTGTCAATCCTATTAGTAGACTTCTACTACAAACTTGCGCAATGATTTGTGTCATCAGTTCGGTACACTTTCATTCATTTGGATGGGAACCGTATGCCACATTACCTATAATCCAGGAACATCGCGAAAGTATAATTATTGGCGACCAAGTGGACTTTGGTCATTAGATATAATTTGACCAATTATTGGCAATAAATTCGCAACAAGGAAAAGGGTCTTACTCTGCTGGAAACAGTCTGCAGCCATGCTATAATAGCAATTAGGACTAGCCATGAAGCACGTTGAAGACGCCCAAGAGGGTCTTCTTCAAGTACTAACCGAGGCTAAAAATCACATCATTCATCCCTCGGTGCTACCTCCCATTCTCGGACTTTTCCTCTCCGACATTTCCACAATTCACACTCGTCAAAGTGAGCATAATCAATGCAAAATAATCATGTTCTTGAAATCACTAACTCAACATGAATCCTGTCCTTTGGAAGTGTCCACGCCACACAATTTTTTCATCCAACTTCATACCAATGGACATTTGGAACCGAACAACCAACGGTAATGAGTCAATATCATCAACATCAAAAATATCGTTGGAACACTACGGTATCATAGTGGTGCAGCCAGGATGTACACTCAGGAGTAATAATTTACATCTATATAGTAGCAGCAATAGAATCAGCGAAAGAGATGAGGCCTTAAACCATTATTTACTATATAGTCCTCTATAACCAGTGTACGACCATCAACAAACCACCATTTCAACCTCATGTGTCACCTAATGTTCACGACTCTCATAGCCCTTGGAATTTTGACATTAACACAATACATTCGCGTACGAAGCAGAAATCCGCCATTATCACCACAATAGTTCACGCATGTCTATGATCTCTGGTTTTAGAGGCCATGATTCATGTGACAGTTGTGGGAACTAGTTTGAAGTATCTTGGATCTCTATCTTGGATTACTCACGATAATAGTGTGGGGGAGGATTTCAAGATCCCCAACGTCATCTTTCAAACGTCTGCTTTCGTTGCCAATCCCGTTGTTGTATATGAATGTGAGAGTTGGACCTTGACGGATAGCCTCTATAATTCAAGGCCCGCAGTCATATTATGCTTGCTGATCCGAACCGAATGATACAGCGATCTTTTAAGAGAGATCGGCCTTTCGGTAGACATAGAGATCACTATATGATGGCGTAGAGAGAGAAAGAGAGAAAGAGAAATCTGGCGTCTTCTTACTGTTTACAAAATAATGAAGAGCTGGTGCGTAGCTAAAATCGATGGATTCAAATTGTGGACACTGTACGGGCCAACAATGGCCTGTAAAAACCGTAAACAGTGAAAAAAAATGTTTTCGTAGAAGTAGAAGAAATTTTATTTAATCATCATCATCGAGCTGATCGGTCATACACAGTCTTTATACATAGAAAAATAAATTATTATATATATGTCGAAGAATAAGAAAAAGGCGAAGAAGTACATCTATACATGTGATTATGAATATGAAATATGTTTAGAATTTATGTATACTGAGAATTAATGGTAATAAGCTGGACGAGCTAGTGCTGTATAACCGTATGGCGACGCGACTTTGGCAATTCCCAATGGTGCGGCATAACCAATTTTAGCAATGGCTGGTGCGGCAACAGCTACTTTCGCGACCAATGGTGTTTTGTGTACCACAGCATTGAAACCATTAACTGGATCGGCTGTATATTCGACTGTACGTCGTGTACCGTCTGGTTCGGTGAGCGAATACGATCCTTGGACGACATCTCCACTTCGCGATTCATGTTGATTTTTCGAATCTCCAGTTAGTGCATCTTGAATATCATAGCTGTAGCTGTATTGTGGATTTGGATCGTAATCGGCTGTTGCTACTTTAGCAATAACGGGTGCGGCTACTTTGGCAACCGCTGGATAACCGTATGGTGCGGCCACGGCACCTGGATAGCCGAGATGTGGATAGCCGGCATAGCCGAGTGGGGCTGGTGCGATGGCGATTGCGTTTGCTGCGACCACGACGGCGGCAAATACTAAAAACTGTTGAGATATAACAAATTTATAGTTGAATTGAAAAGTTTAACACAATTTTTACCATACAAACGTTCAACTCACTTTGAATGCCATTTTTATGTATTTATATAATAAAATTGTTGTATTACAAGTTTATTGTGCGACAGGTAAAGGTGGTTTGATAAATTTACAATTAATTCAACTCCCTTTTATACTCGAAAATTTTCTAATTGAAAAACAAGAAAACTAATAATTCGAAATAAATTTATATTATTTATTGTATAATCGATTTGGTTCAGATACAAAAGTACACCAACAACTTATTCGCGTACTTATTCATTTTGTTCGCGCAGTTTATCTTAGATGATATTAGAAATTGTTGCGAAATGTTTCTGTTGTTATGCTCAAAATCACTATATACACTGTGCTCGTACAAAATAATTAATGTCGTAGCGTCGAGATGGTGATCAATCATAATTTGTTTGGTGGTTTAATCACAACATGTTGATCTTGAATGCCTTTTGGGAGATTTATATAAGCTTTAACGCAAACGTTTGGTATTAGGTTTGGTAACATGCTAGCTGAATTACGAAACATAATCTTTTTTCTACAATTAAAGTACTGCCTTTTGGTGCAGCCCCGTTGATAATAGCACGTGAAGAGTGCTACCATCCAACCTGTCAATTACATTATAGATGGTGCTTTGATCGTGGACTTATAACTTTTTGCACACATCCCAGAACTCTGCAGTCATTAAGTATAGTCGAGATGCCTATATCAACTGGGTAAATATCAACAGATTACCATTTGGTTTCCTTCAGTTCTGGTTTGTAAATCACATCCTAAAACAGATTGTGCACACTGTTGCATTGATTAAACCAAGTTCAACATACAGGTTTACGGTTGAGCTTAAAAAATCTCTGATGAAGTGGGAATTAAGAGAAAAAGCTTCCGATAGCCATATCCAACAGGATTTTCATATACAACAGGCTATGGGCTTAAACAAGACAACCATGAATCAAATCATGGTGAAAAACCTGCAAAAATGATTGGTTTAAAGAAGTGGGGCGTTCAGAAACACTCAAATAAAATCGCAAAGTATCTCTCGCCACAATCAATTAAAAAAGACGATATTTCGAGGTAAAGTTCTTGTAATTCACTAGTACTGTCACGTCACGACTGAACGCACAGTATGAAAATCAAGTCCGGTAGCATATGCCTGATGAGATGGATGTAATCTTTTCGATCCCACAGTCGATGACGTCATCATCATCAGATCGAAACTGGTCTAATGGATTACCAAGATACACAAGAAAACACCAACTCTGGATTATTACAACTCAAACTCAAATACTATTCAAATTACATAAGGCAACACGCTTCATTGGTGATCCCGACTGCCCTGTTAGTTACGTCAATAATACTGTAAAAAACTTTAAACTTAATACACCCTCCCCCCGCCCTCCCCCACAACAACCGGAATGTTTTTTCTGCCTTCTCTCTCAATACGTGGTAGTTTATTTCTCGCTCGAGGCACAGATATTTCCAGGAAAAACCAGCATGCAGTCACGTTCCTTTCATGTCGCAATAAGCCTAATTCCTTAGCAGGCGAATTCAGGCACCTCAACGCATTACTAGGGCATAATCATCATAATCAAACGAAGGAGTGAGGGAGAAAACACTTTCGGGGGAGTAATGTGATGTTCGAGCAACTCAAATAAATCGCAAATAAATTCACGCCCCACAATCATTTAAAAAACCGACATCTTTTAATGACGTCATCATCAGATCGAAACCGGCCTAGTGGACTACCTAGAAGATACAATTAACAACTCGTAGTACCAACACTTATTCAAACTACAATTAAAAGCTTCACGCTTCAGAAGCATGTAGCTCGGCTTCCAAAATTGTGATGAAAACACTGAGTAATCCTTAAGATGGTAGAGAAACCTTAAGTAATCAGTTGATGTAGATCATTTAACAATGACTAGAAGGATAAAACGAATAATCTCACGCATAGCGCGACTGCTAGGAGGCAAAGCTCCTAAATCTACAAGCCGCACACATCGGAATTGAGCTTAAAAAGTTTATACCCTTTATTTACTAACACATGAATAAGTTGTGACGTCATTAAAAAAAGAAGAAAATCCCCCTACATTTCAACACTATTACTACAGAATTCGTACAGTATACAGCCAAGAAAAAACAAAAAAATAATTTTTTTGTTTTCTTTTTCTTTGCTGTCAAAAATTGTTAACAAAATGTTCGTAGGTTATACCCGTCCGTACTCCGTAGAAAATAATAAATTATTTATTATAATATAATAAAACATTTATGTTATAGTTAATAATAATTAATATTGTACCAATTTTGGCCTGTGCATAAATAATATGTTAATGATGTCATATATGAATGTGATTAGTGATATGTTCAAATACTATTATCTACCGATTTTAGAATTGTGAATTAGAAACATTTTATTTTAGAAACATCAATATTCGTGATAATGATCGCCACGGCTATCTTTATTGATGAATCGTCCACTGTGTTAAACGATTCTAAATTTTATTAAATTAAACTAGTTGAAGTTCCTTGTGGATTGGATAACCGACACATAATTCTGCTGTTGTGGTTTTGTTTGTTGGAGTTTTGATTTGTATAAGTACTGATTGATGGAAGAATCAGATTACTATATACATACTTGTTTGTTCCCTACATATTTATTATTTTTGTTCTCTTTTAGTGTTTCAACAATCGTTCAGCTCACTTATTCAATCATTTACTTCTTTGTAGGATATTGGTATAATATGTCGAAGAAATCATGTGTTTTGACAGGCATTCAGTTTAATTCAATTTACGGTGTAATGGAAATTACTATCTACTACAAATAGAGCGCCTGCTCTAATCTATTACACATTTAGTTCGTTAAATAGTACTTTGACTTCGGCGGGAGCTTTTATACGTTGTGTAACAGAATCATTCCGACTATAATGGTACATATGTTAAAAGTTTCGGCAAAATCTAATGTGATTCTGGGATTTGGTTTATGGTACTTCGCGGAAGTTGTATGTTTTGAATGTCCAATGTTGATTTTAATTTTCAGTGTAATGGAAATTTAGTTTTTCGGCCGAAAATGCTGTATAGGAATTTCTAGGCGTAGAAATATAGGCTATATAGGGTGCTGTATAGGCGTATACATGAGCACATAGCAATAAAAACAGAATTTATTGAGACAGTAAGTGTGAGACAAAATCACATATAAATGTTTCATATCTTACTGAAGTGGAAAGTTGACAAAGTCGTGATGGGTATTTAAATTAGAAAATGTTTGAATTTATGATTTATTTTCTATGCATTGAAATAAAAATTATTTAAACGAAGCTATAGGAAACGCTAATTTTTAAACGAAGACAGTCTTGCAAGTGTGAAACTGTCGCTAAGAATTATTTTCAGGCAAAAATCGGTTTGACGTTTCGATGTGCTCATGAAAATGAATTAAACCAGAACTTAGACAACATAATAAATTAATATGTTGAACAAAACCATACATAAATGCTTCACATCCATCTGAGGAGAATCGTTTTCATAGTCATGATGATAATTTCCATTTTAACGAACTTTTTCGGTAATTCATCTGATGAAATAAAATTGAAATATTAATCTTTGTAGACGAAGCTATAGGTACCGTTTTGTTGTAAAATGCAATTTGTATCTAAATAAATGTATTTTATTAAAAAACATAATTATTTTTTGAAAATTCACTCTGTTAAAAAACTTAACGACTTTTATGATGCCATCGTGTATGTAGCACATGAAGTATAACAAATAAATGGAAATAAAAAAAATTCAAATAATTATTCAAGTACTCAGTTTCATTTACATGTTTGGGTATTTTAACTGTGTATTTCGTATTATAGCATTAAAAATATGCTTTAAAATATCAATAAATACGATTTATATTATTAAAGTTATTAAGTGCCATCTATTATCCAACATCTGAAGTATCGGTTTCATTTTCGTAGTTCATACGTCATTGATCTCGTTTTATATATTTTTATACGGCGTTTAGAACCAATTATAACATATACATGTATAAAAATTGAATAAATCAAAACGTTTTTATTTTTATTATAACTATTAAAATAATTCGTATTTTCATTTGATTTCCATATATGTTATATGAAAATGTTTTATTTAAATATTGATATAAAAATAATTTCTGTTGACAGTATTTTTCATTCATTAAAATTGAATCAAAAATCGTAAATTTTACATTAGTTCTTATGGAAAGTATCGAAATCTATACCCCTTAAAAAAGCTCGATAAATTTAAAGGGTCTTTGTGTTTGGCTTGTATTATTTAGGATGCTTTGTAGGAGGGGACCATCTTATTAAGTTGGGAGCTACAACTTTTATCTCTACTCATCATTAACCCTTCTTACTTTCCTTTTCCCTTGTAGGTTACAGTTTAATGATAACCTCGTTATATCACTTGGCGATAACCTCAGCGCATTACCAATACATTTCACTTACGTCTCGTTATTTTGGTTTCTATGTCTCTCTAATTTGTTTTCCTATGCAGTTCAACGTTAGTGACGGGGTTGGACCAGAAGAATTTCACTATTCGTCGATAGCACACATTTACGAACACCTGTAGTTTTTTTCTCACTTGTGTGTAACCATGTCTTGTGTTGAGTCGCATCGTCATAGTTTATCTGATCGGCACAGTCCAGCCACGTTTATGAACTGACGAGTGATCATGATCAAACAGAATGTTATAAATGGTTCAGCGCTCAGATCTCCGTTACAAAATCCAAAAGATACGAAAATAAGATCTGTTTTCCCTCAAGCGATGTTATATGCACGCCAATGTACCAGACTGTTTAAGCAAAACAGACTGAAAAATCTGTCTCCTGGACGCCGGTAGACCCGGTCCCTCATATCACTACAATAGAGAGATATTATCCACTTGTCAGTGAATAGAACGGATCTTAATTGTTCCAATTTGTTTGTTAACGATACAATTTCAGCCGCTCTTTGTGGTGGAGCTGTTAATATTTGACTTCTATCGGATCATCTTGGAGTACGGTCGTCCTAGTGTCTATTGACTGATAGTCGCATCTCAAACTAGTATTAGATCCTGCTGTCTATCAACGGCAATTAGATCACGATTTCGCAGTGAAGTAAGGACTATAAATTGATCGAAACTTTCAGATATATACCAATACCAGCTGGTATATGGAATCCAATTCAAGGCACTAGTTCATTGAAACCTTCCCGATACTCACAGTTTGGCGTGTATATTTTACGATGTAATTTACAAGGTTTTTAAGGTTATTGTTTACATTCTACATGCAAATAATGTTTTCCTGTAAATAAAAACTCAAGCGCCATCTCTTATCAAATCTTATTGTTTATAAAGCAACATCTGTGAAAAAAATTTCTTACTATTTTACAAATAGAATTTGTGAAATAATTGATTTTTCTACTATATACTGAATGTCACAATAATTTGATGCATATTAATGACCAAACCGGACGTCAATTCAGTTTTGACATTTTAAAACAGATGGCACTGCGAATGATATTTTTTCCGTTTTTTACATGTAAAATCTCAACTGTGCCGAAACTTTGGGGATAGCTGATTGGCTCATGTTTAGCTAACGAGCCGCTTCTTGCTGATAGTGTCCTTGCAATAAAACACTAACTTGAGCGTTTTTTTTGGAATATTATCCAGGATTTTGAGGAAACAACCAATGAATCTTGTAGTCCTTATAAAGGTGTCCTTGTAAAATGCGCATAGGTCTTGGTATTTTGTCGTTCTAGTAGCAAATGTGGTGTTTTTCGGAAACCTTTTTTCCATCGACCACATGCGTTGCATGGCTATATCTACTGTTTCGCCCAATTCAGTTGGTGATGTTTTGAATGGCAAACGAACGATGTATCTACCGGACTGATCAGTTTTTCTGTTCGTGAGAAAATGATTTTCACAAAAGTTTCTTTCTTCTGAAAATTTAACTTTTGGTGAATAAGTATTTTCCAGTTCCCTAAATCATTTTAGTTCTTTGTCCAAATTCTCACCATCAGTAACAGCGTTTATAGTAAGCGATTGAACGACTCTGGTTGATCTGGTTGATGCCCTGCTCTACCCAACCTAATACAGTATTTTGTATTGTTAGATGATCATTTGTTACGATTTTTCCACCTAAGAGTAGTTCAAAGAATCTATCCGCTCTAATCTGGATATCTACTTCAGCACTTTTATAAAACAATGGATCGGCTAATTCGAATTGGTTGAAATAATTTGTGTTAATGGTTTGATTCCCTTGTGGTTGCTTCGAGGTTAGTTTAGGCAGAATTAAAGCTTCAATTTGTATAGGTGTTTCATTTTTAATTCTTATGGTAAGTGAAACCGATCCTTTTGTGTGCCCTGTTTTTCAACCTCCTATTCCAGTAACGGTAAGTTTCACATTTCCCGTTTTTAAATGTAACCTTTGAACACAGGTTTCGGTTATGAAGGGACATTGGGAGCCTGAACCCAACAATACTCGACATGTTTGCTTATTGTTGAAACCATCGTTTATATTTACTATCGCTGTCAGCAGTATGGAAGTTCCAATTCGGGTTGTGTAATTATTTGTCTCCCTTGTTAAATTGTGCTTTTGTTCGGTTCTTGACGCTTCTTTGAACTTGCTCGGATCTTCGTGTTGACCACACTCTCTGCATCTGCATTTAGATTTACAATTTAAAACCATATGATTATTGTTGAAACAATTAAAACATCGATTTTGTTCTCTTAGAAAATTCTTTCTCTGAGCTACCGATCGTATAATTTGTGGTAGGTTTCAGGACATAATGGACATGGATCGGAAGTAGCCATAACATGTGCTTTAATTTTATTATGTTTTACGTTTGGATTTTGAGGTGATGCACGCCGATTTAAACTACGAACTGACTTTATTCATCTATTCGTTGTGTTAGAAAATAGAAGAAATCTTTGATCGTTGAAAATTCTGTATTAGCTGATGATTAGCCACAGGCTATTGTTTTCATCATCTAATTTGGCTGTTAGGATCTAGATTAACCAGTGGTCTCTGGTCTCAGCGCTTTCTCCTTAATTCCACGGATTATCTCATCAGAAGTATCAAGAAATATGTTGGTTGGCTCATGAACTTTCTAATAAACGTATAAATTGTATGCTTCCTACGATCATACCTCTCTTTGAACTTCTTGAATGCTTCGATGTAATTGGCATCCGTAATGCTGCAATTCTTTAAAAAAACCAGCTGCTTCCCCATTTAATGTGACTTTTAAGTACTGAAGCTTCTGAGATGGTGTTAGCCGTGAGTTATCGTGAATTGCAGAGCAAAATAAATCAAAAGACGGTTGCCGCATTCTGTATAATCACCGGAAAAGGTAGATATTGATAGTTTCAGTAATTTAGCCTCATTATGACAATTGGATACGCTGGTTTCTATCATAGTGTCATTTAGACTACTAATCGGATCTGCAACTACTCAAAAGGCTTGATTTTAACCTGATACAACTTTATAGTTATTATCTTCAAACTCCTTGTCATTTCCTCTTCCTTGTCTAAAGAAACACGTTTGTCCTCTACTTTAATATCTTCAGCTTGAGTTTTTGTTGGTTTATAAGTTTAATATAATTCAATAATTTGGTCACACTTCCCTTAATAGTTGCACGCTTTTTTTTTAATACTATATCACGTCAGACATTTTGATTCACTTCTTTTTTACTTAGCTTTAGGAGCTTTTACATTTTTAGTAGTTTGTAATAAGAAAACTAGTACAGTCTTGAAAATATATAATTTTGCCAATCAGTGGCTTTATTCAAGTTTATTCCTCATGTTTGGAACAATTTTAAGTTCTCTGCGGATTTATATTTTTATTAAATAAATAAGGTTTAATACTTAAGGTTTTGGAATCTGGTAGTATACTTTTCGACTCTACGTGGTAATGGTTGGTGTTCTGGTAATAATTCGTCTTTTTGGTGTTGGCTGAAAAAGAAGAAGAACCATTTAATGTTTGCACATTAGACTAGTATAAACATATTTACAATAATTGATAACCAAATCAACAATTTTGAGCCTAATGTGCAAACAAACACTGATTAGTGTTGGTCTAACAAATCACTATAACTTCCACTTACTAGACAGCGATATAAGTTTCAGACATCAGATAAATCTACTGTAAAGCTCTATCACTGAAACTGCTAATATTGGAACACACATGGTTCTGCAAAACGTATGGAATAGCTCCTTGTTTACTGTCAAAATATATCACGAAAATCAGCAAATATTTTAGACTGAAAATGTCGGTTTCCTTCAAATATAAATACTTACTGTAAGGAGATACCTAACATAGGGAGATTAGGTTGAAAAAAACTCATAAGACTTAATCCAAAGATAATTACATATTTATCATGAAGAATTTAAGGTCATATCTGCTGGCAAGTGTGTAACACATATCAAGAGACAAACAAGAGAAGGGTTTTGAGTGAGACGTATACGCATGCGGCAAGTATCCACATCCTAACTTTTGTCTTTATCGTTCTGGACTATACCTCAATTCAGAACAATTTTGGTATTTTAACGAATATAAAATCTGATGCTTATCTTACCGAATTCATTCATTCTTATCGGGAAGAAAGTATGCTCCCAAAAAACTAAAGCAGACTTTCCTATTTATGTTTTTCCTTACAGGCTTTGACATTAACTATGTGATAGAAAGCAGAAACTGCTTCTCGTCTCATTAAAATACTTTGGCCCCTCTTAGAAACTTTACTTACAGTCGGGCTGTGTATTTAAATGACTCACAATATGATCGAAAATATATCATTTATATTGTTACAACAACTGTGAACACCTTAGAGCACATAGGGCGAACACTATCTCCCAATGTTTTATCAAATTTATTCACTGCGGCTAGCACTGATCTCTTCCACGTTTCCACTTTTCTTGTTGATTCTATTCGAATGACGTTCCTGTTATGTCATTGAGGTCTTGGTCAGTGTGTGCTCGAGGCATCTTTTCTCGAGCTGTCCGATTTTAGTTTCAAACTCTGTTTGGTTTGGTAGTCCCAAAAACTACTTATTTTTTATCTTACCTGACCAGAAGCATTTTATGATACTTATAGGTTAGTTGTACAAATACTTGTAGTCTTTGTATGGTCTCTTGTGTGAGTTTCTATAATTCACAGCCATACAGCAAACCTGCCACATACATTGAACAATTGTAGCTTTTGTTTTTCTCGACAGTACGGAGACAATCATTCTTTACGTGGTCTAATAGCTTCTATGCTTTCCGGTGCATTTGGGATATGTATGTAGTTGCAGCCAAATTTATTTGCATTAGCTAATTTGCTTCTCGTGAGTTTAAGGATTTTTTACATTGTTTTCCTTTGAATTGAACTTTGTTTTCGACATCTCGACAGTTTTTTGATTAGTTCAATTATTTTCTTCGGTAAACCGATTTTGCAAAGTGTCTTCCAGAATGCGTTTTGCCCGAGTGAGTCAAAGCACGTTCGAAATGTACGAAGATTTGTTTTGATGTAATCTATACAACTCTTTCCTGGCCTAACACCAGCTTATTCCATTCAAGTGTCTTAATACCTATGTTACACCTTAAAACCTGATATAAATATTTGGTAAGCTCACTGATACATTTAATCTATATTCTTGTCGTAAATATAGAAACGATAAGTATCCTACTTATTCACCAAAGAACATTATAAACCAGTAATTTGTTTGCTGCCGAGAAATACACCGTGGTAATGTGAATATTTTTAACTAACGAAGTTTATTACAAATATGTCATAATTCGGCCACTTTCTCTTACCTGTGCTCAACTTTGTTCCCATATATCAAACGAATAAGCTCGACAGTTGAATTAAATATGAATTACTGCTGTATTTTCCTTTTGACCTCACTATAGAGTGGCTGCTAACGCACACTTAGACCGTTGCCAACCAGAACCCTGCTAATACCCTTGACGTCAGAGTGGCCGGGGACCCAGATAATCTGAATATTGAAATGCTCACTCATCTCGTTAAGAGACGAGTGGCAGCCTAATGCCACCCTAGACTTCAATAGCTCTGCTTTCAGCGACTTGATAGTCACCTGACAGTCCACATAAATCGTGATATTCCTCTTGGATATCACGTTATGCCTCAACCAGCTCAAGGCTTCCTCAATCGCTATTATCTCCGCCTGATACACACTGCAGTGGTCAGGGAGACAAACGGAAGTGCTTATATTCAGTGCTCCACAGAACAGCCCAGCTCCAACCTTACCATCTAGCTTACAATGCTAGCTTATTCCCCCAGAATTCTCTTGAAGGGATTAAGGTTTGAAAACTCTTTTCGAAGCATAATATCGGCATAATATAGTCAAGGTTCGCCATTTCCTCCTTTAACGAACCAATTATTGTCGAGTGACCTGCCTAAAGGTGTTTCCACTGAGACACATCTGTTTGCCATAGATATTCACTGCAAGAAGGTGTAATATGACCTCTAAGGGCTGAGTAGGTGTTGTTTTCAGTGCCCCGCTTATGAGCAAACGAACATTATTTGCAAGAAAAGCTACCAAACAATACCCCTTTAAGTGAAATGATCCCTCAATTGTGCGGACCAAGGCATGTAGGGCCATATCTACCGATTTACCTTTACAGTATACGCATGTTGAGAGGCTGACCATTTCTCCTGCTTTAAGTTCATACTGATATGTGTTTCTACCAGCCATCGCAGGGTTTTCAACAGAAAGGATGATAATGTTATAGGTCTTAGGTCCTTTGGATAGCCATGCGATCCGGAATAAAACCACCCTGACCTCCATCCATTGCCTCGGAATGCAGACCAACTTTAAACAACCCTTAAAGATCGCCTCCAACCACGGGAGGATTATTTCCGAATTGTTCTGCCGGTATAATCCGATCCGTTCCAGCTGATTTGTACGGCTTGCACCCTTTTATGGCCCACAGAATTCGTTTTTTATTTACGATATCCGGTGCGCGCAGCGAACAAGCTACTCCCGACGCTCTCTTCCATCGAGTTGTCTAAACTACCCGGGAAGTGAATGTCCATGAGAATCTTGAGGGATTCCTCACTGGAATCGGTCCACGAACCATCAGGTTTAATTAAGTAACCTATGTTTGTTGGATTTGTGGAGAGAATCTTCCGAAGGCGAGAAGTTTGCGAGACATCTGCCATTTTGTCACAGAATAGCCTCCAGGAGCTCCTTTGTGCCTTCTTCAATTCTATCTTATATAGTCTCAGTGTCTTCTTGTACAAGTCTCAGTCCTGAGATTCTCTGGTCCTCTTGGCGTTATTAAACGCCGTTCTGCACGACTTCTTTTTGGTCCCAAATTTTTTTGACCACCAGGCCGGTTTATGCTTCCCATTGAGTTTTACCTCAGGCTCGTTGTTGTTTTTGTTAATTTCTTTGTTAACCTGAGATTTGCAATCAGTTTCTCTTCACGTGCCTTTTGTGATAGTAGAGTAGTTGAAGACTCGAAGTTCATATTGTTCGCCCACTTTGCGCTTTTCAAACAGACGTCCGAATCATCATTGGCACCCAGATGATTTAGATGTTGCAATGATCACCCAACTGGTTCAGAGGTGAATTCCAACCAACGGCACCTTAGACATTGCCATATGATTGTGATCATAAATTATGATATTAGTGATTATTTTTAAGATTTCTCAAAACCTCGCAATGACCATGCCAATCCGCAAACATACCGATTACATAGTAATTGATCCCAATTTGAGAAGCCATCTCTGGAAACTGTCAACAGTCGGTTGTCTTAATGATTAGTCGTATTGTTTAAAAATAGAGTGTTGTCCATTTAAAACGAGAGCAGTTCTTGTCCATATGTTTGGAAATGTCGAAGGAAATCAAGTGATGGTGTTTTCTTCAATTAAAGCTTACCAACAGAATGAGTCGCAACTGCAAATATAGCCGCTAAAGCTCACTATTGTATACTGGAACCGAATAGCTTCCGATTTTTTTTTGCAGATATCAGAATTACAAATACAATCGATGTTTGATTCACAATTCGATCCGTACATAGTCAATCGACCCACCAACGAATTACTTAATTTTCAAGAAAATCCTAGTATCTCAACTACGGTTGAAATGTTGAGGATAACGATTAACGCATATAGCTTAGTAAATCTCTTATCTATCATAACGCTGAGCACTTTTGTAAACTCTTTACATGGTTCTCAAGAGGTATACCACACTATCAACACACCATAAGTTCGCAAAATGTGATTTATTATACTTCGACGGAATAGTTTTGATATCAGTCCTGAAACGTTCAATGTAACATGAATATACATTTGACTATATAGTAGTAGTAGCACAAAGACCACTAAACGTTATCTAATCCAAGGTAATTGCTCTCCTTTCAACCATCAACTGTTGTGCGATTCCCAATGGATTTTAATAAAAATATTTTTTTTTACAACTCAACTACCAAAAGCTTAAAGAGCAATCGTTAAAGTAATGATTGCAAACCCTCTAACTACGAATAAAATTTAATAAATTTTATAATTTTACCGAATTAGACTATTTCATTTAAAATCAAATACATTCACAAAACTTTAACAATCAACATAATTTTATACTGAAAAAAATAAAAAAGCTTTTGAAAATTATTGGTATTGAACTGGTGAAAAAAAAACTTTCCTACTTGTTTCCCTCTAATGACGAATCCGATGGGAAATCAAAACGCAAAACAACACAAAACACTCTCTCTCGTACCTTATGTACTCGTTGTGTATATAGATGATATACATCAAGATGGTACTGGATAACATGAGGAGTTTGGAATCCTATATACAATTTGATTTATACAATGAAAATGATTGAAAACGAAATATTGTAATGATTTTGTATTACACTCGAGCCTTGCCGTATCTCGATCTTTCATTTTGAATTGGAAATTATTTTCATTTGGGATTTTTCGAGTCTACACACACACACAGCCAAACAAACATATACAATCAAACCCAACCCGGTTTCGCGTTTGTTTTATGCAAATTACATCGCGCTTTTATTTTGATAAACTTTTCACCCCTCGCGAAGTATAAAAAACAACAACAACAATGAAATGTCGTTCGAAGTACGGCGAGATTAAAAGTTGTATGATGTCACACAAATATTTTATAGTGGTATGCATTATATACGAGGGGGGTAACAAAAGTTGTCTTACTTGATCAGAAAAAAAAACGAAAACAGAAACTTTTATCTTCTCTACATAATTTTCATTGATGCTATAGATCCACTTCTTAAAATAGTCTTCATAATATTGCTTTCTAAGCTTATCAAGTTCAGCATTAACTACATCAACTTCCTTCACGATACTGTTAATGATCTTTCCCCTCAAATTTGTTTTAATTTTCGGAAATAACCAGAAATCACCTTGCCAGATCCGGTCCTATCCAGATTCCCACTATCCAGTAGTCAGGCATAAACGGTTAAGACAGAACCTACAAACCTGTTGTCCGGTTGGTCGATGATACCTCGGTCCTTGAACCCAATCCAGTCCCATCCCTAGGCACTAACCTGTGAAAGATAAACTAGACGGCAAACCACAAGCAAAAATTGGACAAGTCACATACATATAACAGGGAACATATAGGAGATGCATTGGACGGCGTACAGCACATCCCAGACGTTATTACAATAAACATTCACAGCAACAATTATCAAATCAACAGACACTTTGTACATAAACCGATCACATAAACACAAATTCCGTATAAACAAAACACAAGTAACATAAATCACCACACAATACACTAGATGACACGAAACTCTTTGACAACAAATGACACTGATATACGTCAGACAGATGTCAAATGTTTTTCGAAGATGGTAACATAGGATTATCGACCGTAGCTGAATCTTGTACCGGACTAAAGATGGCGGGAGGCGCGCGAAGAAGATAACGTTGCCCGATGTACAGTGCGGTACAAACAAAAGGTATATAAGGCGATACGTGTGGCGGGAACGAGGCTTTTTTTCTGTTTTTTTGGTGTGAGTTGGTGCAAGGTGGATGTGTAATATTGAACGAGACAATTAAAATCAGAAGTGAACTAGTGATCTCTATAATAACTAGAATTAACGAAAGACGTGATAAAACAAAGTGGAACTTGGGATCAGTGGTGGTGGAGATAAGGCAAAATATGCAAGGAAGGTGTTAAGCCCGAGGATTGTCAAGTGGAACGCGAGCGATCGCGGTGCTTATCCAACAGTGAGGCAAACACGTGGAAAAACAGGTAAGTGCCCTTTTATCTTTTCCCTTCTAAGTCCTCTGTGTAACAAGTTCATATATCAACAGCATAGACCCTCCCCCCCAATTGTTACACCCAGCCCGAAGGTCTTTAGCCAAACGAATAGAGCTAGCCACATTCGTGCGCGCATCCTGGCGCCCAAAATACAAATTAAATTGTCTGCTAATTGGGGAGGTAGAGAAAGAGCAAGGGGAGAGGACGGTCCAAAATTAACTAACGTCAGTGTTTAAAAAAGTTTATAAATAGTAAAGAAATACAGTGTCAAAACATAAATACTGTTTTATTGCAATGCGCACGTCACAAGCCGAGAGGCTTCCGCATTGATATATTCCATTAGCCTTGATTCATGCTTCGGGTTCAAATCTTTTTATTTTAAGTTTTATATCCTGAGTCCCAAATCACGATGCAAATCACTATTTCGAATATACCACGGTATATAGTCACTCTGAAGTACATTAATCTGGAAGTTTTGTGTAAGTTTGTGGCGTTCACAAATACGACGAATAGTCACGCCACAATAGTGAAGTATAAACAAAAATAATCGAAAAAAGATTTCGAGTCAAATTCTGTAAATTCGCTAGAACTGTTGCAACATAGCCTCACAGTATATATAGAAACGAAATGCAACATACATCAAGTCCGGTCGCATATGCCTGATGAGATGGATTTGATCTTTTCGATCACACAACGAGTCAATGACGTCATCAGATCGAAACCGGCCTGGCGAAACGAATATTACAGACAACATACAAGATGCCATACATTCCAAGACAAACGTCTTCATCGGCTGGTTGATCCAGCGCCCTAGCTGTCAATCAATGCCACTCTGTGGAGTCGAAAGTTTAACTCCCGCCATTTATCATTAGCTGTCACGATTACAGCACCTAGCATCAACTAACACACTTCAACAGGTTTGATGTAGGACCTGTTGTAAATCAGTATTTTATTGTTTCTGCACTTTTAGACCTTCGTCCAATTAGTCAGTACCATTGTCTGTATTTAACCGCCCAGGTGGCGCAGCGGTTAAAGCGGGAGGTAAAAAAAATCTATGGCTTAGAGGCCGTAAACGGCCCTTACCGCATCTCAACTGAGACCTTACAAACCAATTTTAGCGATTGGTGCACATTGTAGGTGGTCAACCCAACGAATGTTTTTACACACAAACGCGTTTTTTATGTCATTCGGTGGCATGGTAATTTTTGGTCAGCGGCGAGAATCGAACTCGACACCGCGACGTGATGAGAAACTCTCTTAACCATTGAGCTACGACCGGCGACCGGGGAGGTACCGGGTTCGAATCTCTATCCGGGGCAAGATGCAAAGAGTTTAGAATCCATGGGTCATCCCATCACCAAGTCAGTACTATAGGTTGACATGGAGCTATGCAATGCGCAGATGGTTCTACAGAAAATCGGATCTAAGTATGCGGTAGCAGCCATTAAAAAAAATTGCCTTTATTTTAAATCAAACTCCTTTGTTTTCTTCTTCAAATGTTCCTTCCGTTTAAGCTGAATTTCTTCACTTGGACATTGAAGTTTATTTCCCGCCTCTCCAGTTTGCCCTATTGCTAGTATAGTGGTGCCGTCGGCAAACTTTGTTCTATGCTTATGAGATCGGACTACTACTTATATAACTGGGCCCAGAACGCTACCATATATCCAGAAATAAGGTCGAAAAATTGTTTATCTTCTAACAACTTTTCTATAATATCTGTAATTCTGATTAATTGTTGCATCCGAATCCAAACTGGCGATCCGGTATAAGGTCTCTACTTTCTATAATGGACTACATTCTTCTCATCTCTTCATTAGGTTTGAAATGATAGGAAGCAGGGCTGAGTTAGAATAACAATAGTTTTCTTTAGTAATTGCTTCTGGTTGTATCCAAGCGCTTTTGCTCTCCTCAGATTGAAATTCATTTCTCTTTTGACTTTGTGGGTTATTAGAGGGATTCTACCGTTGCTTTCATTTTCGATTATAATATCTGATTCGGTCTCATTCGGTTTAAAAATATCAGCAAGATGATTAGCAAATTCTTCAGTTTTTGACTTGATATCCCAAAGCTCACGAGCCAGCACCTCACTTAATAAAGAAGGATTTGCGTCATTGGAGTTTTTATTCCTTTTGTTCTATTCCATTGTGAGTAGCTCGTTTTTCCATTAGCGGTTAATTTTCGAAGATACAAAAACACGAGTTTTCATTTTGCTCCCAAATTTCTCTTGGTAGCTTTTATTTATAAAATGCTGTTCCTTAGTATTACTTTTCTACCTCTTTTTCTAGTTCCTGTACTGTTTTAAGCTGGGTTTGTAGGTTGATATTGTTTACCAATTCAGATCTGAAGCTCTTCTAATCAATTGTTTTATTGACATGTCTCGTTTCCTTTCTAATTTATCATGGTAAGTTTCACTACAGAATGATCAGAGTCCAAATTTGAATTATTATAAATAATATTTGAAAAATTTTGGTAAGTTGTGTCTTCGGTATATCCTAGGTTATAGTTTGACTCTTTTCCAGGGAAATAGTAGCTAGACTTTTTGATCTGATTTTTGTTGCTTAGCTTTTTACGGGTAGGTTTGCTCATGTTGGGCGCCATACCATGGGTTTCACTTTGGTTGGTCACCAGTAACGACTTTACTCAAGTTGCTAGACTTTGAATTTACTTAGGAAAAATAAAATAAAATGCACTCGAGCTTTCTTGTGGGCCTCAGTCAAAGTTCGTGGAACCCATCGAGGAGATCTTTTCGTGTTTCCCAGATGGTTATTTAACATTTGCGATACAGCCATGGCATTCAAGACCAATTCATCAGCAATAAATTGTTGTGTCAATCGTGGATCTTCGTCAACGTTGAAATTCTCGATCTTCTCGGGGCTCGTCATCCAGAGAATTTCCAGATCCATGTGGATGTAGTCTGTGAGACGGTGTAACCATATGCAATTAGTCATTCACTGACTATTTGTAGTGGTTTACGCCGAAAACAAAGGAGAATCACATATAGAAAAATTCTGTTTGCGTTGGTGGTGTTATTTCGGCTCACACGTCAGTGCATTTTTCGGTCACCATTTTCCCGATTCTTCTGAATTGTTGAAAGAAATCCCATAAAATAATTGCAAATGATTTGGCTATCCAACAAAAATATTCAGTAGTCGCCTACTAAGTGAACTTTTACTACTCCCCTCGTATTTATAAGGAGGAGTGTGAACATGGTCTCCTACGATATGCCACTCATTTGTAAATTACATCGTTTTATTGTTTTAATTTAATTGAGGAAAATAATTTAAATTCAGATTGCATAATCAGCTGAAGAATTATAATTAAATTTGAATGCAATTTATACGAACACCCAAACTATTTGCATCACTTGGTACGTACGTACACATAATTCTTTTTTCACTACATCTGTCTATATATCAGAATTCTTTTGGATTTTTTTTTTTTTCATTTTAAATTTATGTCTAACGACAAGCCTACATTTAATAATAAAAAAAAATTTAATACTTGTTGTATTAATTTAAATTAAAAAAAAAATAGTTTTTTATCTGATAGTTACGTTGGTATGTTCATATTGGTATACACACACAGTTGTTTTCTCTACATACTTTGCCATTCACTATTTCAACGTTGTGTCGTTGAATTGATAACAAAACTCCACCGAAACTGAAATTTTTAGTTTTATATAAAATAAAAAAAAAGTGGATTTATAGTTTGACTGGCCTATGGTTTTGTGTTTGATACAACAACTAGGTTTGTGCTAATTTTTTTCTCTCTTACTTCTGATTGTTATGACATTTAATTTTATTAACATTTTGCCCGCCAGGGTGAAATTACATAACAATCTTTTGAACGTCGGATATACAATGTATGTTTGTGACGCAAGCTACATACAGTTTCAAGATATTGCGTCTAAGAATCAGTTTAGATAAGTATTTGTATTATAAAAGCAGCATCACTTCAACCTTTCGGTTTTGCCACCTACTTATGGTATTACCTATAGTGACATGCTTTTGCTTTATTCAATTAATGGAGACCCAAAAACCTTTGATGTGTATGATTTTAAAGCTTCCTGACTGTCCATTAAAATATTGATTATTTCACTAAAAAGGCGTTTGGTTAAACCATCCTTCGTATATATCGCTACCATCGTTTTGAAATTATGTAGCAGACATTGTCAACAATTAAGAAATGGGTGCCATGTATAGATTAATGGTCGAAGGGACAGTTTTTATACGACCAGCGAGGTGACTTGTATGTGGGGGGTGTGGAGCGGTTATGGTGGATCTTCTGGTTTCCAGTGGATTTTATTCATGTTTTAAGTTTCATATGCAAGCGGGGGTTTTCGGCCTTTGCTGTGGTTGGATTGATATTTATGTTTGTCTTAGGTGGGTTTAGTTTTGAAAGCTTTCTTTCAACTGCAGAGGTGCTGAGGGGTGCGGAGCGATTGATGGAGTTTGGTTCCAGGTATCGATAGAGGTTGCTTCCTCCAACATGTTCTTGTTCGGTTTCGGATCGCTCCGAAGTCTGGTGGCGTCCTCCGATATTAGCCGCGGTATCGGGGATTTCTATTGAACTGCAGGATTGATTGTTTAGTGATTTTAAGTCATGATTGTGGAGTTGTTTTAGTCTCGTTGACATTTGATTGTTGTTGGTTTTAATTTTTCGTCGTTCGAATCGGGCCTACGCTTGACTTGGTCGCGGGGTTCGGGATTGAATGGTTTTCAGCCGTAGTCTCGGGGTGCGTTGCAGGTGATGGAGAATGCAGATTTTGTCTTGTATTGGGTTTGAGTGTCCTTGTTTTGGAGAGTTTTAAAGGATGCGTATGCAATTTTAAAGGATGGGTGTCACTTTGCTGTAGGTGTGGTGGATCTGCTTCGATTTTTACTGTTTATGGGTTCAGTAGGCGCTGATTCAAATTTGCTACAGTTTTAAAAAGAGGAATAGTTGGTGTTGACTTAACGGTTCTAGTACAAGGGTGCGTGTGTGTGACACATAGGTAATAAGGAAAGTGTACACATTCTCAGGGATTTTGTAGGACAGGAGTGTTTAGTTTTGATGCAGAAAACGAGTTTGTATCTTCCATTATCGAAGGTACATTTTGGGATTGCGGTTGAGGGTTGTTTGGTCTGGAAGTTAGTGACGGGTCGGGCAGTTGGAACTTTTGGAATGTTTGGGTGTCGGCAGGACTGTAGCAGTTTTGCAGTGGTGGTTTAGAAGCATTCAATTTTGTAGAGTGTCGGGAGGTTTTGATGTTTTGGTTGGATTTTTGGAAGATGTCGCTCGATTCTGGAGTGGGCCGGGATTGTGCAGGAGTGTCTTGGAGGAAGTGGTTTTTCTAGGTATTTGTAGCTGCATGCTGGTGATTTGTTGTTGGCCTCATGGTACTGCTGTGGTTTGGGGGTGAGGTAGGTTTCGTGGCTGGATGTGATTGGAACGGGCATGATAATTGAGCTAGTTGCGGTGGCGGTTGAGAGCCTTTGTTGGAATGTCGGGTTTTCGACGCAAGTGGGATTTGTTGGGAGCCGGAGGATTCGCTGGAATGTGGGGTGTTTGGATGGATTTCGGTTTGTTGGAAGTCAGTTGAGATAGCTCTGCACTTTCTGTTTTTATTTTTGTGTAGCTTGGTGTCCCGTTGTTGAGGGTGCTCTGAATGAGTTTGTATTTTGGATACTTACGATTGGGTTCTCGTGTTAAGGTTTGTTTACTACTAATAGATGTATGTTTGGTTGAAGGTTGAGTTTGGATCTTGTTTGGTTTGCTTCAATTGGGTTCGCTCCGAGGATGTCGATTTCCTCCATTTTTGGGTGCTTCTGTTCCATACATTCTGCATGTATATGGCATCCTTGCCTGTGTGTCGTGCATGCGTGCCTGTGGATTGTCCATGCGTTATTTCAATTTATCAAGTTTTGTATTAAGTTCCATATTTGAGTTTAATGGTGCTTTTTGAAGTCGATACCAGTTGTTCTTTTTTGATTAATGAACGGTGAAGGTCGGGGCGGATCTACTACGTTTGTAGTAGAGTGGCATCCCTGATCACGACCATTAATATAAAAATAATAATAATTTATGGAAAAGGTTTGGTTTTAATTTTTTATATAAGTGTAAATATGACTATAGTTGGAGGGGGCTTACAAGGAAAGTTTATTTTATTTAAAAAAAAAAGAGGTTGCATAATTAGAGGTTTCAATTTATTGTTACAGATTCAGGAGCCGTAAGTTAATTAAATAAGAGTTTTTAATTTTTATTTAACTTTGATAGGTGTACGGATTGGAGTTTAAATAAATAATAAAATTAATTAATTATGTTACAGATTCCTGAGCGACTAACTAATAAATTTATTTACGGATTTTAGTTTTAATCTAGTTTTAATTTTATTCAAAACACAGTAGAGCAGATAGCTGTTGCGGACTGGATAATGCTGATTGGCGATTGCAGACTAGTAAATTAGAATTGTGATTGTCTGCTAATAGTAGTTTAGTACCGACTGTCATGGTGTCTGTAACCGGGTTGCTCTTTCCTAACTAATATACCTTCCTATCCTTACCTATATTTTTATGTAAACGGCTGTAGAAATGGCCCGGCGTTATCCGGGAATCTCAACCATTAAGAAATGATTAGAACCGAGTTGGTATATGCTGACTGTCATATGCTGATATATTTTATATTTTTGACTCGTCCGTATAGCATACAATAGATTCATGAGACGACCCTGGTTCATGGTTCTTCTCGTTTTGGCTAGAGAATACTACATTCAAAAGTTAAAATTCAATTTTGATCGGTGTCAGAACAAACACCTGTAACATATAGATGGCAATCTACTAGCTATTCTTTCAGTGGTCATAAAATTCTACCAGGATATTTAGATAGTCCATTAAGTTACCTGTTTTCAGTTTTATCACATTTTTTAATACTGTTAAGGCAAGCTATTCGTTTTGCTTCATGGATCAAGGCTTTCCTACCTATAGTCGTTGGCGACCATAACCAGTAAGGGTAGTTGACAATTGATTAGAAAATTGTTAAATATATCAAACAGATCATCTTCTGTTTTAATCAACAAGTACTAACATAAAGCTATTGACAGTATCTTTTCCCAAATAGCATATGTGGTGATTTTATAAACCTGGGCGAAATATAGATTCCTCACAGAAGACTACCCATGTCATATTAGTTTAGTAATATATTCCATCAAGGTCCTCTTAAACCCGATCCACTCTTCGGTGCGTTTGGTCCTTTTAAAAAGTTGCGAACATTTTAAAAAGTTGCCAACGAACCTTTTTGATAGATTTCCCTCATTTCACGGGACAATTATTTTCATAAGTCGATGGATAATATTTTGCAACCAATTGGAGATAAATTATAAGTCCTCGGGTGACTGCATATTCCTCATAGCGAACGGTGTTTTATAGAAGAACCATATCGATCTGATCACAAATGTTCAACCTATCAATCATGTAACTGTATTTGTGTGATCTCTAGTTCAAATCTGGTATGAGTCAAGCGATGATTCCTCACCATATACATCCGCCTTTAGTTAATGTTTAGGTCTTAAACCTTTGCCTGATGGTATTTTCAAAAGACGGATTACACCTCAGTTGGGTAGGACCTGAAGATTTTTCCAACAGAGAAAAATAAATTACCCAATGAATTTTTAACAAAACTTTCCACCTCACTAGCCATGTTGCTTTTTAGCTAAAATTTCTCCTACTTTCTCAACTGCTTAATGAAAAGTCGTTACTCAAACGGCTAAACAATTATCGTAAGACATATTACCTTGATCAAAAAGTTCCCGGAATAACCACCGTGTGGCGCTCCCATTGTTCCAATTTGAATTCCGCTTTTTTGTTAAATTGATATTCCCTATATTACAATTTTAGAAATGGATTTAAATTTGCAACAACGAACTTGTATTAAATTTTTCCTAAAAAACGGATTTAATGGTGCACGAACGTTGGAAATGTTGGAAAAGTGTTTCGGCAACGTGTGCCAAAGTTTGTGCCAGAAGACCTCAATTTCATGCAAAAGAGAGTCACCTGTTGACGTCGCAAAAGACAAGATTTGCGAGGCTGAATCCGATCCCACAATTATGTAAAGGATCATTACTGGAGACGAGACGTGGGTTTATGTGTACGACACGCAATCCAGACATCAGGCAAGTGAATGACGTTCACCAAAATGAGCCGGGACAAAAAAAAACACGTCGTTTTCAGCTAAAAGGAACGCAATGCTCACGGTTTTCATGGATTACAACCGTGTAGTGCATTATGAATTTTTGCCAAAAGGCCAGACCGTAAACAAAGAGTATTATTTGGGCGTTATGAGACGTTTGCGTAAAGGAATTCGCCAAAAGAGACCAGAATTGTGGAAAAAAAACTCGTGGATTTTGATAACACAGCGTCGCACAGTGCCATCATTATTCGTATTTTTTTGGTGAAAATTGCAACAAATACCATCTAACAGTCACCAATTTCACCTGATTAGGCTCACTGTGACTTTTTTCTGTTCAATTGAGTTAAAAATCCATTAAGAGAACGCTAAACCATTAGGGGAACGCTAAACCATTAGGGGAACGCGTTTCAGCAGTCGAGACGAAATAATGGAAAAATCGCAGGAAGCACTGATGGACATACCGAAACCCGAATATAAAAAATCTTTCGAGGATTGGATCAAGCGCTTGGCATAAGTGTGTTGTAGTCGATGGGGACTACTTTGAAGAGGACAATATAGAATAACTCGTTGAGCGCTGTACAATAAGCCTATAGGTGTTATCTTAGTAACTGCAGTAGACACAGCGGACAGCGAGGAGGTGGTTCATACACTTGTGGATCATTCAGGTGTAAAATTTTCTTGAGAATTGAAAAATAGTGCGTTAGATGGCTTAGTCCCATAACTAAAGAGTTTGCATCGGTTTGCACAAATGCATCGGTTCGTCATTAATAACAAAATTCAATCGGACAAATTTCCATAAATGTAAGAAGGGCGAATTACCCTGTTTCGCTGTCACACTCTTCTACTCTAAAATCTTTTGAATTCGGGCATTATTATAGAATCACGATAGAACTCAGAATAAATAAATAAAAATAAATAAAAAAAAATTAAAGTTCCAACAACAAAAACACCACAGCGAAACACCTAAATATCGGGTTCTGTAAACATGTTTTGTGACGGCTATATTCGAATCAGTTCAATGCTATATTCCCTATATTATGCAAATCGTGGTTCCGTTTTGAATAATGTTTTACCAACGAGATCCAAGAGGTTGAACAGGCGAAAGTGGCTAGCAGTATCTTGCACTTGCATGTCTCGCAACTTCTGTATAAGTTATAAGATCTCAGACTCACGTTCCCAGGAAGACAGTGTTTTATTAGTATTGCAGCGATCAGTCCATGTATCGTCTTCGTGGATAGTGAAATTAATATTCTAGAGCACATCAAGTGTCTACCTTTCACTATTCAAGGTCCCTGTCTTCTTTTCCAAGCGCCAAATAGGCAAATCTACACGTGCTGTATTCGCCAGTAGCTGAACGATTGTACTCTTTCTAGCTCAAATTGATCCAACAATGTAATTCTTATAGAAGTTCGAGTAATCAATGCATTCCAGCCATGCCAATTTAATCATCTTCTATTTTTCTTCATTTTTCCACATCTTCCTCAGAGCGCTTTCTGTCTTTTCCTGAAATAAAAATAAGTCGTCCTATCAATAACTGTCCTATCATATTCCAACTTCGATAAGCTTTTTTCACCCCATAGAGTTATGCATTTGCAGTTTATGCCATGCCAGATCTGGTTGATTTTTTCTTTTCCACATTCTCCTGCCCTTCCTTGATCTAGCATTTGTGGTGTATCAGACAGTGAAATCATTCGAATTTTCAAGCTAATCTATGTCTGAGCTAATGGCAAATCTTAATCGTTCCTTACTCAAAAACGTTATAAACTTAATTGAAATCGTTTGTCTGTATAATTCAAAAGGACTTAAATTAAAGTTCTACTCAAAAAGTTTTAAACAATAGACTAGAGCTGTGATAAGATTATGTTACAGTTTCCAATTATTTGTGTTCCTTTCAAATCGAAAATTAAATAAAAATTATATAATATAAAAGCAATTGTTATTGTGAAGAATTAAGAAAAAAAGCTCGTAATAATAATAAAATTAATTTACTTAACTTTGCCTTCTCTTAACTTTTATATTATTTTATTACATCTAAAACAATTGCCGTCATAATTGTTGTTATACAGCACAAAACTTAAAGTTGTGCTTTAACAAGTAGTTCTGTGCTTCCATATAACTCCCAAGTTGTCTACTCTCGTTTGAAATAATTAATATCATTTATAAGAAAAGTAGTAGATTTTTTGTAGTAGAATAATTACCCCAAGGCTCTGTGTTTTTTTTTGTTTGGTTGGTTTTCTACTCGTATTGTATGAACGGCAAAAAAAAATGTTAAAAAAGAATTTTTCCACAAATAGTTTTCCGTTTATTTAATACTTTGAAAATATTATTTTGTGTAAAATAGTTATTAGAGGATGTATGAGATGAGTTATTTTCGAGAAAGAACTATTTTACGATATACGAAATAAAAATTTCGTTTTGTAATACGCTCAAAATATAAAAAATAAGACAACAAAAAAGCTTTACCAAAAACTTAATCATCTTAAATTATTATAGCATTGCAACAACAAACGAAAGAGATAAGCTTTAAGCATTATCGTTTTAGAATTTCGTGTATAGGAAGGTGGTTGTTGTTTTTTATAAAATTTGTGTGGAATGATATAAGCGTGTATGCGGTTCTTAAAAAGATTTATAGGGGAGACCGTGTTCTTATATAAAGTTGTTTCTGAGATTTATGGGGGCCACAATGATAAAAGAGCTACAATATCTACACAGTTGTAAAAGGTGACATGAAGCTATACTATGTGTGATTTGGCTTCAGGCTAGTATACTCAGATCTATTTCGCGTGGAGTTTCCATTACCAAAGTGAACTCAAATGAATTCAAAGTGAACTCAAAAATTTCATTTCTGTTTTCGCTAAGCAGTACTCAGTTCATCAGCGAAAAAACATGAAAAAACTATGGTTTCCTCAATGCATCATAGGTGTCGCGCATAAACTCTACAAATTAGTTTCACGCGAAAATAATGATCCCAACCATTTTTTCACGTGAAATTTCGATATTCACGGTTCTAATGTATTCTTAATAGATGTGATAAAGTTCTGTGATTAAATTTTCTTAAATTTCGAATAATTTGTGATTTGTATTTCTATGATAAGTATTTGTGATATTTCTAACACGAAAAAGTCTCCAAAAAAATTCATTTAAATTTCACGTGAAAATTATTGAATTTTAGGCTTAAGTCATCAACGTGGTAAATACAATATTATCCCACGGTTTCCTATGTAACACTTCCACTTTCTCGGATGTTCTGATAACCACGCAAGAATCGTCGTGGAGGCGGTCCATGCAAAAATGTTAGTAATCGGCAATGATTCTGTTTTCTTTATTGACTTGACTACATTTGCTAGTAGTAGAGCTCCACATAATTCAAGACGAGGTAGTGATATTTGCCGCATTGGTGCTACCCTTGTTTTTGTGGTTATTAATTGTGTTTTATATCTTCCTGAATTATCCTTGCCTCGAATATAAATCACAGCCGCGTAAACCATTTCACTAGTATCTGAGAAGCAGTGAAGTTGGAGTTCTGTTTGTCCAAAATTTCCTACGAACCTCGGAATTTTAAGACTCGTCAACAATGAGCACTCCTCACGCCATTTTTCCCATTTATTGGCTATATCTGTGGGTAGCTTATCGTCCCATCCAAGTTTCTCCAATCACAGCCTTTGGAATAAAATTTTTGTAACCTTAGTAATCATTGAATCATCTGAAATATCCACAATGCTTGTAGAGGTTACTTCAGCGGGAAAAATATTCTTGTGGTTTGATTGCCATTTTCGCAAGTGAAACCCAGCGGCCTTGAGAACAGTTGATAACTTGGCATAGAGTTTCCTTGCATCTTCGATATTTTCTGCACCGCCTAGAAAATCATCAACATAGAAATTTTTAGTAGTTACATTCGCAATGTCTGGATCATCTGGTCTAGCTACGTTGGCAACTTGGTGTAGAGTACGTATTGCTAGATATGGAGCTGACGTTTCACCGTAAGTCACGTTGCATAGTTTATATTTTCGTACCGCGTTATCTGCTTCTGATTTTCACAATATTTTTTGATAATTCATATCTTCTGGCGCTATGAGTATCTGACGGTACATCTTTTCTATGTCAGCTGCGAGTGCAATTGGATATGTTCGAAACCTTAATATGATTTCCCATAACGTTGGTTGAATGGTCGGGCTAGTTAATAGAACATCATTTAACGATTTTCCCTAGCTAGCGCCGCTTGATATGACTCACCCAGATCCTCTTTATCTTCTTTAAATGGAAGGCTAACCATATATCTGCCTTCGGGTGTTTGTACAGTGGTTTTCGCAAAATGCCTTTCGCACATTTCTTCTTCTTCTGACAGTTCAATTTGTTGTTGTGGTAATTCTTCGGTTTCCCAGAATTATTGTAAAGTTTCATCGATGTTAAGGTTGATGCTGTGGTTTGGGCGTGGCTCAATATTATGAAATTTACCTGATATGACCCATCCAAATAGGGTTTTTTGCGCAAATGGTAATCCTTTCGGTCCTGATATTTGTTGATGTCCTATAACTTCAAAGAAGCAATCTGCTCCCAGTATAATGTCAATTTCTCCCGGACAGTAAAATTTAGGATCCGCCAACTCCAGCTCGTGCGTGTATTCCCATCGAGTGATATCAATATAATTTGATGGCAATTTTGAGATTAGTTTATCCAAAATGAACGCCTTTACTCTTAACTTAACTTAACCATCATTACTGATACATATGCGCGCATTTTGAGGCGAAAGCTGCAGCTGATTAAAGCATTTTTTTGATATGAGAGATACCTGTGAACCAGAATTAAGGAGTACTCGACACTGTATCATTTGTCCACTTAGAGTTTCAACCTGAACTCGTGCATCTGAACTGGAAGCGTGTTTTTCTCACTGTCTTCAGTAGTAGCACAGCTAGTAATCACTGCTTCTGTACTTTCTTCTAGAGATGGATCGGCCATAATATTTTTGCTTGTAGTTTCGTTGTCTAGCTTGCTAGTTTGGTGTAACAGTGTGTGATGACGTTTTCGGCATTGGTTACAATTAAACCTTGACATACATGAGGCTGCAAGATGTTTTCCATACAAACAATTACGACAGCGACCTTGATGCCATATTAAGTTTCACTGGTTTCTGTGGCAGAATATTCGAAATATTTTGAACCTTTGAAATCACTTCGCATCCCTCTAATGCATCACAGTATTTATTGAGAAACTCAAAGAATTTCTCTAGAGTAGGGAAATCTTCTTCGACATGCTGTGCCCAGGCTTGTCTGGTTTTAGCATCAATTTTTATTAGTAATATGTAGATGAGCCACGGATCTCGTGAGTCTGCCCGACCACCTAATGCTTTTAACCCTCTTACTACTTCATCCGACACATCACATATATTGCGCAATGCTTTCGCTGTACCTTGCGTGATTGGTATTTGCTGCATGAATGTCTTTATTAAAGATGTCACCACATGTTGCTTGCGATCGTACCGTTTCACCACCTTGTCCCATGTCTTCGTGTAATTTGCTTCGGTTACCTGGATATGCTTAATCAGGTGTGCTGCATCATCTATGAGTAGTCCTTTTAAGTATTGAAACTTATGTCTATGCGAAATGATATCATTGTGGTGAATAGCGCTTTCAAACAGATCTTTGAATGCTGGAAATTCATCGTACTTTCCACTGAACTGGGGTATTTGTTATCTTGTGAGTCTGATATTATCCGGATTCGAATACACAAAACTGCGTTCGTGAGGAAGATTTTCTAAAAAAACTACGCTGTTGGTCGGCAAAACGTGTCATAGTTTCGTTTAACTGTGCTTGGATTGTGTTAAACGATGTGTTTCTCTCCGCTTCAAATTTCCTCAAAGAAGATTTTAACTTGAAATACTTCTCCTCCAACTGCGCGATTTCTAAATCCTCAGTAGCACAGTTCAATTCCACCAACAATTCCTCCTTTTCTCTGATTTCAACGAAGGTTTTATCCAGCACTTCTAAGCGTGTTCTAATTTCTTCAATGGTTGTGTCACGTGTTATATTTTCTATAAAGGTCTGAATGAAGTTCATCATTCCTTTGGCAAAACCACGTTTTTGCTTGGCTGCCGCTATTTTAGAAGCGTTATCCGTCATTTTGTTACTTCTTTGCAATGTACGATAAATTAATGATCACTTTATAAACACACGTTTACTTGATTATAGTACGTATCTGGTCGTACCCGTAATATACATGAATTTTCCTTATGCCCAATTAGAAGAAATAATCCAACTTGAGTAAATCTTTGGCTGATTCCCGGTTTTTTGTTG
Organism: Tipula lateralis; assembly: GCA_963932295.1. Lineage (NCBI taxonomy): Eukaryota > Metazoa > Arthropoda > Insecta > Diptera > Tipulidae > Tipula > Tipula lateralis. The sequence continues at coordinate 55,972,649 of OZ010738.1, forward strand.
GATCCGGCTCGAAGGACCAATGTTTGAGCTGGTTATGATGACTTGTTTTACAAAATGATAAATATTATTATTTTTTATGTGTTTGAAGATGACGCTTCTAGTGCTCTCGACTTACTACTAACTAATTATTCATTTTTATTTTTACTACAAAATTATCTGGCAATTGGTCCAATGCAGCGACATATGTCATCAATATATCGAATAAGTAAGCAACATATGGGCATCATCATAGACGGAAACTGGAAGCCTTAACATCAAAGGCATTTATTGAAATCGCCAACGATTTCAATATAAAGTGGAATTTTCCAAATTGTATCGATGCCCTTGATGGTAAACATGTACCGATTAAATGTCCGAAAAATGCGTGAAGTTTATTTTACAAATACAAAGTGTGTAGTTTACATTATCAAATACTTTTTATCCAATTTGTTGATATTTTACTTCTTATATTGTTTACTAGGGATTTCATAGCATCGTGTTAATGGCAGCAGTTGACGCAAATTATAAATTTATTTATCTCGACATTGAGGCATATGGTAGTGAAGGAGATTCTGGAGTATTTACAAATAGTAAATTTGGAAAGGAAATCCTACAAGACAAGTTACCGTTCCCAGAAAACTTACCAATTGGAAATTCATCCTTACCATTTTTGTTTGTGGCTGAGGATGAATTTCCATTAATTCCCAGAATAATGAAGTCATATGACCCAAAAAAACCTGCTAAGCTTACTGAAGCAGAGAGAATTTTTAATTATAGGCTAAGTAGAGCTAGAAGATGCGTCAAGAACGCTTTCGGTGTATTGTGTTCTAAATGGCTTTGTTTAGGGAGAACCATGTTTTGTGGACCAGATAGAGCACAAAAGATTGTCAGTAGTTGCTGTTTGCTTCATAATTATTTAATAGGAAACAAAAATTCAAATTATTGCGCACCCAATTTTACTGATAGATATAATGATAATGGGATGCTAATTGAAGGAGATTGGAGATATAATGTACCAATACAAATGCATTGTCAGCATATCTTGGACGACAAAATAATTATGCCAAAACTATTCGGGACTGTTTAAATGATTATGTAAACTCACCGGCTGGAGGATTGGAGTGGCAACGACGAGCAGTGTTTTTAAAATGATAAATTTAATTTTAATAAAAAACATGGTTTAAATTTATTTTTCTTGTTGTTTGTTTGATCGATTATTTGTACGCTGAATTGAACAACAAGCATTTCGACGTCCAAATCTGGCAAATTTTGACACAGTCTATCCAAATTTGCCCATAGACCGTGATATTTCAGTTCTGGCTGTTCTGATGCTTTTTTCTGCATATTTCGTTCCTCGTTTTTTTAACCATTTCCATAATGCATGTAGACAAATTTTGTATGGCTGTATCTTCATGTTTTGATTTGCTCCTTTGATTTGTCTGAAAATTAGAGAAATATTTATCAATTTAGTATTTAATAATTTAGAAATAAACTTACGCTATAGGAGTAGTGGGATTTTCTGACTGGTATCTTCACTGGCTACGTTTGTGGTCGACAAGTCGTCGTTGGCGTTAGTAATAGTACTGGCAGCATTACTTGTAATTGACCTCGAAAAAGTTCTGCAAAATTAATTTAACATATAATAATATTTTATTTGGAATATTTACATTCGTCCAATTGTAGAATACATATATTTAAATATTTACCTTCGCTCTGATTGTGTTGAAAAGGGGATTAAACAACCCATCACATCCGATAATTCCCAATCTTCATCCACAGTTTCTGTTGCGGTCCAACCCTCATAATTAGCATGACTGCTCGATTTTTGCACCGCGCATTGATTTCCACATCGTTTTGCAATCTTCAACTGTTGATATTAATATATATTATATATATATATATATATATATATATATATATATATATATATATATATATATATATATATATATATATATATATATATAAATATATATATATATATAATATATATATATATATATATATATATATATATATATATATATATATATATATATATATATATATATATATATATATATATATATATATATATATAAATATTATATATACATATATAGTTCCGGGGACCGAGCTTTGCTCGGAAAAAGAAAGAAAATATTTTTAAACACTTTCGCAAAACAACTTTAATTTAATTTAATTTCATTTATTTTATTCGACTGGGAAATCGTCGCTGTTAATATCAAGACTTATAGAATTTAGATCAGGAGCGTTCAATGCTTCTTTCCACACAACATGATACGTACATATGACGTTCATTTTCAGGTGGTAACAGAACTATCAAGCTATTTTGTCGTTTAACACGGGAAAATACTACGTACAACATACCGTGATTAAAGACAGGTGTACGCAAGTCGACGCCAACAAATTCGAACGTTTGTGCTTGAGATTTAGGCACGGTAATCGCAAACGCAGGTCGAAGCGGAAATTGATGTCGTTTTATTGTACATCCAAGTTGACCTATACTGGAGTCGAGCGTAACTCGAGGAATGTGTACTTCTTGTCCAGCTTTTTCCCCAGTAATTATTTTTGCTTTAACTACGTTGTAACATAATTCGGTAACAATCAGGCGTGTTCCATTGCACATGCTCTCCGAAATATCTAATTTACGCATTAGCATAATTATCGTATTTTTCTTTAGTTTTAATTCATGGGGTGGCAAATCAGCAATTTCAATCGAATTAAGAAATTCTGGCGTGAATTTAATACCTCCTTCCTGTTTATCCTTTCCAGAATCAAAACTTTTATACGATTTCTATTCTCCTGGGAGACGACCGACGATCTCAGCATTAATATTACTGACTTCTTTGTTCAGCGGCGCGAGAATAACACGTTCCTTCATTCCTTCGTAATTTAGATTCGCAAGGCAATTTCCAAATACTTCTCGATTAAATTACCACTGGAAATTATATCCTCAGGTAATTCGATTTCATTAAAATCATTTTTTGGAAGATTTCCATTTCCCAGTTTCAGGATGTACTTTGCGAATGCTTCCTGTTCCGGATCGACACGCATATTTTTTTTAACGAAAAATTCTTGAAATGCTTCCAGAGATGACTTTTTTTTATAGACAAATCGAGTGTTTCACTACGGTTACTTTGGAGTTGAACAGGTAAGCACTGATGGAAATCACCTCCAGCGACTAAAATTTTCCCTCCAAATGGCAAGTTTGGATTTCCAATAGACCGCAACAACTGATCCATATTTTGTAAACCATACTTTGGTAACATCGGTGCCTCATCCATAAGGAAAACATCAACTTGCGCGAGTTCTGTAGCTTTAACTGAACCAGGTTTAATGCTGGAAATTGAATCTGACGAAAGCGGAACTTTCAGACCAAATGTCTTGTGTGATGTTTGTCCAGCCGGCAATAGAGTTGAAGCGATTCCAGTAAATGCCATACATTCACCCTCAGATCTATTATTTTGTCGTGCTTGCAGAATAAAATCTTCAGCCAAATGGGTTTTGAATTTTTCCCAGAGACCTTTTGGATCTTCGGGATATCCAAAAATAAGAATTTGAACGAAAGTATTCGCATTACCGAAGGCATTTTGGACAGTGCAGATTCTTCTTGACCGTGCAGATTCATCTATCCACTGTTTATCGTCGAAGGCAAGACCATGAGCTAGGCAAGCTTGTTTGTATGCCGCATAACGAATGGCATTCACAGTAAGGAGATCATATATATATTCGTATATCATATTCGTATATGAATGTCGGTAATCCAATTAGAATGGTGTACAGCGTTCTGCTCATCTCTTTCTACCATTAATTTTAACAAGTTTGTAGCAAAAGCATCGCACGTCGTCATGGCTACGCGACGTCATCAAAAAATATAAAGAAATCAAAATTAAAAAATTCAATCAAAAATTCAATAACGAAAAGAAAAATTTATTCAAAGTATTTGTGACGTCATTCATATGAAAAATGTTTTCCAAAATTAAGGCCATAAACGAATTTTCCCAAAGCCGTGACCTATCAAGAACGTTTTTTCACACCGGAAAATGGTAGTATGTCAATTTTCAGAAAAAATATTAGTGCCGTTTTCGAGAAAAAATAAACAAATATATATACATATAATTATTGCTCGTTTAATATATTAAGATATATATATATATATATATATATATATATATATATATATATATATATAAATATATACATATACATATATATATTATATATATACATATATATATATATATATATATATATATATATATATATATATATATATATATATATATATATATATATATAACTATATATAAATATATACATATACATATATATATATATATATATATATATATATATATATATATATATATATACATATATATATATATATATATATATATATATATATATATAAATTACCTCGCTTCTCCATTTGATCACTTCCTCCCATTGGGCAGATACGGCATGGAAATTTCGATGCAATTTGTAATCAAGCTTCCGAATAGCTATTTTTCCTTCGACAACTACAGCTAGTTTTCTATTTTCCTTATTAGAAAATAATGGTCTATTACGTCATAGTTTTTCTTCAAAACTGGTTCCTTTTCAATAAATACAATGTTTTCATTTTCTAAATATTCGTCTCTGAAAATGAACGGTGTTTCAACTATTTTTTCTGACATTTTTTATTTATTTTCGCAAATCCACAATTTATTTAACAACACAACAGTTCAAAGGTTCAAATTTCACGTGAAAAAATGGTTCGAATCATTATTTTCGCGTGAAACAAATTTGTAGAGTTTATGCGCGCCATCTTTGGTTCATTGAGAAAACTATTGTTTTTGCGCTAATAAACTGAGTACTGCTTAGTGAAAACAGAAATTTTTCATTTCTGAGTTCACTTTGGTAAAATCGATCTGAGTACAAGCCTTTAAGTAGAAACAACGTTGGTTGGCAGCAGTATTGGAAAGGTGATAATAAAACGATAAACTTAATAAGACAGACGGTGATCAGCAAATAAATGCACGTAAATTGTACTGGCATACTGTACTGGTAAGTGTAAAAGAGCCATGATTTAAAGGAAACGCAACTCATAGGCCTTCCTGGAAAATCAAAAACACTCCAAACACATTTCGGGATTACATAAGAGGCCTAGTATTGGCCAGGTAAATGCCACTCCATCATATTAAACCGTGAGTATAATTTAAGTATTAACCTTCATGAGAAAATTCGGGCAGAACAAACCACTTTAAAATTCGAACAAATTAATCCCATTTTTAATGTTGTTCATTGAATCCATGTCAGTATTCGTAGATAGTATAAGAATATATCATCCACACAAAAAATTAAACCAGACCGATCAAATGATGTGATCATAAAATTTGCAGCAGTTGCAGTGAATGGTAGTGGGATCGAATCCCGATAATAAAACGTTTTAAAAAGGACTTTTAACCATCGAATCACGGGAACAACGAAATTGAGGCCTACGACACTTATATATTCTTCTCTACACTATAAGATATTTACTTAATAAGAACACGATGGAATCGTTTACGAACTTAATAAGAAGAGGCACCTCTGACACCTATATACGTGATAGATGTATTTGAAAGGGTATTAGGTAGAATACCTTCTACCTGATACGATCATTACGTAAATCTTTTTCAAAAAAGTTTCACGATTACTATTTTTAGTTTATCGGGAAACCCCCTTTCGGGACATTGGTCTCAACCAATTCATCTTCACTAATTGAAAACGGGCAAAAATTGAATGGAATTTAGCAACAATGGAAATCATTGTTGCTAAATTCTACAAATTGCGAAAATTAACTGTTAGCCACTAGTGGGAGATATGATACTAGTCTTCAGTTTATTTAAATCCACTGCTTATAGACAAATAGGAAGGATATTCTTGATCATTCAACATAAAATATTATATGGTCTCCGGTTGTATTCCAACCAGCATCTTTTGACCTCTACTACATATACCGCGTACTATAACCATTTGATTATTGACTCTTTCGATGTTTACTGGATTAGTAGACATATTCGTTACACTATTCCTGGTTTAATTCTGTTCGTCTTGAAAAGAAACATCAAGCTGTCCTTCTTGTTACGGTGCTAGATGACGTCGTTCATTATTTTGATGATAGTGTATGTGATCATACCCAATCCGATTGTAGCTTCGGTACCTTTCCTTTCGTCCTCTTCGAGTTGTAAAACCAAACCAATTGTTTTTCCTGGAACCATTTCGCAACGGCGTCGACGTCGAAGCTCACGTTTATTTTATCACTAGTAATCTTGATGTGATTCCGAACGTAGTTGTGAATCTCGTTCACATCTGTCCTCATTTGTTTCGTATTTTGCCTTGTTGTATTTCTTATTTTCCGATACCACAAACTCCAAACCCTCTAGGTAGATGTATCTCCATTCCGAACATTATATTGGCTCGTCTTTCATCCGTTGTTTCGTTTTCTGCACTACGATATGCCATAAAGAAAAGTGGAATGCGTGCAACCCAGTTTGTTTGATCGGAGTCCTTTGTGCCATCTGATTGCAGATTCATAGAAGTAGTTTGAGCCTTCCTAATGTTGAGTATTGTGAATAGCACAGTGACTAGTTGTGATTCAATGTTTCTTCCTTGATCTGTGTGTAGCTCCAATAGTCTTCCGTATCTAAGTAGATTTAGTGGTCCAGAATGGATTACAGTGGTGATTGTATTTAATTCTTCAAATGTTAGAGTTGAACGGAATGCACCCGTTCAAGGACCGCGCCTGAAGATAAATACTCACTATTTGAAAGTGGAAGGCTTTTGTCACCATACATCCGAATAGGGTGATATATCCCTTGTATAGGATTTGTTGCATTGATTTTTGGTAATTTTAAGTCGAAAAGGGCCTGTATAGTGAATTTCCGTTTTAGGGAACGGTCTTCCTGGTCTCACTCTTGATGATAGTAAACTGCCCATTAGTTGTAACGGAATCCTACTCTATTTTCCGATTCGTAATTATTGTGTTTTTATTTAGGATCATAGGTGGTTTGCTGGCCATCGGCAGATTATATTTTTGAAAACGTTCATCGCACGATTCAGGCTATTGTCATCCTGGAATGGGTTAAGTGAGGCTACTTTCGGTTTTTATCTAAAGCATTCTATATAGCATCTCGCTTGATTCATAACTCCTATACAGAACTCATCCACAACAATCTATGTTGATACGGACTCCTGATAACTATGCTTTTCCAAATGAATGTCGTGAAAGTTTTTCTGGAGTATTAAAATAATAGGCAGAGCTGGAAGAAACGGAGGTCATTAAGATCTCTACTTACAATATAATCAAACGCATCACGATGCTAACACGACCTTATGATAAAAATATCAGCTTCAGCCAACCTTATCGAAAAGGAAGAAAATAAACAAACCTGATAATAAGTTTTAGACATCAACTGTATTTATCTTCATACTCCATCACTGATTGTATTCAGGAGAAATCAGTAGTAACCCCATTTATCATCCTGTCACACATCCCGATCCAAATGAAACATCTTTAATACCACTTTACAGCATTAACTAACTTGTTGAGTTCTTGAGACAAGCAGAACGACTCAATTTTGCATGGCACATTGTCAATGGGAATGCTGATATAGATGATACCGGATTTGAAGCCAAATAGAATGGAAAGTTTTTTTTCAATGTCCTAAGTCATCGTCGACATCTATTGATATATAGGTAAATTATAAGGTGGCACCCTTCTTTGGACTGGATATAGAAAAATGTGGTTTCATAAATTATAAAATTAGTTGAAAATCCAACTAGCCCGCAATAATGAATGCCTTTGTAATTCGCCAGCAGAATAGAGCAAGCAAAATGATTAGTTTTTTTTGGTATTTTTGGAAAAACACATTCATATCTTCATGAAGCTTTTCGAGTGGTTATATACGACAAGCAAAAAACTGTATTTTGTTGATACGATAACATCAGTATGGCGTCACACTGACGTAATAAATTTCTAAGCACAGACGAACAAAAAATCAAACATAAATCCGAAACTATCTAAAATCCAATTAATTTTATTTGCCTACAAAATATTTGATCTATTAACGACGACCAAAGATGAATAAGTTAGATTGTCAATAGATTTTCAATCGATGGATGCGCTCTATTGTACAATCTGTGTGCGAGTGAGTGTGGGTTTGTACGTATCTACTCGACGACATGTCGAACAAACGAGATGTAGAAGGACAAACAGATCGACTATACATTAATATTTTCGTCGCACAAAAGCTTTAAAGCTTTCTATTTTATTCGCAAGATGAATGCCACCATCTGTTCTGATTAAATTAAAGCATTTATTGATTTTGGCTGTCGTTTTGTATTCTGCTTTTGAAATCATTTGGAAACAAAACATAAAGCGTAAAACCTGGATTTAAAAGTTTACGGTATCATGTAATTTTTCTTCTTCAAAGTGGAAAATGTGTGATACGCAAGATATATGGAACATACGTGACTTGTTAATATTATTTCAAGGGTATGGTATAGCTATATGTATAGGCTATTTTTATTATTTTTTGCAGTAAATAACCAACTTTTATAAATTATTTAGTTAAAAAAGAAAATAAATTTAATTTTGTTCGAAAAGAAAAACCCAAAATGGAACGAAAGTATTTTGCTGCCGCAAAGATTTGATTGTTTCGAAGAACAGTTTGGGAAACGTGGCCTTATGTCTGTTTAGGATGGATTTATATTTATTTTTGTGTATTCTTAATAAATTGGAAAACGAATGCTGGCCACGTTTATGGATGTACGACCACGTTTACGAGAGAAAAATATTTGTCTGAGTCGGCAAACGATGTTACTCTGAATGGTTTTATTTGCCAACCACGATGGTATAGTCAAATCCATTTGGATCGGAAATATATAATATTCCCGGACGCAATAACATGACACGGTTCTTATTGTCTAATATATCAAGCAAATGACTTTACTCGATTTGTCTAACCTGAAATCGTTGTTTATTTGGTTTTGATAGAAAATAGCCGAAGCTTTCCAACAGTCATAGCATGTGACCCTATCTAGGTGGCTACAACCATATTCTTACATATGTATTATAAATACAGTTTAAAATACAAAAGGTTATGGTTGGCTCAAGCCTATTACAGTGATAAGTACGGAGGAATTTTCTTTTGGTTCAACAAACTGCAGGGCAACATAGGCAGCGTACATTGTCCAGCGTTATACTTGTTTTTTTTTAATAAGTGGCTATAGTGTGGTGGAATTTTTTCGGGAAGTCGCTGAGAGTGTAGAAAACACGGATTACCAGTTGAAAATAGTATCCTAGAGAGACGCTAAAAGGAACAAAAGAGGAAGTGGACATGGCAAATGCGAGCATATTTACTGAAAGGCCAAGGTGAGTGTCACTTTTTTATTTAAATCCCTAAGCGTGTAGTAAGATTTTTTCGTTGTTAAGCCCCATTGTTACTCCCAGCCCGAGAGTCTCTAGCCAAATAATCGCTAGCCGTAGTCGTGCACACAGACTGACAGCCACACGGTCCATGAAATAATTTTGCGTTGATTGTAATAGGACCCAAATTCTAAAAATCATGGCTATACGTAAAAATATAGCATCTACTGACTTACAGTGCTATTCGTGAATCCTTTTTTAACGATTATAACTTTTTAGAAAGTTTATATAGTTTTAGAGCTAACTCCGTAGGTTGATCATTCTGTTCTTAACTTAGTTGGCTTCAAGCTCATAAAAGTGAAGTTAAATTCAAGAAAGACATTTTGGCATTATCATATCGGAAATATTCTATAAAGCCTGAATTTTAGGATAAAAGCCAGGAGTTGAAATTTAAGTCAATGAACAATGAGCTTGGATATTTGTATATTGTTCTGAAAAAACATTCACTTAGCCACTGGAGGCACTTTTATTTTATTCCTGTTGGCATCATAGTCAACAGGAATAAAATAAAAGAGCATCCCGTGGCTATGTAGACCAGTAATAATCCATTCTAAGTAATAAATAAAAATTCTAGGCTAGATGGATGTAGGAGTTGTTTTGGGACGGTGGCTCAAAAACTATAGTAGGAATAACGTACGTGGAGGTTTCAACGAGAAACTTTAGACTGAAATCTCAAAATGTATACATTATATAATCAGATATAATCACATGTCAAAAGAGCAAAGAACTGTTTTTTATGTTGTAATGAGATGGCCAACAGTTCACTCAATAAACGGCAGTTATTGACATATCTCAACAAGAAGCAAGACGTCATTATACCAAGATTTACTGAGTGATTGTAAACCAAGACCACGTCTGTGGTGCAAAATCTTGACAATTATTCATGGCAAGAAGATAATAATGGTCAAATAAATTTGTTGGGTTCAATTAGGATCAATGTACTATGGACCATTCCGGTGAAACCTAACAATCACTGAAGACAACATGATAAAGTGATCTTTCAGTACGATAAAGTTCGGTCACATGTTTCAAAAGTTGGAACCACTTTAATGATATGTCCTAACCACATCCACACCGACCGTTTTCTTTTGTTCTTGTACCACTTGTTCTAGTCGATGCCTAATGGTCTTGCCCATCGTAACTTCACTGCCAACGACAAATCCAACAAATTTTCGATTCTTGGATCGTCTCAAAAGATCAGGGACTTTACAGCACAGGGTATTCTTGCCATATATCATAGAACAAGGATAACGTTCAGATAAATTGCCGGTTCTAGAGATGGTTTGAGTAGAACAATCTGCACATTGCATAGCTTCATGTCAGTCTAAAGTACTGGGATCATAAATGTGGCGATTCATATACCACCGATCCAAATCAGATGGTGAACAATTCCTTTTCGAACAGCTGCCGGTTCTACGGCCATAGGCTTAACAACATATTTTTTGTGCTACAACCATGTCAACCTTTGTGCCAACAAAACATAATTTGCGGGAAGTACTGTGTTGTGTGTAGTTATTTGAAGAAAAAAGCAGATTATGGACCTTGATTGCTGTGTGAAGCATTTGTGGTACATCCTGATTCCGGAGGTTTAAAAGTGGATATTCCAACACGAGTGAGCTGGAGGCGTTATTGAACCAAGATAAATGCCAAACTCAAAACAAGGAAATTGGATTCCATATAAGAGCCAAGAGACAAAGAATGGTTTTTCACGTTCTTTAACAACTGCTCCAAAATCGGAAGGGTTAATTGCAAGGATTCGGGAATTTCGGAGAACGATAAATAGATCCACTACGAACCTCGAAAGTGCAAAAACAGTGGGGTAACCCGGTCATCCATTAACTTTTACGACCAAACAGAATGATCATGATAAGGAAATGGGAATGGAAGCGACCATTAAAGCTCGAAGGTCACAATATGCCAAAAGCCATGACAAATTGTTCTTTCGGTATGCCAATGCACCGACACATGTTTCTTATCATCAAGAATAACTTTGCAGTCGCATCAATGGGTCATTCTACCTCACCAACCGTATTCATCAGCCATTGGCACGTGGCCTAAGTCAAAAAAATGATAGATCAATTTATGTGACCAATGCTTTGTAGTATATTGATATTATTACGAATATGCTTATGTCAACGCAGCCAACGTTATAGGTGACAATAGTCGAGTGGTTTTAGGACGCGGTATACGTAGTAGCAGTCAAAATGCTTTTATCTTTCCAATCTGTTTTGGTGCTCAAAGCACTCCCACTTCACGGTTCGCTTATTTACGTCCTACCTTACGTCATTACAGTCAAATCGAGGACGTACGGCTATAGGTCTGATTAACGTAGAACCATCTGAACATTGCATAGGTCCATACCAGCCTATAGTACTGACATAGAAAATCGGATGGCCCATGAATTCTGCACTCCCAAAGGGGGGCTATTTATACGAAGGCTGGAAGCAATTGGTGTTAAACCCGTCTTCGCTTTAGAAAGGGTCACAATAAATGTGGAACAAAAAGAGTTGATTAGGATTACGAAAATATTGTCTTTCATTATTCGTACTTGACAGAAATGTTAGGGCACTGTTTATCCAGATAGACTTGCAGCATTCAAAGTCGTCGTCCTCTCTCATAGAACGACACATGCGAAACTGCAATACTTTTATATCAAAACAGTCTTCCTGATTCAGGAACCATGGAACCATAGATTATAAAATAAAGACATAATTCTAGGACCTCAGGCTCTATCCTGGTTAGTAATACCTTTACAAATCATAATGTCTATACAAATATGAGTAATAGACCTATATGTTTACTTCCTCAAGGCAAGATGTAATTGATATTAACTTTTAATCTCACAAGTTTAAGTGGGAAAGTCTAATCTTGGATGGTCCCAGACGAGGTTACTCTCTCCTACCAACCCTATATCCCCTTTTATCAAACCAGGAATAAACCTGAAATTAGAGAATTTCGGAACTCAAGAAATTCTGATTTGAAACCTTATAGACTCCATTTCAACCAGTCGCTTCTACCTTCAGCAATGAAAATGAGAAAGAGCGAAGGATTGAAAAAGGCTGCTGAAGAGCTTAAAGAAACTGTAATCAGCGCCTATCAGCGCTGTCCTCTGTGTAAGCCTAAAAAAGTGGAACACTGCGTATGCCGTAGATCAGGTAAACTGTATAGGTAGGCTGAAGAAGCAGATAAAAATACTCAGTAAAGCCATGAAAATCGGTTTATTGGTATTTGTACAAATCTTCACAAAGAGAGAACAAGGAATGTATCTGAAGTGAATAACAATGAAATGGAGATTAAATCAGGAAGTCCTAGAGGCTAAAATGAAAACTCAGTTTCCGAAAGTGAAAATTCAAATATAGTAGATGGAAATCAACTCCCACACCAACTACCAAGTTTCAGAGATTGGAAAAAATATAGAATCCGATGAAGCATCACCATTGGTCCTGAGATACGTTCCAAGGTCATGGAAGAAAAGTCAGGGTAGTTCCCATCTACAGAGTGTTCATAAGTTAATTTCACACCACAACCACAAAAATTTTCTTTGACGATCCATCTTATGAGGAGTTTTCTATAAGAGATTAAAGGAAAATCGCATTGATTCACAGCTCTTGGTTTTTAGAGATCATAATTTTTTTTGCGGTTTTTACAGGCCATTATTGGCCCGTACCGTGTCAACAATCTGACTTCATCGGTTTCGATCACGAGCCAGCTCTTCAAACCGTTGTAGACAGTTTGAAGATGCCAGATCGCTCTCTACGCCGTGAAGCCATCGTCGCCGACAGCGACCTCTTCGCCTACCGAAAGACTATTCTCCCTTAAATGTTCGCTGAATCACCACGCAGAACGTGTTTGAGCCAGCGTACTCGCTGCCCTTTGATTTCATGCACGATATCAGGAATTTGCAATAAATTCCTGATCTCGTGATTGAAAAGAACTCGATAAGTGCCATCGACGTCGCGTTTTGGGCCATATATCACACGCATGATTCTTCTCTCGAATGTACGAAGTCATCTCTCGTACTCATCCGTCAAGGTCCAACTCTCACATCCATACATGACAACGGGTCTGATCAACACTCTGTACAGTTTCAGCTTATCCGTATTTGCAAGATATTTTGATTTCAGCAGTGGACGTAGAGGATACAAAGCCCGATTGCCAGCGGCAAAGCGGACCTTGATATCCTCGCCCACACTATTATCCTGAGTGATAAGAGATCCAAGATACTTGAATCTCATCATTCCTTCAAACGTGTGGTTTCCACTACTGAAATCAATTGCGTCTTGGTCTTCCTTAACCCGAGATATATTTTAGATATTTGGTTTTTGACTCGTTGATTTTGAGACCAACGGAAGCTGAACACTGTTCCAGTGGATCAAGTATCTCTTTCACTCCGTTGCCATTTAATCCAATCACACAGATATCATATGCATACGCAAGAAGTTGATTGGATTGTCGATTAGATGTACGTGTTTTTTTGGTATTCCTAAATATTTAAGCGCTTACCATAGCTTCTCTCGATTGATCGAGTCATAGGCTTGCTTGAAATCTAGGAATACCTGGTGTACATCGCGAGATGTTTCGTAGTACTTGGAAAGAATCATCCGCAGCGAAAAAACTTGATCAGTGACTGATCGATTTGGACGGACTCCTTCTTGCTAGTCACCGACAATTTCCTCCGCTAGAGGAGTAATTCTTCACAGGATAATGTATGGAAGTAACTTATATGCTGTGCAAAGGAGAGCTATATCGCGATAATTCTCACACTTCCAGCGATCACCATTTTTGAATATTGGGCATAACGCGGCCCCTTTCCATTCTTCGGGCATAACTTCATTTCGCCATACCAATCGAACAAGGTTGAAAAGACAGTTCCACAAAGTCCTCCGAATATCAAGAGCTCTGAATTAATGCAATCAACCCCTGGTGAACGATTTTTCTTTAATCTCTGCATGGCCATTGTGAATTCCTCATAGGATGGATCCTCAATGAACATCTCCGCGGTCTGTATTTGAGGGTATTCAGATACAGCTTGTGACACATGTGGAACATTAAGTAAATCAGAAAATGTTCACGCCATGTATTGAGTACCGCATCGACGTTAACACAGAGGTTTCCATCCTGGTCCCGAATGGCAGTTGACCGATATCTTAAGGTATGGTGCAATTCGGTGATTCCTTTAAAGAAACCACGCGAATTGTGCTCATTGCTGAGTTGTTGTACTCTTAAGACCTTGGCCTTCCACCATTCTCGCTTCTTCAGTCTACAAATTCGTTTAGCTGTCTTCTAGCAAGAACTGCTTGGTTTTTCCTTGCGATTGTAAACCGAGTCAGCGCTTCATTGTGGGCTATATTTCGTTGCTCAACAGCAAGACGTCACTCCTCAACAAACCAATCATTTTTGGGTTAAGTTTTCACTTTCCGGAGAGTGTGCTGGGCAGCATCGACAACCGAGGTTTTCAATACTTCCCAGACACTGTTCACATCATCAGATTGGTAATTGGATCGTAAAATGCTATTGCTGACAAGATCTTGGTATTTTCGTTGCGTTTCTTCATTTATCAGACCTTCACAGGAGAATCGCGTTTGATATTCTCCTGACCTCCTTTACTTGTACGAAAATGTCCATTGTAGCTTTGCAGCAACCATAAAATGGTCACTGCCTACGAATTTTGTTGACGACCGATACGATCTCACGTCTTGGACAACCCGAGCCCGCCCTTTAGAAATCAACACATGGTCAATTTGGCTTCGGGATGTTTTACGTGGATGTGTCCATGTTTCCACATGGACGTTTTTATGAGGGTTCAATGTACTTGCTACTTTGTGATCATATGCGATCGCAAAGTACATCATTCTTTCCCCATTCTCGGTCGTAGTTTTGTGTCGGGAGTACGGACCTATATTATCGCATAAGTCAGTCTGATTTCTGCCAGATCTTGCATTAAAGTCACCAATTACCAATCTGACATCGAGCTCAGGTATAGCGCCCATCAGATTATCCAAATTATTGTAAAATGAGTCTTTATCTTGGGGTTGGCTTACATCAGTGGGCGCATGTATACAAACAATTGACAGGTTGGCTAATCTCATGTGCAAGCGAAGCTTACACATTCGATTATCGACTGCTTGAAAATCCCAGTCAGCCTTTTTTACCTGTGGTCCAATGAGAAATCCAACCCCCTAGATTTCCGATGTCATCTCCACTGTGTAGCAACGTATAGCCTTGGGACACATGGTCTCCACTTTAAGGCCATCGAATTTCTTGGAGAGCTACGAGTTCCAGCCGATACTCTTTCATGCATGTGATGAGGCCGTCCAACGCACCAGGTTTTCTTAATGACTGCACGTTCCACGTGCCGATCCTCAATATCGTATCCGGGTACTTAAGGGGTTCCTTTATTTTGTTGTTTTGGCAGTATCCGATTTTTTTGTTTTTGTTGACATTTTTAACATTTTCACTTTTTTACGGATGCGGGTCGTCAGCCCAGCGATCCAATCAGATTTAGTCGCCTTCTACGACAAGCTTTGGATACTGTGGTGATATTCTATGGGTTTCATGTTTTATTTGTAAAATAAACGATGCACGAGGGCTCAAATTATACTACACCAAAATGTATGAACCACTACATTGGCTGTTGCGAGTATAATGGAAAGATCGTGAATCCCATACTAGTGAAGTGTTAAAGTGATCAAGTAGTAAAGTGAAGTTTTATAGTTTTACCAGAAGCAAGCTGCTGATCTTTCCAATCTATTGAGTGATTTGAATAAAGTGAAGTTTGACTAAACTCTGGTGGTCTTAATTTTGATCCACGTCGAAATCGCCAATAATCCGGATACGAACCGTTCAGAGTCGTAACAATATATAGATATGTATGTTGCCCATATGTCGATATTGGTGTAAATATTCAAAGCCATTGTAACCCAAATTCGTTTATAATCTTATCGATTTGACGATGCCAGAATCAATTCATCTGTAAATATTTAACAGATTGCAACATAAAAACAAATATTTCCCAAAAAAAAAAAAAAAATTCTTCTTAACATAAATGTTCATATCCGTTATATAGAAGAAAATCCAATTATACATAACTATGTATGTACAGCTATTTCATGTTGCAAACTTTGCATGTTTTATGTTTTTCGAATTGAGAATAAT
The DNA here is from genome assembly GCA_963932295.1 of Tipula lateralis. NCBI lineage: Eukaryota > Metazoa > Arthropoda > Insecta > Diptera > Tipulidae > Tipula > Tipula lateralis. The sequence continues at coordinate 55,989,240 of OZ010738.1, forward strand.
CTTGTATTCCCCATTATGTAAGTATATGTACATACAACATTTTCATAATTCAATGGCAAGTACCAAATGAAATTTTATAATCTCGTTGTTATATATATATGTACATATATGTTCTGTCGTCTCACTCAATTCTCGAAATCGAGTTCGAGATTCGAGACGAAACAGATAACACAGATCCTTTTATATATTCATTAGATTTTGGACGTTTTGTTGTTGGTTTTGTTCGATAAGTTTCTTAAGGATCCATATTTTTTTTTATTATTGGTTGTAAACGTCTCATCATTCCTTATGTGTATCCTTATTACACTCCCAAAATCTGAAAGGATATACATACCGTACGAAAAGGATATTTTCGGGCATATTATAATTTTAAAACTGTTTTGTCATCATTTTGCAATACATCAAAATAGATTTCCTTCTCGTTTTGCTCGTTTTTGTGATGAGGAAAATTAAGACGATGGAAACTGATTTGCATACAGATTTATGATTTATGTACATGTATGTGTATATATGTGATATACACACACTATAATGGAACGTGTAGATAATACACCTATACATACTCGTATATACATAGCTGCTTGATGATATTCAATCAGTTTTCTCGAGTGCTTTTCAGCATCTCATATAATTGCCATGGCATCAAACGTAATAATTGAGCGCAAAGACAAATCAAAATCATATTTCGCCGAAAACGACAACATCTTACTATTTTAGATTTTTAATATACTTATGTTCTCGAGGGCCTCTGCTCTACTATACTTTTTGGTTGTAGTTGTTGCTTTTGTTGTTGGTGGAATTATAAAATTCGGAATAGGAAAAATTTAATATAAACCAAATCTCTCGTTTTGTTAAGTCAAGTTGAATTTATTAAATTTTTATTAAATTTTTTTTTTATTTCTTGTATTATTTTCGGGACGCGTTTACGATATTTACCACGCTGAAAATGTATTTAGGAGGAAAAACCACTTATATGATTTTTGGAAGAGAAACAAAATTAACGGTATTGATCGACGCTGCGTATCAAAGGATTTAGATATTTTTTAATATCAAAATTGTTTTGGTTCTTCAGTTTGGAAACATATTGTTTCATGATTTTCCATCTTAAACCTTTCCACTTTATAGAGCATATTAGTGCTATAAGAGATAATAAGATATTTACTATAAAGTACATCATAATAGATAATTATGGACGTGGGCAGCTCACTCTCAAAATTGGTTTGGAATCTTCACTAACACAATACTTAATTGGTACGGATAGTTCCGACTTGGCAACCATCATGAAAACAAACGCGATGAGCTCTGTGAGAAATAATAATGAAGCAAGACTCATCGACTTCTGTACCACAAACCGCAGCTATTCATAGGTGGTGGTAAATTTCCGCGCAAAGATATCCACAAATACACATGGACCTCACCGGATGGCAGAACAAGAAACCAAATATATATCATATGATGATTAACAAGAAATTCCTTTCATCGCTTCAAGATATAAGATCAATGAGGAGTGCGGTCATCCATAGTGACCATCAATTGGTAATGTCACAATTCAAAATCAAACCAGTTGCCATAATACAAGTCAAAAAGGAGAAAAGCAGACCTTCAATGACATACTCGAATTGATGGTGCCACCAATATGGAAGAAAAAGCGGATCGTAGAAGGCTCAATGCGTACGAAAGGTCACAGGAAAATATACCAACATACCACCCACAAGGCATAAAAATGGTCAAATACTAACAACAGACGAAGGACAGCTAAAGAGATGGGCAGAACAATTCGGCGATGGAACACCAACTAGCTCAGTAAACTTCACATTACCCAATAATGCTGACAATGAAACCATTAACACCCATCCACCAACGGAACGGGAAGTTGGAAGCGTAATTGAGAAATTGAAGAACAACAAGACACCCGGAACGGATAACATACCAGCCTCTCCTAACTGAAATATGGAACACGGGTAAAATATACCGCGAAAATGGAAAGAAGGCCTGACCATAATGATTCCCAAGAAAGGCGACCTAATGGAATGTAAAAATTGGCGAGGTATATCGTTTCTTACACAATAATCATGGTATTATCAATGATTATCCTCGATAGAATATCGCCTACAATAAACACGAAAATTAAAAAAGAACAAGCTGGAGCGTAATATGGAAGACACTTGCGAAATGTATCGGGATGCAGGTAACCAAGTACAACACAAAGTCAAGCAAAGTGAAACGTACTACAACAATCATGGAGTACGGCAAGAATGTGTACTCTCACCACTACTGTTCCTAGTAGTATTAGATAGTGTCATGAGGAAAATGGACGGTGAGTCACCCAATGGCATTCAATGGGGGTTAAGGAACGCAGACGATATATATGCCTGGTAACTCACCAATATTCCGATAAGCAGCAGAAAATACAGAAACTATCGGACTTAGCAAACGAAGTTGGTCTAAAACTCGACATCAATAACACTAAGACAATGAGGCTCGACTGTACAACAACCACACCAATATGCATCAACCAACAACAAATCGAAGATTTAAAAGAATTCGTCAACCTCGGTTATACTCTATCAATAACCGGGACAGAAGAAGATATCACCAAGCGAATAATTCAGCCAGAACAACCTTCATCATGCTACACAAAGTCTAGAACACTTCTGAATTTTCTCGAAACACCAAAAAACGGATATGCAACAACATGGAGACAAACTCGGCAGATCACAAACAAAATACAAGTATTCGTCAACAAATGCCTCAAACGAATACTAAAGTGCTTATGACCTAGCCAATACTGAGCTACATAGGCAGACATATCAAGAGAACATTGAGACTGATATTAAGGAAATCACAAAACGATATAACTCGAACGGCACTGGAATGGAACCCACAAATAAAGAGAAAAGTAGGAAGACCACCTGTAGCATGGAAGCGAACGAAAATTGCGGAAGCCAAACACATTGGAAAATAGTGGGCTGAAATAAAATCAGTGGCCCCAAACAGAGTTAGATGGAAAAGTCTAGTTAGTAGACGGCCTATATGCTCCTAAAGTGGAGATACCGTGGAAATTTTTTTCATAATCTATCAACGTCAAAACGTCAGTCAAACTTAACATGTTCTTCATGGTTAGGTTGAAGAACGTGCCACGTGTGGATATAACCGCCAATGAGTCGGTGGTCACAACTTTAAGATCGTTTTGTTCAACTTAAGGTCGTAATAGTCTTTTAAGGGGTTGCGCGTTATATACTGGATAAATTCGAGTCAACATCCAAACTATTGAATGTTTCTATGCCCCGGTTGTAGCATCGAAAATATAGCATCCGAAGGTGCTTTATTTCGAAAAAGAGCCCAATTATTCTATTCTTCACCGTTCACAGGTATTGAGAATCTCTCAAACCACATTTTGATGAACTAAGGATAAAGATCTTGGCTTACACCGTTACAAGTTCAAATTAACTCTAGAACTGAAACCTCTTGTCCGATTAGACTCTGCTTAAGTTTAAAGATAATCAATTACAATCATTCAACGAAATCAATCACAAAGCTCATTTGTGACTTTCCCAATAACAAAAGATGTATTATTGAATAGCCTCAAAACCAAGGAGCTTCAAAAGACTCCATTACATCCACAAATCCTGACTGTGTAGTGTGAATTTCATTCCGGGTTTTTTAGTCAATTGTCCAATCAAACAACCACGTCGCTCGGAACATCACTCATCCGATTTGACACTATTGAATTTCTTTTTATGAAGTTACGTTAAGTCGTTGGTTTATGTCAACAACCCAATAACGTTAGAGTGCCTCAGGAATGACATCGAACGGTCTATGTGTCTTCTCAGGATCTCCTTTCTTTATCAACACCATAGTTGCTTCAGAATATACACCTTGTTTAGTGTGAACTCTGGCATGGTAAATGAGTGGATTACACCCATTCTCCTCGGCATTTATTTTTCAGCAAAATTTCTAGTACATACAATTTTTTCTAGACTATACTTATAAGATGTACTCTGACTCAAAGAATCATGACCCATAACGATCTTTTCTGCTAAATCCTTCTTTACAGTTAAACCTCTGAATCAATATACAGGATTATAATGAATTTTATAATATCAGCATCTTTTTAGGTGAAACAGGACAGTACCAAAATTGTAGTGTATTTTACCTTCAAGATAGAAACTGGTATGATTGAATGGTATGAGACTGGATTACATGTTCAGCAGTGTAAGGGGGCTGCATTCCAAACTCAATCTGGCTCCTCTGCAGATTATTTGCCTCAAATATATTGAACACAACGTCGGTTTTAATTCCTTAACCTCCTGTTTTAGAATCATCTCCAGAACCTCTTTCTCAACTGCGTTTACTCCGCCTAGAGTGAATCGCAGCAGTTTGTGATTTAAGTTTGTCTGAAGGTAATTTTAATTTGAACTGTGGAACACGGAACTAATGTTGGTCGGCCACAAGAATTTTTTTCTGGAGCAAGCTGTAGAGGGCACTGTGAGGTCACAAGTCTCCTTCAGTGTCCTTTATTTGTTCCAATAGTTTTGTCTCTCTTCCAGATGATTTACTCTAAGCAAGTAATTTCTAGCCGCTCGGCTGGTGTGTGAGGCATTAGGAGGGTCTCCATGGATTTATTAATCTTATTTTTCAGTTTTTATTCCAATGAGTAATAGGAAAAGTCATGTCACATGTGAGACATTTAGATTTATACAGGAAAGCTATATTAAAACTGGAGGGTGCCCGATATCCAGGATGATTTTTTAACTAACCATACTCCTTCGGCGTATGATGTTCCACCTTTAACTATAGGAACTGATATTTGAATGTTGTCTCCTTTTGCCACAAATTTTAGCCTGAAAGTGTACTTATAATCCCACACAGTGGTTGACACTAAAGTACACATTACGTACCCTGCAAATCGTGATCTGGTCTCCATTTACATAATCGCTCTTATCATCAGAACTGCCAAAAACATATCAAAGCGTCTACTGAGGGTTATGGTGCTGGTATTGCTATACTCAACTTTAATCCTTCTTTAAAAGAAGACGTCGAGACCTGCCAATCCTTATTTACTATCTTATCTTTAGCTGATGTCTAATAATTCAGTTAGTTGACACTATGTTATTTATTCTAAAAGAGTTTACGCTAGTAGAACCATCTGCACATTGCATATCTCAATGACAGCCTATAGTATACTGACATGGAATATGGGTTGGTCCATGATTTCTGCACTCCAACAGGGGGTGATAGATGTGTTAATTTACACCACCGACTGTCATCATTGTATTTGGATTTTGGACTATTTATAAATAGAGCTGGAAAATGTATTGACTACTGAACTGAATTTCTTCTTGAAATATGGTGGCCATTTATAGCTGCATAGCACACCTATTCCAATGTAGATCTCACGGCTCCATTAATCCCGATAAGGAAATACGAAATAAAAAGTTTTATGAAAATCAATTTTGGTCTACATTTGGGAGGCATGAGAGGGGGTTTGGAATTCCACCAAATTTTTTTAGATGGTCCTCTACATTGCCTGTTTCCAGTGTTTCGATGCAGTTAAAGTCTCGTCCTTTTATAAAGTATGCTCTATTAACAACGCAGTACTGGACCACCACAAGTTAATCCCCAAATAAAGTACAATAAAGCTTTTGACAGGTTCAAAAAGTACCTGTAGCTTTTGTTAGAAACTTGTTGGTACTCAACCACATGCCAAATGACTATCGACTCACCGCCTAATTAACCGTCTCACGCCTTTCTCATCTGTGGCTCTTATCTCATAAGAGAGCTGGAGATTCTTGGCGAGAAACTAATTCCTAATGTGTTGATCTATTACCTTATTCAGAATCTTTAAGCGAAACGAGGAAGGATGATTGATCTAATTGCCTTAATTTGGTCATTAAAACGCCCTCGCCCTTAGGTATAAATGATACAATTACATTTTCCATTTCCAAGATTCTCCACTATTCTCCCTGCCGAAGTAAATCAAGAACTATCTTATATTCAAAGTATTTAAACCTTACACCCTTAGGATTCAGTTTTTTTCCTGACAGACGAGATTCATAGGATGGAATGTACTCTGTAGTTTGTTTGGCTTGATGTCAATGGAGAGTCTGAAATGTTAGTCCCAAGGAGTAACCTTGCTCTAAAGGTTGCATGGAGCTCTATTTCATATGTATAATTCTTTGAGAGTACCTTATAGAGTCTGACTGTTGAGGACAGTTTATTGATTGCGTCTTATTTTCTTCCAATAACCTCCAACCTCCAATATTTTCACAAGGAAGCTGTTCTCATAGTCCGAGTGGATAATATTATGCAGCTGAATGGTATAACAAGTTTTAAGTCATCAGGTGCACTACTTAAAGGCATTTTAGATCCTAATAGTGGATTGTTCGTTGAGGTGGAAGATTACTAAATTTAATGACCCCCAGATCATGTGATATACTTGCGATCAGACAGCGAAGCGGTATCAGATGTTTAATCAAGCTTTTACAATCAATGCTATAAACGCGCGCAAACGAGTTATACATATACCGAGTGAGCTGGAATAGTAGAAGCATCGGCATATTTCCGAATAAGCTATCTTCTTCATGCTTTAGGCCACACGTCCTTGCTAAATGTACTTGGCTAGCATCAAGTTGCACCAAATCATCAGCTTGACCATACGAAGGCAAGTTAGTGTTAGGGCTTAAACCTCTTATTAAATGACATTTACCAAATGCTGTTTTACTCTCTAAAGATACTTGAGTCTTTTCAGCCTCTCTCTTTGCCGTATACAACGAGTGACTTCTATAGGAGGAAATAAGTCCTTGTCTCCTGGGAAGTATAAAGAGGCAATCACTGCCTCACATTTTCATTACATCCCTGGAATCGCTACCATAATAGCAATTAGATATGAAGTTACATAGAGTGAGCTCAACAATAACGTGCTAAGTAAACAAAATAGATTGATCCTTAAACAGAATTTAGCACGTTGATATTATATAATATTCACTTGGTCCCAAACAGATACCGTATATACAAAACACGTTTTAAAAGATTAACTTCAGTAAGTGGCTTGTCGACATAAATAAACAAACCTTGGTCTATAGAGTGATCTTTATAACGTCTTTTATTTTGGTTGTGTAGAGGAGTAGAAGAACACAACAACAAAATGCAACATATATAAATCCTCTCATTGACATCTTAATGCACACCAACTTTTTAAAGAATAGTCGTCCTCTTTTCTATGTACGTATGTACGAGTGTATGTGTGTGTGTATACCTCTCGACTGTTTACAATGTAAAGATAAGAGTACCACTTGAAACCACACATACTTGATGCATTAGAAATATTTCTTAAAAAATTGGAATTATAAACTCAACAACGATAAAAGAGAAAAATATCCTTTTCAACCATTTCTATGCCAGGGAATATTTAAGATTTTATTTACATTTAAGATTTTCGTACTATATACACATATACAAAGCCGCAACATTTTGGTCCTCTATGTATATAAATGGCTGCGATCCAATGTTTGTATTTATGATGAATGTACATGTTAAGTACGTCGTACATGAGAACAAAAGATGGATTTAAAATTAGTTTGAAAAGACTGTTGATTTTAAGGATCTTTGTGTATACAGAGTTGCTACTTATAAATCTACGACGTATACAAAGAAAAACGAAACTAGAAAAAAGTCGCGGAGGCTGTTAAAGTGGAATTAATTAGAGAAAAAATTTTGTTTCCCCTTCACAGTTTTTTTGATATAGCTGTAAACCTCCTAATTATCCTTCAATTCATGCCGAATACTATATATCGAGAAAAGAAATCCTTAATTGCTTTCTTTTTGATTGTCATTTTGTGACACATGAATCACAAAATTGACTGCAATTTTCTAAACAAAAATTTTGTCGAGGGTTGATTTTTTAGAAACCATATAGTTTTGTTGTTTTCACTGTATGGTAGAGACTCGCACACCCGATATACAATTCAATAGAAAATCATTAAAATTTATTTATATAAATTGGATCCTGTGTATATAATTTAGAGTACGTAAGAAACTTATAATCAACATAATTACGAACCATTACTGTATTCAAATGATTGCGTTTAGGGTTGGGGTTTAATGATATCATATATGTATGTGTACAGCGGATTATAATGAAACCACCTCCTGATTTATGAGCTATATGTGGGAAATATACTTTGAGAATTACTCCTGTGGGTAAATAATCTTCTAATGAGTTATTTGTGTCTTAGAAAATGTCTTATTTAATAATTCGAAACGATATACATCCTTGATTATAGGAATATCCAGTGATTATATAATCAATGGTACTTAATAGCTTGTTACGAGTATAAGAACAACAACAAAATTATAATAACCCAAACAATCGAAGCATGAATAAGCTCACCCCGTTGTCATGTCAGATTTCCCACATTTCCTTATCTGTTTGAGGTCGTACTATGAATTCCTAAGTCTAAGACCGAACTCTCCTTCAAGAAAGTCCTAACAAGTTCTACAAAGGGATTTTTTGCCAGCTAATTACAATGGACGGTGTGAATTAATACGGTATTTATGGCTCTCAACTGGAATATTATAGTTTATAGGCCTGCGACCGAAAATGGGGAAAGAATGATGTACTTTGCGATCGCACATGATCTCCAAGTGGCAAGTACATTTTTTCCCCATAAAAACGTCCATTTGGAAACATGGACACATCCACGTAAAACATCCCGAAGCCAAATTGACCATGTGGTGATTTCAAAAGACCGGGCTCGGGTTGTCAAAGACGTGAGATCGTATCGGTCGTCAACCAAATTCATAGGCAGTGATCATTATCTGGTCACTGCAAAGCTACGATGGAAATTTTCATACAACTCAGGGAGAACAGGAGAATATAAAACGCGATTCTCCTGTGAAGGTCTGATAAATGAAGAAACGCAACGAAAATACCAAGATCTTGTCAGTAATAGCATTTTACGATCCAACTACCAATCTGATGATGTGAACAGTGTCTGGAAAGTATTGATAACCTCTGTTGTCGATGCTGCCCAGCACACTCTCGGTATAGTGAAAACTACACCAAAAATGATTGGTTTGATGAGGAGTGTCGTCTTGCTGTTGAGCAACGCAATATAGCCCACAATGAAGCGCAGACTCGGTTTACAATTGCAAGGAAAAACCAAGCAGTTCTTGCTAGGAGGACAGCTAAACGAATTTGTAGACAGAAGAAGCGCGAATGGTGGAAGGCCAAGGTCTTAAGAGTACAACAACTCAGCAATGAGCACAATTCGCGTGGTTTCTTTAAAGGAATCACCGAATTGCACCATACCTTAAGATCTCGGTCAACTGCCATTCGGGACCAGGATGGAAACCTCTATGTTAACGTCGATGCGGTACTCGATATATGGCGTGAACATTTTTCTGATCTACTTAATGTTCCACATGTATCACAAGCTGTATTTGAATACCCTCAAATATAGTCCGCGGAGATGTTCATTGAGGATCCATCCTATGAGGAATTCACAATGGCCATGCAGAGACTAAAGAAAAATCGTTCACCAGGGGTTGATTGCATTAATTCACAGCTCTTGATATTCGGAGGGCTAACTTTGTGGAACTGTCTTTTTGACCTTATTCGATTGGTATGGCGAAATGAAGTTATGCCTGACGAATGGAAAGTGGCCGCGTTATGCCCAATATTCAAAAAGGGCGATCGCATGAAATGCGAGAACTATCGCGGTATAGTTCTCCTTTGCACAGCATATAAGTTGCTGTCATACATTATCTTGGGAAGAATTACTCCTCTAGCGGAGGAAATTGTCGGTGACTACCAAGGAGGATTCCGTCCAAATCGGTCAGTCACTGATCAAGTTTTTTCGCTACGGGTGATTCTTTCCAAGTACTACGAAACATCTCGCGATGTACACCAGGTATTCCTAGATTTCAAGCAAGCCTATGACTCGATCGAGAGAGGCTATGGTATACGCTTCAATATTTAGGAATACCAAAAAAATATGTTCATCTGTGTAGAATGGCAGTAACGCAGGTACAAGCTGAGAACAGGCTATCGAATACATCCTTCGTAAAACTGCAACACCTCAGGACAATATCTTATTCCGACAATCCAATCAACTTCTTGCATATGCAAATGATATCTGTGCGATTGGATTAAATGGCAACGGAGTGAAAGAGATACTTGATCCACTGGAACAGTGTTCAGCTTCCGTTGGTCTCAAAATCAACGAGTCAAAAACCAAATATCTGATCTCTGGTTTTCGAGACCAAGACGCAAGTGATTTCAGTAGTGGAAACCACACGTTTGAAGGAGTGATGAGATTCAAGTATCTTGGATCTCTCACGATAATAGTGTGGGAGAGGATATCAAGGTTCGCCTTGCCCCTGGCAATCGGGCTTTGTATCCTCTACGTCCACTGCTGAAATCAAAATAACTTGCAAATACGGATAAGCTGAAACTGTACAGAGTGTTGATCAGATCCGTTGTCATGTATGGATGTGAGAGTTGGACCTTGACGGATGAGTACGAAAGATGGCTTCTAACATTCGAGAGAAGAATCATGCGTGTGATATATGGCCCAAAACTCGACGTTGATGGCACATACCGAGTTCTATTCAATCACGAGATCAGGAATTTAATGCAAATTCCTGATATCGTGCATGAATTCAAAGGACAGCGAATACGCTGGCTCGGTGTCGTTCTGCGTGCTGATTCAAAACGAATGATACAGCGATCTTTGAAGGGAGAACCGCCTTTCGGTAGGCGAAGAGATCGTTGTCGGCGACGATGGCTCCACGACGTAGAGAGCGATCTGGCATCTTCTGGTTGCTTGCAACAGTATGAAGAGCTGGGTCGTGATCGAAACCGTTGGAGTCAGATTGTTGACACGGTACGGGCCAATAATGGCCTGTAAAAACCGAAAACAAAATATTATTAAAAGTTTCTATACTTGTCGTAAGAATAAAAAACCTTGTGACTTCAACTCAATGTACCTGGTACACTCTTCCATAAAATTAGACAATTTTTTTGAAAGTCAGCTACATCAGGGATGAGCAATCCAAAAAAGTGATTAAGAAGAAGGTGAAGCTAGCCTATACGCAGAAAAACTACTGTATACATCTTCTATTTTATCTGCCTTGGTTTAAACTGCTCAAGTTTGTTTAGTATGTAAACCCGTTTATGTTCTTTGATAGCATTGAGTATGGAATCTCGACGAGTTCCAGACCTCTTTAATAATAATAATCGTTTTCGAGAGCAACTGGAGATTATCCAATTATTTATCTCATATTTAGAATTGTGTAATCCGAAATCCGAACTGTGCAAGCTTTTTCATAGAGTGTCAATAACTGAGATGTCAGATGGCATGTATTAACTGACATTATTAGAAAAATTTAGAACAAACATTTGAGAAACAACGATCTTCTTCACAATTTGTCAGTTAATACATGCCACAAACAATTTATTTTTAAAAATGTTTGTGCTTTCATCTGACATCTCAGTAATTGACACTCTATGAAAAAGCTTGCACAGTTCGGATTTCGGATAACACTTTTCTAAATATGTCATAAATAAGTGGAACAGTTAACAATTGAATTAAGAAAGTTACATAGAAACCGCCTAGGTGGCGCAGTTGTTATAGCTGCGGTATAGTTGAAGCGGGAGGTACCAAGTTCGAACCCCGATAGGGGCAGGATGCAAAAGGGATTTTTCACCATACGATTACGATCGGTGGTGTAAATGAAGACATCTTTGATCCCCTGTAGGACTGCAGAATTCATGGGCCGACCCATCTTCCATACCGGTACTATAGGCCGGCATGGAGCTATGCAATGTGCAGATGGTTCTACATAAATCGGCCCTATAGCCGTACATCCTCGATTTGGCTGTAATGGCGTATGGTAAAGACGTAAATAAGCGAACCGCGAGAGAGCAGGAAGTGCCTCGAACCCCGAAACAGATTGGAAAGATAAAAAAAAAAGTTACATAGAACTTCGGATAAGGTGATTAGATAAATAACTGTAAAATGGAACGAGATCACTACTGTAAAATTTCAATCTACGTAGAAACAAGGCAAGTGCATTTAGGAAAACCGCAATAAAATCTAGGAACTTCCACAATCCATCATATCGAAATCATGTTTCACGCTTTGTTAAAATCGAGCCAATAATTAATAACTTTTACATTATACCAAGACGATTAACAGGACGATGAATTGGATAATCAGAAAGTTTACTGGTATACCCAGAACATAGTTTAAAAAATTGGATCAGATATAAGTTATTTTACCACGATTCCGGGCCCTTAAAATAGCTATGAATATGAAAATGTGTTGTTAACCCTTAATCTGCTAAGGGTACCTTCATGGAAGAAATAGGTGGATCAAACCTTTGGACGTAAACTAAAACCCTTGTTGGGGCCTGCTTTTGATTCTACTGAAAAATATTTGACTTAAAATTGGTTTACGCAGCCTACCATCAACTTGAAACTTTTTCAATAATGGTTATGGTTAAACAAATATTCCCTTATTACCGACCAAATGGCGTAGGAGTTAAAGCTGTGACAGTTGTACCGTGTAAGACTAGATTCCAATATTCCACAGAGGTTTGATGCAGAAGCATTAGATTACGAACGATGATGTGGATGAATTGATAGATGTATACGACCTCTGCTGAATTGCAGAACTTATGGGAAGCCCAATCTTCCAAAACAATACTTACAGTACGTTTTAGCAAGTTCAATATTCACTTAAGAAGCTATAGTATAATGCAAACCAATCAAACAGATTGGTCAAACAACCAATCGAACAGTCATGTATATAGTAATATTAGGAGTGTTCATATTCTAGTTTGTGGCATGACAAGGTGTCCGGTAACCTAGTTCATTTGGCTATTCGTTGTGCTACTATTGAATAACAGCATCAAAATGAGAGAAAGCAATCATTATAACCAAAAAGTTAAAATATACTCAACATCCTATCTCTTCATACAATAGACATTATTGCAGGCCTTAATATCCTATATGTAGGTTACCTTTGCGTTGTCTAATTTAACGTTCACCTATGATAACAAGGTCATAATATGTGTCGTTACTGTCCTATGCAAACTGTCAATGCTTAAACTAACCATTATTAAAGTTTGCAAATTGCTATTAACTGAAGAAATGATCAATAAACGACAAGTAACGACATCGTTCTCGCATTTATTAATTTCTCAGTCTGAACCATTTTAATAAGTTTTTGATGAAGCGCTGAAAATATTTGACGTCACTACTACACTAAACGATCATACATGGCCGTTTAAGAGGGTAGCTCCAAGATATATCATTCTTCTGCGCACATATGTGGAACAGCTGCAACGTGGAATACTGTTTCTATACTTCCCCTACATTTTTATTGCGACGACATTAATCTTATGGGGACGGTCTGTTTGTCCGCATTTTAGGTTGCTTTGTATGGTTTAAATATAACCCAGAGGGGTTAGAGTTCTGCATTGAACATTGGCCTTACACGCCACTCATCCAATTGTTTTGTAATAAAAATCAACATTTCCGGTTGACTGTTACACCCTGATCACTAACCAGCCTATAACTATATTTTTGACTATTTTCCTGTGGTCACATAGTACCTTCGTATATATACCAACCAGCATAATGGCGTTGTCATCGTCATTACCCTAACAGTAAAATCCGTTGTCGCTTAATTTGACTAGCAGTGAACTGACCATAAAATATGTAACGATCCGGTTTTAATAAATTAAAAGTCGTTACAAGATATTAATTATTTGGATATTTGGATTAATAATAAATTTGTTATCAATTGAAAGAAAACAGTAGTATATAAATTTTATTAAATGCGTACCTAAATATATTTTGTGGTAAAGAAGGTACACAGATGTTTTGTTTTAAAGAAAAAAAATATATAATTTCCTAAATTCTGTTTGTTTAGATAGGTTTGTTTAATTTGTTTTTTTTTTACAACCTATTTGAAATGAAGATTTTAAAAAAAAGTAATAAAACCATAAAAGTGACACTAAATTATTATATTGGTACTAATAAAATAATTTTAGACAAAATATTATAAAAAATTTAAAAAAAAAAAAATAACAATAAGATCATAAATCATAATAATTTTCTGTAAAAATATGTAAGTAGGATATTATAAAATTTTGATTGGTTGGATGTTGATGCAATTCGATAATTGGTTGATTGGTTAAAAAGGATTGGAAATTGGAAATGGATATAGAAGTGGGAGAAAACAGATAAAAGGAAACGTTTTTTTTTTAAGAGAAAAGAGAAAAAAAGAATAAGTGCCGAGATAAGAAGGTGATACAAATGGTGATAGAAAAACGTATCAAATGATTATGAAGTAAAAATATACATAATTTAATAAAATAAAAAAAAACTTATGTAACAAAAACAATTTAAAAAGTGAGTTGAATATAAAAAAAAAACTGTGAAAAAACCTTAACAGTGATCTTATTTATACAAATTAAGATAAAAAAAAAAAAAAAAAAAAAAACTTGCAAAATAAATGTTTGAGTGCTTACCACAATATATGTATAGTTATATTGGTTACCAAATCATAAAAAAATAATCACAAGTGATATAAAAAAAAACGAAATCGATTTAAGTTTCTAAACCTGGCCAAATTCAATATGGAGAGCTAATAGCAAAACTTGAAGATATGCGTCCTTCCAATTCCAACCAATCAACCGTAAGTTTAAGAATCACTAGAAATAAGTTTTTTTGTTGTAATTGTTTTTTTTTTTTAATTAATGTATTATTATTATTCATAAATAATTTCATAAAATAGATATATTTTATCTTGTTTTATAATGATATGTGTGATAAATTTAAGATTTAATCACATTAATAGTATTTAATATAGTTATTTGTCACAGTCGTTTCACATAAATTCTTTAAAAATAGAATTTTGACTAGTTTCGTACGTATTATGAGTAAAATAAGTTAATAAGTAATTAGACGTCTTCGTATATAATGTCTAAGTGTTTTATGTATTTCATTGTATGTTCAATTTTTTTTTATTAATAAAACGTTAAAACCGATATTTATTTAAAATATAAAACGATATTTATTTAAATTAATTTATTAACTAGCAAATTAAAACTTTGTCTGTGTTTTATTTTTTTTTCTAATTCTTCTTATCCACGACCTAGCTGAGTATTTTTATAGCCGGATAGAAATGCCAGGTTGCGTTAACTTAAGTTTCGTAACAAATACCACAAGAGTGGAGATAGAACTCCACCATGAGGACATACGTTTCTGACGATCATCCAATCGCTCTAAATCCTAGGACCAAACTGGCCTTGAAGATATGTTCAAGGTGATCTAGGAGACCCGGAAATATCTCGTCTGGATCTAGTGTTTTAAATTTCGAGAAAAAACTGCTGCTCTATTGGATTTTATCTTTAGTCACAACCTTTGCCACCATGTTCCAATCTCTGAAACTTAAATTAGAAATATCAGTTAAGGAAAAATAGTTTTCATTAGTACTCATATTAGATTCATTAGGTCCTTCTAGAGATCCGATAGTGACCTACCACAGATAACTCTTTTGAAATAAGCACACGCCGTACTGCTATCCATATTCCTCGCAGAAAGATCTACATTTCAATCTCCTTGTTCAACTTGGCTACATTTCTTGGGTACATTTGCTTCCTCACTGTGCCCAGTGCCCTATAGTCCTCCATGTTGCCACAACTCAGCTCGTCACTAACCTTTCCATTCCTCTAGAATTTCTGATTTCCATTGTTTTGATTCCTAAATTCCTTAACTTTAAGTTTATCGCTGGTATAAGAGAGAAGGAGATGTTACGATAATCTGAAAGAGTAACGTCTTCTAGAACCATTCAAAATGAGAGACTTAGTTTCCGCCAGGAAACATCAATTACCTTCTGCTAAAGGAAGGTCTATTGCCCACATTCAAGATGGCTAGGTCATAAGCAGATAGGTTTTTCAATAGATAAATGCCTCCTTGATTTATTTCAGAGCTGCCGTATCATACGTGTTGTGAGTTAGCATCGCATCCGGTATTGTTTGTGATATCACTACGCTTGGTGTACTCTTCAACTTTGATAAGCTTTTGAGTAAGAGGTAAAGCTATGAATCATATGGAATGGTCGAAGACTGCTGTATGGTCAACAGATTTCATTTAGTATTTGACACACTGGCCTTAACTCTTAAGCAACTATCACTAACATGGATAATGCATGAGGTCACTGGATTGAGTCCTATGATTTTGTTCCCGTGACTATATGGTTCTGGAATCAAGGTGACTTGTTTTAATACCGATCTCTTTCGTCAGCCAATATGGAGGGCCATTCTGTGAACTGAATTATGTGAAATTACTTAAAATTTAAATGGAGTTGGAGACTTTTTGCTGTATGAACCAGCTTATTTATTGAACATGAATTTGTTCATCACTTCTTACTATTTTAAAGAGTGTTTCACTTTAACCAATTCCATTGTGTTGTGTGGACGCCCCAATTTTGTAATGAATAAATATACGCAACAAGAACGAGCAGAAATAGACTGTTACACATTTCTGCACGCAGTAAGGCGAATTTTGAAAACTGATTTGAAAATGTTCCCGTACAAAATTCAACCAGTTCAAAAATTTCTAGCTAGTGATCCTGATCAACGAGTTGAGTACAGTAATCCTAAGGCTGTCTAGTGAAATTGAAAATTTTTGAAAACGTCAATAAACAGAACAGTCGGTTTTGGAGAACACAGAATCCTCAACTAATTCATCAATTATCTTTGCATCCACTCAAAACAACTGTATGGTGTGGTATTCATGCTTGAAACACCATTGGTCCATATTTTTTTGAAAATTACCAAGGTGTTGAGGTTGCTGTTACTGCCGAACGGTACCAAGATATGATTCAACATTTTCTTGTGCCTGAAAAAGAAGAGCAAGGACTAGAGGACACGTGGTTTCAGCAAAATGGGCCTACAGCACACACAGCCCGTTCAATATTTCAATTATTGAATAAGGTTTTTCCACGAAGACTAATTTTGCGAAATGGCGATTTAGCATTGCCAGACAGATCTCCGGATTTAACAGCACAAGACTTTTTGCCGAAAGTTGCATAGTGTATTGCGGTCACCATTTAGTCGATATAATTCACCAATCATAACGAAGTAAAAATGTAAAGACCTACTTAACTTTTCTTTGAACAAAGTTATAGGCAATCAAAATGGTAGCGTGACTTTTGCCCCACCATTAAGCTTTACAGCAACAAATACGTCCATTTAAAATTTTGGGATGGTTGAAATAACAACCTGTATCAAACAATCGGTTTTCACCCTGTGGTTGGGGGCAAACATGTTTCGTAAATATTTCGAACGAAACATGAGATCCATAGAATACCACCACAGTATCCAGAGCTTGTCGTAGGAGGCGACTAAATCTGGTTGGGTCGCTGGGCTGACGACCCGCATCCGTAAAAACCAATTACAGTTAAAAATGTCAACAAAACTAAAAGTCACAATGCTGTGTCAAAGTTGAGAACAGGCTATCGAGAATTTTTGCAATCAATTCCGGTGTTCGACAAGGAGATGCGCTGTCCCCGATACTTTTTAATCTCATGTTGGAATACATCCTTCGTAAAAGTGCAACACCTCAGGACAATATCTTATTCCGACAATCCAATCAACTTCTTGCGTATGCAGATGATATCTGTGTGATTGGATTAAATGGCAACGGAGTGAAAGAGATACTTGATCCACTGGAACAGTTTTCAGCTTCCGTTGGTCTCAAAATCAATGAGTCCAAAACCAAATATCTGATCTCTGGTTTTCGAGACCAAGACGCAAGTGATTTCAGTAGTGGAAACCACACGTTTGAAGGAGTGATGAGATTCAAGTATCTTGGATCTCTCATTACTCACGATAATAGTGTGGGAGAGGATATCAAGGTTCGGCTTGCCGCTGGCAATCGGGCTTTGTATCCTCTACGTCCACTGCTGAAATCAAAATATCTTGCAAATACGGATAAGCTGAAGCTGTACAGAGTGTTGATCAGACCCGTTGTCATGTATGGATGTGAGAGTTGGACCTTGACGGATGAATACGAAAGATGGCTTCTAACATTCGAGAGAAGAATCATGCGTGTGATATATGGCCCAAAACGCGACGTTGATGGCACATACCGAGTTCTTTTCAATCACGAGATCAGGAATTTAATGCAAATTCCTGATATCGTGCATGAAATCAAAGGACAGCGAATACGCTGGCTCGGTCACGTTCTGCGTGCTGATCCGAAACGAATGATACAGCGATCTTTGAAGGGAGAACCGCCTTTCGGTAGGCGAAGAGGTCGCTGTCGGCGACGATGGCTCCACGGCGTAGAGAGCGATCTGGCATCTTCTGGTTGCTTGCAACAGTATGAAGAGCTGGCTCGTGATCGAAACTGTTGGAGCCAGATTGTTGACACGGTACGGGCCAATAATGGCCTGTAAAAACCGAAAAAAAAAAAAAAAAAAAAAAAAAAAAAAAAAAAAAAAAAAAAAAAAAAAATCAAACAATCGATATAATAACATGAAACCACTATCGTTTCTGTTTCAAGTATGTATGTAGACCCAATTTTCAATCGAACACATTTTCAATCTCCATATTCAATTCAAAACTATATATTATTATTTTAACAAACACCGATCCAAACTAAAATAAACTTTTCATTTTTAAAGCTAATAAAAAATTCAAAGAATCGTGAGAAAATGTCACATTTTCTTCTTCGGATTTTCCATTTATAAATTTTCTTTTTTGTATCAAAAAATTGAACAAAAAAAAATACTAAATTGATATATTAAAATATTGTATGTGTGGTTCTCGAAATGTGTATATAGCGGCGCATCCACCCGCACCCACACGCCAAACAAAAATACCGAAGATCTCTATTCAGCCATCCACTTTGGTACCAAACCGAATAAATAAATGTAGCTTCGGGGCTTATATATTCCTATTTTGCTTTGTACTTTAAATGGGTTTTCCAATTTTAGGAAAAATCGTTTTGTCGTCGTCGATTTTAAAGCCATACAACCGAAATGTTTTTCTTAAGGATTCAACGATACAAAGTGAAAAGAAAAGGGATATGTATTATAAGATGTTGTCTATATAGTTGAGCTTTATTTGATTGATTTGTATACGATATAATGTTGTGCGGTTTCGAGGACGGGGGGATGGATAATCGTTTTTCCGCTTTATTATTGTCTGTATGTCGGTTCGTATGACATCATATAAAAAAACCGAAATATTCTAATTATCAATCAATCAATCAATTTCCATCATCTTAATTATTTTGATAGCGTCGTAAATTTTTTCTTCTCTTTATCTATGTACCATTAAGTTATTAGATGTTTTCCCAAAAAAAAAAAATTATATTTAACCATCTGGAGTTCATCGTAATAAATCCTTTCGATTTTAATTATTTGACATAAATTTAATTTAATTTTGTCAACCAAATCAAACGAATGTTTAGTATAAGATGAATATAACCGTTATTTTTAATTGACACCATTTGTCTCTTATGTGTGGCACTTGCAATATGTTCATCTTAGACACATACAAACTATGTATATGTATAACCCAATTCATTATAATTTTTGGATCATTTACGACGAAATGAAATGGTTATGCTTCTCTTATGCTCTCTCATATATTTTCCACTTTTTCGTGGATTGTTGTTGTTGGTGTGCTTGATTGTTTAAAATTAAAAACACATTGCCTTGGCTGTCGCGAGACTCGTATGAGAACTTTCTTCCATGAAAAGGGTATAAATCTTGTTGTATAGTTTTTCCAATTTAAACCAAACGAAACCGATTATGGGGGTCGAGAATTTTAAATATGTACATGACATGGGATCAAATGTATATCGTCTCTACATAGTTATTTATGTGCTCGATACGTTTCCGCGCAATACACTGCGTATACGAGTACTCATACACACACACACTATAAAACACATTTATGTTTCAAAAATCACAACCGAACAAGACAATTTAAAAAAATCTAATCTAAAAATCATAATAAGATAATCTTGAATAGATTTAAGCCAACAGAAAAAAAAATCCAACAGATTTTCCCCATATCACCTTCGTTCATTTTCTCAAGTGTAAAGTTAAGAAAAATAAAACGAACGAAAAAAAAATGTTAGATATGATTATCACTAACGTATGACACATGCTTAGAATATTTCTTGATAACATTTCTTTATAATTCGTTGAAACGTGATGTAAATGACAAATAAAGTTTTCGATTTAAGCTTTTTGATTTTACCATCCCCTATATATACACACACTCGTATGTATATACTGTATAAAAGCTCTATGACAGCTTTTATATACATTTTCCCTTTATTACCTCTAAACGAGATATCAATGAAAATCTATTTGATTGAAAACAATTTTGGATTTTCAATAGGTACGAGTATGTGTGTGTGTGTGTGTGTGCAGATAGTTTGATTTGTTTAATGGTTTTTCGTACATGTACAGTGTAACAAACAATTTGATAACATTTTATGGTAACATACTCGTATGCATCGATATCCACACTATAATGGAATGTAAACACTGGGATGACAACGAATAATAATTAAGTGCAAACAATACCCCAAAAATAGTGTACACTTTGTTGTTGTGTTATGGTAATAGAGGAGGTACACACTGGCTAAGCGGATATAGAAAATTCTAACAATTGAATGAATAAAACTAATCCCAAACTTTTTTGTGTGTTCATGTCATCAAACTGCTGAAACTGTATAATTTATTGAACAAATATTTATGTTTTGTCTGGTTTAACATTATTGATCTGTGTGATGGACATTTTTCATATCGTCCGCAATATTCGATATACGAATATATATGGTGAGAATTGTGAATTAGTTTAGACGACACGATTACCTTAAACGTGATATAAATCGAGAAAAACAATTTTCTACCCTGGCTTGTAGCGGCCGAACATCATCTATAAATTATTTTTCATAATGAAGGACATTAAGCACTGTCACGACTATGACGACTAGATCCAATGTGTCATTCCCCTGCGAAAATCGAATTCCAACACATGGTGGAGTTAGGAATATGCCAACCATCAGCATCATTCGTTTCTTACCCACTTCATATAGAAACCGTCTGGGGACTACTATAGTGACTAAATGTGGTTACGATAGTCAACCACAAGAAAGTCTTTTCCAACAACTTATTGAGTTTTACGTTCAAACTTAGAGCTTGAAAGACTAAGAGATCAAATCACAGCTACTTCCACAACAATCAAATGCGTTCAACAATTCATCGGGATAATAAACTGCTACCTCCATAAATCCCAACATTGACTAAACTACTTGTACCAATTCATTCGGCACATTTATTTAAAAAGACAAAAACGACCAAGCATTTCTGTTGGCCCGAAGAATGCTAAACCGCATTCACGAAACTGTAAAATGAATTGGCTAACATAACACTGTTAGTAAATTCGCTGAACGATGAGCAATTCAGTGTGACAACCGATGCATCGAACAAGCCAATTATTAGTAACCATTGGGATTGCACTCTAAGAAACTATCCTGTCAATCAAACACTTCAGGTATATTGTTGAGAGTCAGGACTACACAACTTACACCGATCATAAGCCACTGATAAGACCAATTTAGTACAAACCTTAACGAATTAAAAGACAATCACGCCATTTACATTACATTAGTCAATTAACTAAGGATATTCAAAACTTAAAAGTCTACTTGGCACTTCCAAACTGGTCGAAGGTTCCAAACATTTCATTTGTGTTATGTGTCCCAATACGGCCATGTGAGTACTGATCACCGACTGATTGGGCCAAAGCATTGGATCTGATTATATAGTGTTAACAGGTCTATTAAGAATTTCTTGCAAGAAAAGAACGTAAAGTGTAGAACGCGAAGTGTGAGCTTATTTTTCCATAAACTCCGCCTCTAATAAAACGGCTGATAATTATGATTGGTGTTCTAACGAATCATGGCCGTTTCTTAATCCATTTACAATGAATCGGACCTTTTTAAAATTTCTTGACTAATACTGCCTCCAAGAATACATTTTCGTCAGAGCTGCATAGTGCATCTTGGAATTAGGGTAAAAGCTTCGGTTTACAGTATGATCCCAGTGTGGCATTGGGTGTATGACCTGTCTCGGGTTTCAACCACATACGAGTAAATTCCATTCGTTTCATCGCCATTGGGTTTATATCAATTATTCCCAAAGTCATCCCGAATTATCATCACTGTTATATACTTCGTTTGTCTTTCAACACAGAGCACAAACTATTGTTGTTTTTAATAGTGATAGCATTTCGACCAACAATCTACAGCCCAATACCATTTTTGACAGACAGACGAAAAATATTGGTAGTTCTAACGTCGTCATTCGGTACAGAGCCACTTTGTGATTCTTGTTTCAATTTGACTTAACCTACTGTGTTGACAGGTGTGATATCTAACGTTGAAATCATGCTTTGTCTCCTTCATGATCCAGAGATAGTCTCTAATACGTGATAGTGCCGGTTATAGGAGCCAAGAAAATTGTTGCTTCAGAACTCAAAAGTTTCAGTCAATATTTCGTTCAAGTTCTTCTTGCCCAACCGGTATTTCTCATTAATCTAACCGGTGTATCTGATCGAAATCCAGGAACACTACATGATAGAGACAGTCCCAAGATTTCGTCCAGTATATTAGATGTACAACTCAAGCCGTCTTGACTTCCAGATTTTTTCTAGATCTACGTTGACTTCCCTTTGCCTAACATCAGTGGAGAAAAATGTTGATGATCACTTGTGATAACCATAAAGATAATGTGAGCGATAAAGATAATGAGATCGTGGACACCTGCTAGCAAAGATTTGGCCTAGTATATGAAAAAAGATGTGAAACAATCCAGTTTGTCCTGCCAACGATCGTTTCTCTTCCACCGCGTCCAATGGATATACTTATATTCTCAACTGTCGATAGATTCACACGCTGGCTCGAAGCATTTTGCATGGGCTTTCCGTTATGCCACTTAACATAACAACATATCAAGGAACGCAATTTGCTAATCATCTTCAGATCAATGGTACGGTTCATCGATTTCACCGCCAAATTAAGATCAGACGCAATACCATTCAATGAAGTTCCGAACTACCAAAAGTTGTACTTGGTATTCGAGCAACGGTTTAAGAAGATCTGAAATTGTATACGGACAGACAGCCACACTACCCAGGATGTTCATCGTGAAAAATCCTTTTCCATCTTGGCCAACAACCAATACAGTCATAGGCCAATTCCATTCCACCATGCGAAATCGCATCCTAATGTCAACCAGTCAAAAGAAATGTGATTTTTGTACTAAATTAGCTCGAAAATTCCTGAATGTGGCCACCACATTCTCTATTGGTATTCTGGATTCCAATTTTCGTAATTAAGTAGTTTTGACGCTATACATCGTTAAAAAAGACAATATGGATAGGACGATATCCCAATAACGAAAAAGAAGCCATTTCTTAAATCAAGCCGTGCGAAACAGACACCAACGAACACTGAACAGACTGATACACCTCATACATTCCAGAGTTTGGGATCGTAATGTTCAACAAGTTGATATCAGTGAGCAGTGAGCTTAAGAAGTCAACTTAACAACGTTAAAATTAACTATCCGGACTCGAGATGATTATGGGGGGATTGGTGGCTAACACTGCACGCCAAAAATGAGGATGTGTCTCCATATGTGACGCCAAGAAAATTTTGGGCAAGAAAAGGCAATCATGCGTATTTTATGTGGTGTTTCAACGTGGGTTTGACCTCATATAAGCCTGATATATACTTGCTGTGATTCATTATAATATGCCAAACAGTTTCGATAGATATGTGCAAGAATTATGATGGCCTACCGGCGCAGTGCCTTTGCTGAACAATTCACCATTTAGTGTGTCGACTGATGTATCAAAGAATCCCATCGAAACCGTTCTGCAACATAACAATAATTATTGTTGGGAACTATATGGATTATTCTCTGGGTAACTATCGGATACCGAATGAAAATACTCTGCATTCTATCAGGAATTATATACTCGCAAATTGTCAAACACTTAAGGTATTTTTTAAGAGCCGGGACTTCACAATTAACACCGAGCATAAGCCTGATTGGGCGATTCAGTCCAAAACTGAACCAAATCTAGACAATCCCGTCATTTGGATCACATTAGTCAATTTACCATGAATATTCATAACAACAGACGAAAACACTTGGACTACGACATAATTTATAAAACACAAAAAGCAGACCAAGAGCTTCAGAATTTACTGTCTGGTTCCGAATGTCACACTAGTTCCAACCTTGATTTGAAATTAACTGCGAATCATCAGCAGGTAATAATAGCCCATCGTAGATCATGGCTAGCTACTTTTGGCCAAGTATGAACAAAAAAGAGAACCATTGGGCATTATCCTGTTTATCCTGCCAACGAGTTAAGTTTAGAGACGTAAGAAACGCATCACGGACATTTTGAAATTCCAATTATGCGGCGTTACACTTGATTTAAAAACTGGTCAAGGAACGTAATATGAGTCCAAATTATTTATTAAGGTACCGTAACACTTTGGCTCTCATCGTATACGAACAACAGCCTTCTTTTAATTTAAAGCTTATAACTCACGGCCAGACCCAATACCATAAAATTGGAGATTCGAACTAAAATCCGTTTTATTTGGTATTCGAGCAACGGTTTAAGAAGAACTAAAATGCTAACCAGCTGAGATGGTATACGGACTTTTGCATCTTGGCCAACAACCAACACACTCATACACCAACACCGTTACGACCATGCAAAATCTCATCCTAATGGCAACCAGACAAAAAATAAAAACAACCAGACAGAAATAACCACTCTAAAAATAAGAATCTGTCTCCATATCTGACACTCGAGGAAGCCGAGGAAATGGCTAAGCCCGAAGTGATGAAGACGCAAGGCAATAAATAACCAGTATTGGAAGATACGGCTAAACAATGTTCACGAGATCAGAAAATAATTCATTGCCAATACAATTCCAGATCCTAGAAGGAACAAATAACGTAGATCGTTTCAAAGTCGTTGTATACAATACAAATCTCAACGGAAGATTGATTGAAAAATCCCAGAAAGGTGTTCGTGGTATTAAAATTATTCGGTCATAAGAATTTCCTTGCTGGCCAAGAAAAGGCCATCATGCGTATTTTATGTGGTGTCTCAACTTGGGTTTGACCTCATATTGCTGCGAGTCATTATAATATGCCAAACATTTTCAAAAGCTATTTGCAAGAATTGGGACTTGCCGGTCGTGATGGCCAACATTTACTTGTTCCAAAAATTAGAAAGTAGTTTCACTATCGGAGGTGACTTTTAATCCAAAAATACCGCATGGGGTTCCTTTAACCTTTCCAAAAGGCAAAGAATTGCAGCTGCGGTCAATACTCAAACAGTGAATTTTTCTGAAGAGGGAAACCATTGTACTGGCTATGTGAACCTTGCAAAATCCCTCACCTTACACATTTCTTCATCACTAAAGGCATATCGGAATACAGCATCTTCATAGAAAAGTCTATTATCTGATCATTCTCCTGTTATTATGAAGGTAAGTGAAAATTTAATGGAAAAATTAAATTCACCTCAGCTTACAAACAACAAAACAAATTAAGTATGTATGAGAAAGTTCTTTTCTATCATTAAGCATGTAAAAGATAGAAAAGAACTTCAAGCGTCAAATCAAAAGTGAAATAGAAATAGAAGAGGAACTATACAGGCTCATTGATGTCATACAATGGGTCGCTTGGGAATGTAACCCAAAATTACCATCCAGGAAAGAAAACTCCATTATTTACTCAATAGAAGTAGGAGAACGAGTGCAAGAAAAATGAAATCCCGAAAGAAATGGCACACTTCGCGTATACCGCAAGCTAACCCCACCTCTTAAGGCACTCATAAAAGCAGTGAAAAATAAAACAATTGCAAAACAACCATTTTCTCTAGCTCCAAGTAAAGATACCGACTAATCCCTCTGGAAAGCAACAAAAGAGTTAAGACCAAAAACACAGATCTGAACGAATAACATTTGAAGGACAATGCTGACCTATTTAAGGAACATTTTGAAGAAACTT
This sequence comes from Tipula lateralis, assembly GCA_963932295.1. Classification (NCBI taxonomy): domain Eukaryota; kingdom Metazoa; phylum Arthropoda; class Insecta; order Diptera; family Tipulidae; genus Tipula; species Tipula lateralis. The sequence continues at coordinate 56,015,393 of OZ010738.1, forward strand.
TTCGAATTGTAGGTCAGCAGGTTAATTGTAGGTTAAATTAAGAACATAAAAGCAAAGAAAGCACCTGGTTACCATCTGATAACATGACAAATAACTATGAAACTGCCTGAAAAAGGCACCCGTTTTGAGACTTAATCCTTACCTGCTCTACACCAGACATTTTCCTCAATTAAACGAAGTTATCGTTGCAATATTTTTGGATGATACTGCGCAGTTGTCTCAATAGAAGACACTATCGACGACTCGACGAAACTTCAAGAAGCATCTGAAAAAATCATAAATTGGACGAAAATGTGGAATATCGGGTTATATGAATCGAAATCCACGTATGTAAATTTTACGAATCTAAAATTCAGCTACAAACCTCTAATTCTTAATGATCAGCAGATCCCGTATGCAAATAAGAATAAATATCTAGAGATGAGCTTAGTTGTCAGGTTCAAATAGAAAAATCCCATTCAAAAGATAAAATGGGATAATACATTTGTATATTGGGGGCTCGGGATAAATTCGGAATTAGGAACCGAAAATCAATTGTTTGAAACACAGCTCTGTTTGTTAGTTAACGCTCCTTGGTACAATAGGAATGATGGCCGCCATAAGCTAATAACTCCAAACAGTTCAAGAAGAAATAAAAAACTTGCAGTGTGTTTAGCAGTGAAGATGATTGATATTAAGTGTTGGGTTTCCCATTAAAGCATCGGTAAAATGACTGCGCATGACATGTCGATAATCAAATGTGTGGATTGTATACGTACATATGCCCACTGTTGTAAATGAACCTCACAGATATTTAAATATAGAATCATAGAAACATAGTAAACCACTAATGCTGTAGTATCGGTTGTATTATCGTTAACTATAACCAAATTTATTGGAACTTGGACCGAGAGGTACCGGGTTCGAGTCCCAATTTTCACAATCGATCGTTTGAGCGGTTCGATCGGTGGTGCGAATGAACTCATTTGAAACCCTGCTGAGTTAAGAATCTGTCTGCCTCCCCATCTTCCATGTCAGTACTATAGGCTGGTATGGAGCTATGCAATGTGGAGATGGTTTTTACGTAAAATCAGGTGCTATAGCCGGAACGTCAAGTAAAAGTTGGGTGTCACAATTAAAAAAAAAAATTTGATCTACGGCAAGATCAGTTACTTGCTGTGGATCAAATTTAATTAGTTGACTATTCATCATTGCTGCAGATACCTTGCTAGACTGGATAGTAACTGCCATAGCATTAAATTTACCGTTCATTATTCAATGATTTTTAGCGACCGGATTGGGAAGTTCTGGACAGTCGAAAGCTTTTTACATTCACGTTTTAAACCGAGGCATCTCAATTTTTTTCTATGTTAATTCGGTTCCGGTCACAGCATACGTCCTCAGATATGATATTGTCAAAATGTACCAAATTGAAGACAGCGACGTACAAGACCTCGTCAACACCATTTATATTCACTAGATGTCGTTTGTGTTTCAAAATTAGACTTATAACTATATGGTGGTAGACTTTACGTACTTAAGTCTGAATGAGATAATTGTTTGGTAATATAGGTAAAGAGATATTTTGCCACTTCCATAATTGTCTCGGGATGCATAGATAAATCTCAGAACGCAACTGAGGTTAATCTGATCACTGATTACGGGAGTGGTCTATCATGAGATTAACCTAAGTTGCGATCAAAAAGGTATCATCAACCTTAGTTAAACGGATGTATTGCCTGTTAGAAATGGTCAGGAGGTACCGTCGATTTATTAGAGAAAAAGTTAGGTTTGTTTGGACGGCCATATATTTTCAGTTCTACACAACCTCAACTTCCCACAGCGTTTCTTTATTCGTTGTGATGCCAGTTCCCGCAGGCTATTGAAGGTGTTCTTTGTCAAAATGATGTGGAATCGATTGAAAAACCATTCGCATTCATAATGTCAGAAACTGAATGTTGTCCAACGTTACTATGTCTACTCAGTCATTTAATTGCAGTGCCTAGCTGCTATAGTAAACGTTAAAAAATTCTCTCATGTATAGAAGGCTATAGGCTTACAATATCGTATGACGTATCCGACGTCTACGACAGCGACATCTGCATATAAAAAAAAAAGAATTGTAGCACAACAAATTGGCTCCTTATTTAGATGCTACAACGTCTTAACGTGGGTTAATTCATAAGGCTTATTAAAGTATAGATCAGCCCATGTGGCACAGTGGTTAGAACCCTGCGGCATTGAGCGGGAGGTACCGGTTTCGAATCCCGCAATAGGGGTAAAATGCGAGAACGGATTTTCACCATCGATCGTCTGAAGCGGTACGATCGGTGGTGAGAATGAACTCATCTGAAACCCAGTTGAGGTTAGAATCCGTGTGCCGTCCCAACTTCAATGTCAGTACTATAGGTTAGCATGGAGCTATACAACGTGCAGATGGTTTCTACGTAAGTCGGACCTATATCCGGAACGTACAGTAATATAGTGGCAAGATACAATAGGCCATTAGAGCCTGAGTGACAGACAACACTACAACAAAAAAAAATAGATCAACACATTCTACCAGATAAAAAAAAAGACACTGTTGTTCTGTTATAATGATTTGGATCCTGATAGAACTGTGAACGTGACAACTTAAGGATATTAAACCAGAAATTTGGTGTGGCATTGATTGACAGTTAGGGCGATGAATTAACCAGCCATTGAAGACGTTTGTCTTTCCAAATGTATGGCATCTTATGTGATCTATAATGTACGTTCGCTAGGCCCACAAACGTTTTGACCTGGCTAAGAGATTTTCTCATTACGCCGTGGTTTCGGGTTTGATTCTTGCCGTTGACCAAAAATTAACACGCGATTAGGGCCGTATACGACCTTTAAGCCATAGAATTACGACTATTTAAGACGTTAGTGTCACAACTATAACACTACATTTCTCATACAAATGTGTTAAAACAAATGACAACAAAATTTTCCACTTTTGCGAGATTAAGCTATACTTTAGCCAAGTTCGAGCTAACTTCTAAGACTTCATTCATCCGATATAAACTTTATCGTATACTGCAATTTCGCCACCAGGTGATAGTTTCAAACTTTCTTATTCGCTATAACAACTTTTACTTACACATTTCAAGCATTAAGTGCGTCGATGCGTGAAATAAGAGTTGAATACACATCAGACATACAATATAGTCCAAGTAAGGTTAACAAACAGATAATTCTCAAAGAAAGAAATTGATAATTTTTGATTGAAATACATTTTAAGTTCATTTGGTTATCTAATTATATATATTTAATCACCTTCCGTATATACAATATAACACAACTATCCATATACCACTGTCATTATAATTGTAGCTTTCACGACACTCGACCGTACAATAAAAGAAGATCTCTATCGCCCTATCACGACATCAACTCATCACAGTGCTATACTGTCGTGACACACAAAAATACGATTTATATTCTCTGTTGTTCTCATTCATCTCTCTGTTTATCATCAACATATATATCGTTGTCTCGTTTTGTTGTATTTACTTTCCGTATACATTATACGAATATTGTGTAGTCGGTCTCGTTGCACAACAATATAAATCGTCTTCGCTTGTTTATGTTTTGTGTGTGCAATGCAATCATATCGCGGGTATTAAAATATTTTAGTCTATCATCAACCGGGAAACGATACAGTCGGATAAATGATTTTTTTTTTTGTTTAACTAAAAAGCTCATCTCTTAAAGTTTTTTATATTGGTTTTGTTGTTGTTGCGTATTTAACATAAAATTTTGTGGTTTTTTGTATTAAAGTGAAGAAGTTTGGTATATAAGTGGATTTTATGTGGAAATTATTGTTTGTTTCGAAGAAAAATTGTGAATTTTGGTGAAAATTAATTTGTATTGAAAAACAAGTTCGGATTTTGTTTTTTGGTTTGGAAAACCAAAGTAAAAGAAAAATATTTTTTGTTTTTATTTTTTGGTAAGAAAATTTATTTTTCTCGTCGGATGTTTAAAGATTAATGAGTTTTGTAATATAATGATAAGAATAGAGCAGATGTTAAAAAAAAAAAATTATATATATTTTTTGTTTGAATGGGAATTAAAGTATATACATACATTTACAAACACAGTTCGAGTGTTCTTATAAATATAAATATATACACTTCTTGTATATAAGACGTCGAATTAAATTAAAATGTCTTAATACATGTATATCGGGGCAAAACGAAAATCCTTAAAATACTCTCAATTTAAAATTTAAATTTCCAATTAAAATATTTTCATAGTATTTAGCTACGTGACCGGATACCAAAATGACAACATCAAATATAAGAATAAAAACCACCACCCCAAAAATACCTCCCCAAAAATACAAAAAAAATTTACATATCTCTTTTCACATCGAGTCGTGAGGAAAACATTTCTTATTGATCGAATTTTTTTTTTCTTGTCGGATAATTTAATTTATAATTTGGGTCAAAATGCCTCGAGGTGAGGATTCATATTTTATTTTACGGCTGGTTACCGTTTAAGTTTACTTATATATATATATAGTAAATTACTTCATAATTGTCTTACTTAATTGTTTCTTTTCTATTTCGGTGCGGTGATAAAAGAAGCGCACAAATTTGACACATTCTCGTGAAAAGGGCCGCGAGCACTTTGAGATACCCCTAAAATATCTCACCACTAAATCCTTTTATATCATCGTATTTGGATGTACTCTCGGGGAGTGAGTTCATTACAAAAAATATTAATTATTGATTTGTCATGCGACATTGTCGAAATCGAGCTCGTATGCATCTATCTAACCTCTTGAAATATAATTCTTTGACAACAACAACAACAAATAAAAAATATAAAAAGTTTTTTTAGGAATTATATTGTCATAAATGAAATATGATTCCATTATTTCTTAAAGTTTTTTTTGTTGGTTGAATATATATATTTGGTATAAAATTAAAGAAAACGCCAAGACGAGAACGAAGACATCGAGAAAAGGTTCAAATTTTACATGGTTTTGTGTCCCTTTTGTGTCGTGTTCGGTGGGTATATATAGTATATCGTCTGTGTACATATTTGAACATCGAACATGTATTAAGATTCCTTAGGAAGGACGGTTATTTAAATATTAAAACTAAAATAATATGTCCAAATTATATAGGGTGAGATGTATACCATATATAGGTTTCGGGTCCGTCTTCGATAAATAATCGACAAATTTATTATTATCTAGAAACGATAATATTGATAACGATTTAATTTATTAGAAAAACCCAGTATGTATGTACAATAGGCGATGTAACCTCAAAACGAATAGCCTGAGTTGAATTTTAATGAGATTTTGGACAAAACATCTTACACAATACATAATATATATATATATGGCAAACAATACAGGAAATGCAATTAAGATAACGATAAGAAAGTTTTATTGTTGTTGTTTCTATTGTTTTGTGATTGATTTAGTTTACTCTACGCTGCTACTCAGCGCAATATAAATCTACTCAATTAAAGGTTCATTCATCGACCACAAGATGTATATGTGACTCAAAATTTATTTTTATAAACTGTTTATGACTGACTAAATGGAAATTTCGATGAAAGTCTATAAACTAAATAACTACTCATAGTTTATGTTTTATAAAAAAAAATTTCACTTAATTGGTTTCAAGTGATTGATTGTTTATGCTAGGTGGTGCACTCATTTTGAATTTTAAGTGCCCCAACTGATTTATTTTAATGCATATCACTGACACTATCGGGTTACAAATACGAATATTTGTACTGGTTTAGAAGAAACGGTATATCTAAGATCGTGAGGGAGGTCTTAACACAAAACCGTTCTCAGTTTGGATGGCAGTCGAGGCTTTGCAAAATGGGTTCTAACATCATACGTAGGATGATAGGCTGTCACTTTGTTCGAGATTGTGTTTGTTTCATTGCTATCTATATGGAAACCGTACTTATCTTAAATAAGAACCACGTAGTTCGATGGAAAATATTCTTCACAATTATAAGTCTCTGTTAGGACTAAATAAGCAAGTAGCTCACGGAAATATTGTTCATCGAAAGTCAATATCAATAAACGTTGTTGTTGTCAAGAATATATTACCTGTTAAAAATTAAATTGGAAGCTTATCAAAAAGCTTCCTATAATTGATCCATTAAAACTTTTTAGATAGCTTTCTATAATATAAGTATGAGTTTTTAGAACTATTTTAAATGGTATTTTTAATGGTTTAGACTTTTAGAGGAAACTATATCTAAGATTATGAGGGGGCGTGGATAATTCATTGCTCTATATGGTCAATATTGTAGACATTTTATAATCTGTATGTGTTGACTCAACAATGAATGTTACAATGAGGTGTCCAATAACCATGAGTGAATTATCACCATGAACTAAATATCATGTATTAGACAATTTACAAAATGAGGTTTAACATCATGGATAATTTAAACCTGTCACTTTGTTCAATATTATATTCATCACATTGCTATCTATCACTTTGACACTGGTATATGGATGCTGTACTCATCTTGTACATACGATGACAAAATACTCTATAGAATTAGAAGGTTTTATTAGGACTAAATAAGCAAGTTGCTGACTAAATAAGCAAGTTGAAATAGGTTTATCAAAAGCACTGCAATATAAGTAGTGAATTATCGATAAGCGTTGTTGTTGTCAAGAATATATTACCTGTTAAAAAAGGATTTAAAATCTTATTGATTTACAAAATGATCAATAATCATGACTAGTAAAAGCTCATCATAAAGCTTCCTATAATCGATTCGTTAAAGCTTTAGAACGCTTCCTTATAATATATCTATGGTTTAAATTGAAAATTTTAATTGGTTTTAAGTAATAAATTGATGGTTCACTCATTTTGGATTCCAAGTGCTTCATCTGTAAATTATAATGTAAATCACTAACACTTTCGGTTTACAAGTGGACGGCTCAACGAAATTTGATTATGTCAACGTGAATTTATATCCATAACTTGATTCGTTTCAGTTAGTTTGTCATAACTGGATGACTGGCATCAAAATATTCTAGTTTAGAAGAAACTATATATGTAAGATCATGATACCAAATGGTGTAGGGTATAAGCATTTTATAAATGAAGTGGAAAAGAGTGGTTAGACTTCCTGACCATTTTATAGTCTTTATATGTATGGATGGTCAGTAAAAAACAATATTGAATCTTATGAAAAGATTCTACTTCTCTCAACATTGAGGTTGGCGCGAATCAAGTGCAATATAACTCATTCCCAATGATCATGATCCCTTACATAATTTAGGTACTACATGATTACATTCTAGGTATTAAATAATGAGTGCCCGAGAGTTTAATTTCATAAAATCAACCAAAAACGTATGTTCGCTGCCAACATCTGATAAAAACTCATTTCACTTTCTTATTTTCCCATCGCTAGGACAATTCCCAAAGTTTTGGTTTATAACCAAAGTTGGTTTATAACCAAGGTAGCTAACCAAAAAAAAAAGCTTTTGGTTCCCATTTTTATAGCATCATATTCTCGTGCACATAATACCTGCGTATCCAGTGTGTGTCCTTTACTTTATAAATCGACGAACGAAATCTTTTGGAACCTTCTTAGAACGGAAGAAAAACTGCGTTGTTATAATCCGGTCGCCTGATACTAACGAAGAGCAGCACGTTTGTTCAGCAATAATAGTTCTATACTTTTTGTTAAAATTCATTTTGTTTATAACTTAACTCGATGATTTAAATCATTGAGAATGCATTGATAGTTGAGAAAGACATGTATGATTGTTCTTATAGAACTAAAGAGGCAAAGTAAATTCACAATTGCATATAGTTGGATTACTAACTAAGATTGTGGCAGTTGGAACAGAACGTACCGAGTTCTAATCTAGATAGAAAGATTGTAGACCCGCTGTTGAAGTGTATAATGTATGAGCTATCCTCCTATTTCAGTAATATAGACTGACATGGAGCTATGTAATGTGTCTTTAACTTCATCTCGGATGAAAAGTACATCCTCAACGATTGCCCAAGTTTGGCGATTCTAAAACATTACAACTTTCATGAGATCGAGAAAGTATTTACTATGCTGTAATCATGGAAGACGAACAAACAGAATAAACTTACCCTATAACAATTATCCTATATCATATAGCCGCCCTGACACAAAATTTGTTGTTAAATCGGTTTGTATAGTTAACGTTCTAGGCCGGAGCGTACTCATCAGCGTAGAGAAGATAATTGGCAAACTCAAGGCAATCCAGTACGTCTTTGCTGAACATAATTGGTCCCAGGTGACAGCTCTGTACTGTAACACACCAGATGATTCATAATAATATCAATGGGTCAAAAGGTAGATGAGGGCAATCAATTGAAGTTATAACTCTTTTATTTCATTTTTTCCACAATAATTGAATGATTGATATTGTCGAATACCATTGATATTGGAGATTGTACCATTGATTCTAGAAAATTTGGCACTACTGAAAAAATATAGCACCAGGAAAATTTATTTTCAATGACTTTAAAAATAAAAGGAATGATAGAGGTTAAGTACACTGAATTTTTAATGAAGATGGCCATTCTTTCACCCATCATATCCTACCAGTCAGAATATATTCAAATGGGATGAACAATCATCTTCAGAAAAGGAACATTGTCTAAATTCCTAAAATTATTATGAGATGGCTTAAGTAGTTCATACTTCTGAAATGGTTCTTGAAATAGGTCGCATACATTTTAAACAGTACTTGGTATAGTTGATGGATGAGTTATGATAGATTATATTTGTGATGCGTGATAACTGAAGCGAGATAGAAGCTCATTACAACCAGTAGTCTCTCTGAAAACCAATTATCAGTTGAAAAGGCGACATTTTAATGTACGACTCTAGCGTGTCCGGTTATGTTGGATTGTTGAGATGCTACCACAGTAATTGGTTGTAGCAAAAGCTCATCATCATCCAGTACTACAGGTAAAACAACGGATGCGTGTATATTAAAATTTGATTTTTAACATCATGGATATGATGAAAGGCTATCACTTTGATCGAGATTATGTTCTTCATGCCGATCTGTAAACCACGTAGTTCGATCGAAAATATTCTTTAGAATTATACGATTCTGTAAGGGCGTAAATAAGCAACTCGTGAACGAGTTGTGGGTATCTTAAGACCCTTCCCCCCCAAAAGCTTGCTATATTTAATTCGATAAAGCTTTTACGAAAGATTTCTGTATTGGATCTAGAGTTGAAGTTAAAGTATGAGTGTTATCATGAGTCGAGTAATTTACTGGACATCATTTTGTTAGGAGTAAAAGCTTCTGAAACCCTTAGTAACAGCTTTTGGATTGAACTTGTATTGTGCAGACAAAAACTCGAATATACTCTTGATTGTCGAGACACTTCCACATATGTAGTTGCTAATTGCAGACTCTATCCTCGTTTCAATCTACTCCAAAAGTATAATATTATTATAGCATAGTATGCACACTAATCTATGGTTGAAAGTTCAAGCTTAGTGATTCGAGATTATATATAAATAGTATTTAACTCTGTGTCGATGGTTCGAAATCCCAAATATGTATGTCAACTGATTAGGATCAACTGTATAGGTCTATACGATATACAAACAAATCACATCGATATTTCGATACTATACTATTGATCCTCAAACGTCAAAAAGGGTGAAAATACCACCCTTTCGAATTTGCCCTTAAAAATAATATTAAATTTATTAAATTTGTCATGGGTTTAAATTCTGTAATCAGTTCGAATCATAATTTCTAAAACGGATTAGCAATATGAGATCAGCTCTCAATTATTGCATTACTGATTCAAAGTCATTGTGTTGACGAGTATGTATTAGGTATCCGAGCATGGGAATTTATAAAAAAAAAATATAAAATTCATAGAACAAGCGACTCCCCTTCATGATACTTGAATAGTTTTGACCCTCTCGACTCAAAAATATTAAGTAAGTGTTTGCATATTTACCTAAACATCAACGACACATATATTCGTATGGTGACTATATATAAATTCGAAGAAATGGTGTTATATTAATGTGAAGTGCGTTTGTGACGTTTCAGTATATTTAAATTTTAACTTGTCATATTGTTATGACATATGTGAAGTGGTCATTTCATTTAATATATAGTGACGGAAATCGGTCGTGAGATTCGGCACACATCTATATTTTTTGATACCGTTTACAATTGAGAGCTGAAATAATCCATTCTACTCGATTAAAACATAATCTGGGCTTAAGTTTAATTAGTGAAACATCTATATATAAAGTAACCATGTAATGGTATCGGGCGGCATCATTTGAAGTATATAAACCTATCTATATCTATTTATACACGACTCTAAGCTTCTTAATGCTTTCTTATAAGCCGATGTTAAATGCTGCATGTATCTCTCGTTTGATTGAGTCGAGTATATACGAAACTGTATAGTGAATATTATGAAGTTGATTTAATTAGTGTAAATTGAAAGCTGAAATTTATGGTTTAAACTGGATATATTTTTATCACATAGGTTTATATAGGTGAAATAATGCTATACTGTCTTATAAAAGACAAAATTTCATCGCCACATATAAGATTAGGTTTTAGTTTTCATCAGAAACGTAAATAACAGTATAAATGTGGCCAGCACTTCTCCCGGAAGTAAAGGAGTTCCGGGAGAAATTGTCCATCACTATTTACTCACTTATATCTCACTTTACTTTATTTGCAGCATTCAATCGCTTTTTTTTCGCGTTCCTAGAATGAAATCTAAAAATCACAAAACTATGTTTGATTCACGAACCGTGGCTTCACGGAAATACAATCACAGCAGTCGTGTTGTGAAGTGTTTGGTGTAAGATTCTAATGATCTGTGCTGCTTCCCAAATGTACTACACCTCCCAATAAAATGCAAACCGCAATATGAACCCTCTGAGACTTTTTTTTCTGAATACGGTATGGTAATCTTAGTGGTAAATATCAACCCGTATGATATCGTCAGGAAGCAATTGACATTACTCTTGCCTTACAGAATCTGGTATAAAAGCCTGAAAGTGAACTAACTCTTAGACTATTACTATCTCGTCACTCTACCAACGTGTCCAATCCTCAGCAAAAAATTCAAAATATGCGAAAGAACTTAAAGGTCATCTGACGTACTTAAAATGCACTAATTAGCTTTATTTTAAGAGTTGCCCTCTTTGTAATCCAAATAGAACTAGAATACCTATAGTGAGCTGGTCACACTAAGAAAATAGATAAAAACAGGTCAAATCAAACGAAACCTCTAAACTTAACACAGTGCTCCGTGAAAATATGAAGATCATTAGCGATCTCTAGTAAAGTCTGATGGGACACTCACAGTTAAAAACTCACTGTACAGAAGGATCAGAAAACTATAAAAGACCCCATTTCTCACATCTTAAGCGAAAGTTTTGTTCACGTAAAGTATACGTCAGACAAGTATACGTCTACATAAATTCGTCAGAGTAAAATTCATCTTGAAGGATGGCAAGCCTTGATATAACCAGAACAAAATTTAAACCTCCTAAAAAATGTAAGGTGCAGTTGATAACGTTTTCAGGGACAAGAGCAATTACTTAAGCAGTGATACGTCACTATCATAAAGGGATTCTCTGTTGGAGTCTTCTCTTCATTTTTGTAGTTACATAACTCACTCCACTAAATCAAAAAGGCTTGTATTGTCAGTGTTATTTCGACGATATAGTTCCTTAATACTGATCGGTAAATATGCGGACTACTCTCTGTAATGACATGGCCATTACTATACAGTAGTGTCTTAGAGTCGTGATCAAGGCCTATCAGTTATAACCCTGTAGGAATACTGAGATCGTTGTTTTCACTACAATCAAAAATATGAGAGACTTTTCTAAAAATTGGAGAACAGACTCGATAAATTGGAGCCATCCCGTTCTTTTTAGAAGTTATAAGTATATTTGGGGATCTGGTTAGATCAGAAAATTACTGAGGGAAAAATTGAAGAGGAATGCAATAGAGTGTAAAAAGTTTACTGGAAATATAAACAGTATGGTTCGGTTAATCAAGGCACTTGAGCAGGTCAGAACAATAATGAGTAAAGGGTATTGTGAAAACTATCCATACCATACCTGTTGCACCAGTCGAGATAATGTGCATCACTTATAGCTTCTCGTCTGTAGAATCGTAATTATGTTTCCAGCAGTGGCGGCACATAAATACCATCTCTTTTGAAAATTATTAGATTATTAGTATAATCTACAGAGACGAAAGTAAATGGGTGAAAAATTACAGATAAATCAGTATGCTGTAATCTGGCTTGTGTCACCATCATAATATGTTTCGATTTTCTATTCAAATGGCATAGTTCAAACTGCGAGTAAATTGTTCCTATAGACTATTTGAGAGTTTATAACTAACGATTTTGTAGATTGGACTCGTTAGCTTATAAGAACCGAAAACAACTTTGATACAATAAGGAACTAGAACCCTGAAACAAATGAGGAAATATATAAGATTAATCGTCATCAAAGCCATGAAAACCGTTAATACAGAATACTGGGACTTGAACAGATCTTAGGAAGGTGGAAATACTTAGATTGAAATCAATAGGAAATGGAAAGCCTTACAATAACCGCTAGACTTAAGAAAGTGGCGAATATAGGATACTTCACAAACCAATCGCTGGGCCTAGTGAGTAGAAGGTGAGCACGGTGGTGATAAAAGATACGAATTTCCATGGAGAGCCAATTTAGTGTCAAAATTTTGAAATTAGTACCAGACGAGATATATCGAGGCCTCATATAGGAGAGACTACATTTTCCTAGACCACCGTTCACACATATGTTAGAAAGTTAGACTTACAGATACTTTCCAAATTCGTAGTGAAAAGTCAAAATGAAGTTCATTTCGAAGATTGACATGCCTAGGTATAAACAGGCCAAAATGTTTCAACCTACAACGACATTTAACGTTACAATCTCCATAACTCAAAACCATAACTCTAAAATAATTATTGTCGACTTAAGCAGTAATACATCTACGGTAACTTCCCTGTAGAGATTTCTCAACATAGAGTCTTCTCTCTACTTTTGTGGTGTTTTGTAGTCAATTCATTGTTAAACTACAGTGGATTTTACGGTCCGGGTTATGCCGACAACATCGCCATGATATTGACTCGTAAATATACGAATTAATTAATATTATCACATGGCGATTAACACAGTGGTGTCCTGGTATCGTGATCAAAACCTTTCAGTTATAACCCTGTATAGGAATACTGAGATGGTTGTTTTCACTAGAACCAGAACTTTGGGAAACTTATCTAAAAATTGAAGAACATTCTCAAAATATTGGAGTCATTCCGTTTCTTCAGAAGTGCAGTATTTGGGGAGCTGGTTAGATCAGAAAATGTACACCATTGTGGTTAGGTTTTCAGAACCATATAATTTCGTTTACCGCAAGTATATCGAGCAGGTCAGAAAAATAATGAGTAAAGTGCTCGGTAGGAGTTATCTATACCATACCCACCGCTTGAGATGATCAGCGCAGTAGTGGCTCTGAATTGAAAAAAAATACGGGTGGATCAGTATGGTGTAATCTGGCTCGTGTCACCATTATATGTGTCAAATAGAAATTTGGAACTATTCAACCTGGTAGCATCTTGTCTTCATAGACAATTTAAGGGGCAAATAACGATCTTGCTATAAGTTAATTCAGTTTACATGGCTGGCGACCTACCATAAGACTCACAACTCACCTTCTTGCCTATGGATAAACCATAATAAATTACTTACCTTCAGAACCTGGTACGATCCCAGCTAAAGAAAGCTTTAAGCGTAAGAACGGTTAGGCTGAATGCAGCTCAATAACGGCCATTTCAAAAAAATCACATACACTCATATCGACCCACCGATCGACTGTTTTAATTTGATACGGATCTCACCAAAACAAAAACGTCTAGATTAACCACCTGGTTAGGTAGATTATATTCGAAATCATCAGATGCAATCCCTGTATATATGGGACTCGAAATTTTTTTACCTTAAAAAAATTATCCCACCGCTCTGTAATTAATCGTGTAAACCCACCGAAAAACACAAAAAAAACACAAAATGTGGTCGAATTTCGAAAATATAAATCAAAATTTATTGATTTCAAGTCAATTATCGATCGAAAACATTAATTTTCCAGTTGAAACATACGTAAAACAACATAATCTCTATACACACATACTCATCCCAACATAATGCTGAAATGAACATAAAAAAAACTGTCACGTAACTAATAATTTAAATTTCATAATAATTCGTTTTATGTCATGTTGCCTGCCAGCCCTATTCAACATGTATGTACGAGTGTACGGATACACAAGAACCGAAACAACAAAAGGCTGGCTCGCAATGGAAACCTTTTTTGTTTCGATGAGTTTTGTATTATTTATTTGAACATTTCCAACAATAGCGGATTGTTAAATAAAAATTAGAGATCCCTTATTTTTTTTTTTGTTGTCGAGAATGCCAGCCCCTAACAATATATATAGTTTTTGAATTTTTGAGTTTTCACACGAATAGACAACTATAAAAAACTTGAACTATATATACACGTTTGTGGAACAGATGATGCGATACCATCCGAAATAAGACACTCGAGAAATGTATATACTTTAATCGGATTCCGAAAATCCCCATGTATAGAGTGATGACAAGAGGCTAATTTGCATTATATATTGTGTTTGTGGGGTGACTAAACCTTTAGCGCATTATAAATATTTTGTTTTTCTTTTTTCTATTTACAGATGACAGTTTAAAAGGCGGAACTGCGTCTGAGACCCAGAATGTTTTTGTTATAATTTAAAAAATAATTTAATAGAATCGAAAATGAATTTATTAGAGAAAATTCAATTACTCGTGACGTGCCTAGTGTTGATAAGACCGCATTCAAATGCATTTAAATTAGATAATAGAAATAGTAGCAATAGTAGTAGCCATGATAGTAATAGTGATATCGATAAGACTGATCGAATGGAGATTCCATTGCATTTAACCGATTTGCCAACCAAATTTGGCGACGAGGACGATATAATAAAAATTACGCCAAACAAACATCACACAGATCGTTTTAATAGCGATCACCACTACGACGATGATGATGATGATGACGATGGTGATTATCACGATCGATCGGAAAATATCGATTCAGAATACGACGAGGAGGACGAGGAGGAGGACGACGATGGCGATGATGGTGGCAGTTTAGATCATTTCGATCCGAAAATATTGATCGACGACAAAAACGATAATGCAATGCCCATATTTTTGATCGAACCAAAAAGTGGTTATATTGTACGCAATCGTCCCGTCACGCTCGAATGCAAAGCCGTTCATGCATTAGAGGTATGTACATAATATATATACATTTATCAACCATATTTCATAAATATTTACCTTTTTATTTATATTTATATATACTTATATGATAAGGTGTCGTTTCGATGCAGTGGCAGTTCACAATCACCGCCGTCGAAAAAAGATTCGCACGTCGATCCGCATTCGGGCGCCCACGTACAAGAGGTGACGGCAACAATATCGCGCGATTTTGTCGAAGAATATTTTGGCAAAGTGTTCAAGTGCGATTGTTATGCATGGTCGTCGAGGGGGAAAGTTAAAAGTCAACCGGCCACAATCGAAATTGCCCGTAAGTAGACAAAAACGTATATATAAATATTATTTTTTACGGTTGATTACGAACCACAAATACCCCCGGTTTTAAATCGTAATTCATGCGGAACGTACATATATATATAATATATAGGCATATGGTGTTTGTGTGCCGGTATAAATTGGCGGGAAAATTTTTTTTTTCGGTTATAATGCAAAGTGTTCGAATATTATGTTTTAACACCTCGCACGATACTCGTTAAAATAATACAAGGCTCCCCACCACAGTAGCTTCATGTAATATTCGTACAAACATTAAATCGGTGTTGAACATGGTTGTTATGTTGTTGTGTTTTATGAAAGCATAAATATTTACATAAAATTACATAAATCACATAAAATTATGTATGTATATATAAAGGCAAGACTAAACAAGACTTATAATATTAAGACGAAAAATTCTGTGTTCTCCTACAACAACAAACCGAAAGCAAACAATCTTATATATCATTACATGATTATGATTATTATGACTATACAATTATAATTATGTTTTTTATGTAAATTAACATAAAAAGCTACCATATTTGTGTGTGCGCTATTCTCGTCTCACGCGTACAGAATTCCGAAACACTTGTGATATAAATTTATTGGGAAATTCTGTTGGGTATATGGCTGGTTGGTTGGTTTAATCAATCAAGCCTCGATCGAGATAGATTGAAGGGTTCCCCTATCTAAATGACTGAACATAAAACTACTTTACATATTTAATCGATACGATACGGGTACTATATATAATTATAGTACAGCATAAATAATACAAACACACACACACGCACGCATAAAACATGACAGATTACATAAAGATACGAGAGCGATACATTTTTATTTACGAAAATTGGTAGTTATACACACACACACATACAGATCAGATCATCCACAGCCTAAGACCAACCGAAGAAAAAAATTTAATATTTTAAAATCATAAATTATAGTGAAATGTCTGTATAGTTAAAAAAAAAAGTTTAACTATTTTGTTGTGACACTGTAATTTATGGCAATATTTATGATGATGATTGTTACTCATGTTATGTGTTTTCATGTCATATTTTTATATAATAAATGAAAAGACGACAACGAGATAGACATGATGAGATTAAGATGTTAAAAATTATTCGTGTAGCTCTCGTCTATATAGGAGATGAAAATGATGGTGGGCTTATTAATTGGAGGATGTTCTATACAATATTTTTATTTTAAATTGGGGGTTATTTGCATAATATGATGGTATATACAAGAGCATATACACACACACACATACACATAAGTTTGATCAAATTAATCTGTTCTGTAAGGTTTAATTTATGGAAGTCGTTTAGTTTGAGAAATAACGAATGACAAAAGTTTTCGTCAAAATGAATAATTTGACAAATGATCAATAAAGTATAAAGAGGGGGAAGTATTCAGTCCCGGTACTTTAAGTGAAGTATTCGCATTGGTTATATTTGACACAACGAAACTAGTTAACTTGAATTGCTATACTATACTACTTGAATATCCCTCTCAGATCAATACCGATCTCTCATTAAAGAGTGTAGTTCGGCTGATATTGCAGCTGCGCGCATTACTTTAAACTCTCAAACTAAAGTGGTTATTGCCTCAGTTTATTTTCCTTACGATTCCGCTACTCCACCTCCTTCTGAGGAGTTTACATACCTAGTAAGCTGGTGTAAGGCTAAAAATATTCCTCTGATAGCTGGTTATGATGCTAATGCACATCACTCTCTGTGGCGAAGTACCAACATTAATAACAGAGGTTCTGCTCTGTTAAACTACTTAAGTTTATCTGAGTCTTCAATGTTGGATGTGAACCAACTTTTGTTAACTCTGCCCGCAGGGAGGTAATTGACATTAGTTTGTGCTCCATGTCCTTCACGAAATTTATTTTAAACTGGAGAGTGACGAATTATATTCTCACCTCCGATCACAGGTGTATTTCTTTTAATATTAAGCTGAAAAGAATTGCGCTTTAACCTTACCGTAATCGGAAGCTTACCAACTGGGCAACATTCTCTCGAGAGCTTGTTTCCTTACTCGAACCACCTATGAAGATTTGTTCGTCAGTGGACTTAGAATTGCAGGCTTCTGGTCTGTTTAAAGCTATTACAACATCGACTTCATGTCCACTTGTCTCGAACCAAAAAACTCAGAACAAACCTTTCTGTTGCTCCACTTCAAAAAAGTTAAGGAACACTACAAGAAAGCTGAAGAATAAGGCAAGAAGATCTAATCTTCAGTCTGATTGCACAAAAAGTGTACAAAAAAGAACTAAGAGCATCGTAAAAATCTGCCTGGGTAATCTTCTGCGAGGAGATTAATAGCTTACCTGCTGTAGTTAGACTTAACAAGTCACTGAGCAGGAATAATACATGTAGACTTGATTCACTTCGTCTACCTAATGGCAAGCTTACTTCCTCGAAAAAGGAAGTAGGTGATTTACTTCTCACTACCCATTTCTTGGGATATTAGATGTAAGTCCCAATTGGGACTTAGCCTGTAGATTAATTAATAATGAGGTCCTACGTTGGAGTGTGTTATCTTTCGAACCCTTCAAATCTGCCGGTCCTGACGGTGTATTTCCTGCTGTATTACAGCATGGATTTCCTCTCATTAAGGAACATTTACTACATCTGTTCCAGGCAGGTATCGCTTTTAGTTCTGTTCCACAATCTTGGAGCAGAAGTAAAGTAATTTTTATTCCTAAAATTGGCAAGTCGGACAACACCGACCCCAATTCATTTCGGCCTATCTGTCTGTCATCAACTTTTTGAAAATCTTTAGAAAGGATTGTTGATAGGTTTATTAGAGACCAACATTTAGTTACCGCTCCGCTCAGTAATAGGCAACATGCTTACAGAGTTGGCGAATCCTGTGAGACTGTCTTACATGAATTCATAACTAGGATTGAGAGATCTATGCACATCAACGAGTTTCTTGTGGGCACTTTTCTGGATATTGCAGGAGCGTTTGATAATACTTCATTCGCCTCGAGTACCCTACATTATCAGGTGGATTATATGTATGCTTGAATCTCGTATTGCAATATACGAGGTTGAGGATACCTGTATTTCAGTCAAGGCTTCCCGAGACGAACTTCTTGTGAATCTTCGTGATTCCGGTTTTGTCGCCCAAAGTTATGCTGACGATCTGGTTCTGACAGTTTCAGGCAAGCATCTAAATGTCTTATCAGATTTAACTCAGCATGCTCTTCTCATTATAGAGTGATGGTGTCTGGATAAGGGTTTACATGTGAACCCATCCAAGACCGACTTGGTTATATTTACAAGACGTAGGAACACTGCAGCTTTTTCTGTACCATCACTTTTTGGTTGTAAGGTTAATAGCTCAGCCTACGTCAAACACTTTAGAGTTTTTCTGGATAACAAACTTTCTCGGAAGTATCATCTGGACTTTAAACTACAAAAAGCCACTGCTATTTTTTGGCAATGCCGCAAAGCTTTAGGTAATTCTTGGGGATTATCCTTCAAAATGTTATATTTTATCTACAAATCACTGGTTCTCCCAATGCTAACTTATGCATCTGTTGTTTGGTGGCCAGTGGTTAAAGTTAAATCTTCAATTGTTAAACTCAATTGCTTGCAAAACTTCGCTTGTCGAGCTGTAACTGGAGCCATGGCTTCAACTCCGCTCCAAGCTGTCGAGCTAATTCTCTCCCTACCCCAGTTACAATCCTTCATTTTAGGTACAGCTTGTTCGGCGGCCTTTCGCTTGAGGAGTGTTGGGGCGTGGAATGCTCTCGACACTATTTTAGGCCATAGTGAAGATCTATTCTTAATGAATTTAAACTGGTTATGCCAGAACTTGACGTGGTAACTGATAGGCTTCTGCCTGTCTTTAATTTCCATAGATCATTTGAGGTGTTTCATCCATCCAGGGATATGTGGTTCTCACCAGATTTTCTCAAACAGATATCCGACTCGCTTGTATTCTTTTCTGATGGCTCAGTCACTGAACAGGGAACGGGCTTTGGTTACTACTGTCCTTGGCATGATCTGAGAATCTCTGGAAGTCTGGAGATCTACTGTACTATTCATCAAGCGCAATTAATTGCCAGTAAAACTGTCCTTAACTCCTTGAGCAACCCTCCAACCAGCTCTAAACTGGTACTGGATTGTAAGAAATTTCTAAATCTCCTTGGTCGTAACAACAAGGTAACGGTCATTTGGGTTCCTGGCCATTGTCACATTGAGGGGAACGAAATTGCAGACAGTTTGGCTAAAACTGGTTCTCACTTATATTTTGTAGGTCCTGAACCACCTACTTATATAGTGAAAAAAAAAACAATTAAAACAGTTACCTTATCGAATCTAAAGCGGACGTGGTCAGCTGCCGCTACTTGTCGTAAGGCGAAATACTTTATCAGAGGGATTAACTCTAACCTGGCAAATTACGTTCTTTCATTGAAAAAGGACAACTTGAGAATTTTAGTCTCTATACTTACTGGCCATGGCCGTTTCAAAAGCCACCTTCATCGCATGGGACTGGCCAATGATGCCGTATGCGACGAATGTCTGGAAGATGTTGACGATAGTTTACACTTCATCAGCAGTTGTCCAGCTTTCGACCGTATGAGATCTCTTGTGGTTAGCTGCAGGTTTATTCCTGTAAATCTACTGTCTTCTCTGCCCTGGTTCAAACTGCTTCAGTTTGCTATCCTAGGTTTGCTCCATGGGTCCTTTGTGGCATTGAGTGCGGAACTTATAGGGTTCCAACCAACTTTAATAATAATAATAATGCTCGGGAGTGTACCCTATATGCCTAGTTCAACACTACACCAATTATCGAACAAATGATTAAAGCTACGAAAGTTCAAGCAGTAAGTCCCAGATTCAAAAATCGATAGGAGGATTTTTCGACATTTGATTACAATCGGTGGTGTGAATGAACACTTCTATGATCTCTTGATGGAATTCAGAATTTTTGTCCAAACCATTTTTTCATGTCACATGTGTATGTGGGTCTACGAAAATCGAACCTATAGACATTCTCGATTTGGCTGTAATAGTTTAAAGTAAGATGTATTTACCTCCTGAATAGAACTGGTGCTCCAATAAAGATAAAGCGGTCGAATTTATCAATATGACCTTTGGTATATGTAAAAGTAGATAAAAGTTGGGCAAAAGTTATTCTACTTATAGATCAAAACTAAAACAGCAAACTCTTATACTTTATTACTTAACACAATTTCGTCGTTCTCGTGGCAGAGAATGTAGCGTACCTGTTCTGTCATTCGGGGGTCTCGGGTTCGATTTCCGAGGTGGTGACGACTCATCAATCACGATTGGGTGTTTTTAATCTGTATGTGTATGTCGGTTAAGCCCCAAAACAGATTTTAAAGATAAAGACAGGCAGAGTGATAGAAAGATTAGTCACCTGCTATTGGAAGAAGATAAGAAACTAATCTTTTCCTTAAATCGCCTTGATGATAACCAATAGTTCTCTCCTTTTAGTGCAGTAGTTGGTTTCTAGCTGCGATAGCTTTTTGTTGAACTATGCCACGATAGTAGTTATGGCTCTATATTCTTTATACTATACTTTTATAATAATAAAATACAGCAAGTGATTATTCACAAGCAAAGTTTGCACTTTCGTGATCTAGGTGCTCTTCCTCGTGAAAGTGATTCACTCCAAAAAAAAATCGATTATGTCTGGTCGAATTCAAACGTGATTCTGACTATCTACTACCATCTACCTTGTACTTGGTGAAATAAAGTTAGACTTATCATTTATCATTTCATACAGTACTGCTATCTTTTGGCAATACACAAGAGCTTTTGGTTATTCTTGGGGATTGTACCCAAACATGTTTTTTATTCATGTATAACTCATTGGAACTACCAATGCTACCAAACGCGTCAATCATTGGCCAGTAGTTAAATTGAATCGTCAAAAACTATCGCTGTAGTTCTAATTTTGACTTCTCTTCTACCTTTAGAGTGCGTTTTGTCGTAGATTATAATTTTGAATGGATTTATTCGTGCTGTGCTAGAAGTCGACATGATCAGTAACCAACTCTTGCCTGAATTTATGCTTTATTAAATATTTTGAGGTGGTTTATCAATCAAGAAAAAGGAGATTCCCACCTAAATTACTCGCACAGTTACCTGCATCGTCAGTTTTCTTTTCAGTTGTCTAGCACTGTTGACACTTCCAAGATGGTCAAGGACTCCAAAGAATTTATCCATCTTCTTTGCACTAAAAACAAGGTTACAATAATGTCGGTCTCTTTTCATTGTAGCATTGTAGCAATAAAATTGCGGACAGTCAAGCCAACAGTTAACGTTTAAGTTTTTAAGCACCAGAACGAGCTTTTCTTTTGGCAAAATATTTCAATAGTGGACCGAACTTAAAGCTCTCGTTTTAAGAAAGAGCAACTTAAAAATCCTGTTATTTGCTCATACTGGGCATTTCTAGATCGTATGGGACGTGCAATACCGTGAATGCCTTGAAGATGATAAAATCGTTCATTTCATCCGATACTATCCAGCTTTCGACAAAACTACATCCCATATTTGGTGAATCAGATTCCTAGCAAAATAATCCATACCCAAGTTTTGCTATTGCAAAGCAAGGTTTATCCATTAATATCCAAGCAAGTACAAATTCCGGATTAAAGATAGTAACTTTTCAGATTGTTGACCTGAATATTCCAATAGAAATTAGCATCGCAATAACTGTCAAGATATTTAACTATTTCTATATTACAACTATTTATGGTACATTTGGAAATATATTGCGATGCTTTACTTACAATTAGAAAAAATATCAGTTAGATTTAAGTTACAATAAAGTACCCGACACAAATAATTTTAGAAAAACGATCTTTATTTCTTAATATAGTGTTCGTCCAGCTCAATCCTTTGTTCCGTTCAACCACAATCTCCACTTCTTTCAAGTTTGTGAAGAGAAACTTATCCGATGATGCTATCGTTGATCACAATCTTAAACAGATTTGAGAACTGGAACATTGTCCTGATCAAAAATCATTGTTGACCTTATCACCATTAATTTTTTTTCTGTTTGATGATGGTCGTTGAAAATTGCCCCAAGTAAATCTCTAAAATACTGATAAGTGAAATTTTGGCCTTCTCCAACTCATATCATAATAAAATCGACTGTACCTTAAAACATTCCAATTAATTTAAGTTATCTGGTAGTTTTGGCGGTCACTGAAAATAAGAAATGGGCTGTATCAAAAATATTCAGTATGACAATATTTGTCAGCAGCAGTCAACTTATAATAACGCGTGTCAAAATAGAACTCAGTTTTGTGGTTAACAATCAAGTTGTTATTGTATAGTTAGAGCTTTCGATACAGTTAACCACCAGCAACTATTACCCAAACCACATATAACGCAGGTATTCCGGAATACTGTTCGAATACAAACTGAAAAAACTAAAAAATCAATTTTGAGGTCAATGAGTGATGTTGGAAAATAGGATTCAGTGTTTAGCGGCCCAATCTGATTTTGATTTATGCAATCTCTTATTAGACCTAGCAGGATTCATTATCGACTTTGACGATGATATAAGCAGTTTAAATATCAATATGTTTCTTCCTATCTTGTCCCGTATAATGCTCCCTAGCAACACCAACTGCCAAATAATATGATACCCTAATCCTCGAATCTCGCACCAAGCACGTTTATATTTCAAGGTGTAATTTTTTGCCAAGTTGGTATTTCATAGATTTCGTTCAGTACTTGGAACAGCTGGAATGATAAATAGGTTTTCCATCATCCGTAATTTTTTCGACGGTACCTTGGCCCCGGTTTTAAGGAACTGCAAGCCTTATCTTTCATAATCATTAACAGATAAACCATTGCAGGTTATATTTTATAAAAGATCTTGTGGGATTCAGTAAACGGTCACCATGCGAAAACGTATAACGATCCATTTCTCTTGTCAACCATTAGTCCTCGTTGACATGAGAACATTGTTAAATTGTTTTTATCCTCAAAGTTATCGAAGATTCCATGAAAAGCTGCTAGGGAGGAATATCCAAATCACATTGGAAATTAATTTAAAACAATTTCAATTTTGATGAAACTGCAGAGATCTTAGCTTCCATTAAGTTTTATTAATTGTGGTATACAATTGATGGTGGTTGTGTTCCCTGCACCTCCCCATTGTTGGTAATTCCAACGAAAAATGGAGACGAAAATGAAGGCGAAATCCCAACTTTTTTTTTTATTTTCGATAGTAGATGATCACTCGTTTGCCAAACACTCGTTTTATATTGTTTTATCTCTCGAAAACACTGTATAATACTCGTCTGATTTTTGAAACCGATCCTCTCATTTAGTTCCTGGTTTAATCTATTCTTTCGCCGCAAGCGACAAGACATGAACTCATGTTTTATGAGTTAAAAAACCTCTTCACGACACGGTTTTTGATCCCTTGTAAACAAGTGTGATACCCACTTGTAAACAAGTGTGCACAACTTTGTCATGTCCAAATTTTTCGTTAAAAAGGAATTTATATACTCTCCGTGTCTGCTACCTCGCGAAATTTGGTCCACTTAGTTAACTCTGTCAACCAATATTTTATTGTGACAAGCGGAAAAATAAACTATGAACTGAGAGGTTTTGTATGAAAGTGACAAATTTTTCCATGTTACACAAATTCACTCAGATCTCTGACTTTTGATGGCTTAGAATTAATTACTATAAACAATTAGGTATCGTCATCTCACTACAAGACGTCAAGTCGAAATTATGTATGTATATAATCCTTATTGTTCCAAAGTATCGTCACCAAGTTTACAAAACGTGGTGATTTTAGACTAACCATGTCCCGTTTTATAGTATATACCGTTGATGACGGTTTTCTTTAATGATAAGCTCACTATTGGATATTTATATTCGTAAATGGTTTAATCTGGAGAATATATGGTCGACAGTGGCTCAGAAGCCATATAGTAAGTTTGATTTGGCGTTCTTCTAATTCGATGTACTACATAAATGAGTGTACCTTAAAACAGACTTCTCTCATATTCCAGTATCACAATACACTATTCCAAGCTATATATGAACTTTTGATATACTATTAGGGTTGTTATAATGTTTGAGTTTCGTTTATGATGACTGAGTACAAAATGACTTACCCAAACTCATCATCATTGGTATTTTTTCTAGATAAAACTTTCACCAAGAAAATTATTTTTAGTTTGATAGTTAACTATAAGCAACTCAGCTATTTTAAACGTTCGTTTCTCATTCCGAGTCCGTCACATAACGTATATAGTTATTATGTAGTTTCTGAAACTTTTTGAACTTTTTAAAGTTTGCGTTCATATTCCTTGAAAGTATATCAATAATAAAAATTAAATTGCTCAGAAACCATTTATTCTGCTCTTCATCAGGGGTGGGCAAACTATGTGTCACTACGTACCATTTTTGATATGTAAATTTATGATGTTTGATTTTTTGATCAAATTATGTGCAACACAAATAGCCGCTCGTCTTCAAGGTGACTCTTGTGGACACTGTCCAATATGTGAAGAGGTGGGCTGGCACACAACGGTTCTCATGGCGTCGGACACTATGGCGCCGAAGCACGTCTTTGTAAAATTATTTTGGGTAACTATTACCGAAACTCACACATGGGACTATAAGCCCATCCAGTGGCGATATGATGATCTTTACTGGTGGATCAGATTGCTGTTGTTTAGCTGGTGCCGCGTTATACATACAAATTTCGGTCAAATTATCTGTCTTGGTAGGTACGCTGCTGTCTTTCAGGCGGAAATTGCTGAAATTTTGATAGCAGCACTCATTGCAAAAGAGATGGACTGCAGAGATCGTCGTGTCTGCATCAGACTGCTTTTACGTCGATTGGTTACAATTCTGTTTCATCGAAACTTGTTTGGAAATGATAATTGCCTTAAATCGACTTAGCAGTTTCAAAAAGTTAGACTTTACTGGACACAGTCATATGGGTATCAAGCAAATATAGTGGCTGATAAATTGGTCCGTTTTGGGTGTGGCTTTCACTTTTAAGGGCCTAGCCCCGCTTTAGGTGTGACGTCATTATCTCTTAGACGAAAAATTGACTGTCACTTTTGGATCTGCACCAAAGCCTTATCTCTTGTCGACTATCAAAAATCTTTTTTGGATCAATAAATCGGCAAAGATCCCAGTCTTTTTTATATTTTGGTACACACACTTAAAGGATTTTCCCTGAATAATCTAATGTTTTGAATGAAAATTTGGAAAATTGAAACATCGCAAACTGCGAACAGTGTCGGAGAGGAAAAAAAGAAACTGCTTAGCACTTCTTATGCTCCTATTCTTCATACTCTTCCCATAGACTGTATTGCTATTTGACTATATATTCAACTGATGACCTTGAGGATACCAGACATTTTGTACTTCATTAGAAGAACAAACAGATTTTGGGACTGAATGTGTACGTCTGAGAAAGGATGTCACAAGCCTGAGTGACTGCAAAAAATGGCGTATGTTTTGCTTGTCAAATGTTAAATGATGACAGGTTGAAAGTTGATAGCTGCTCAAATAGCAGGCTACTCAAAATGAAACCTCTGATTGGAAAACCCTTTACATAAAATTCTGTATTTTATATTAAAAATTGGTAAATGGTTTCACCCACGATAGAATTACCTTACATACATTGCCTTTGTTACCTTACTTAGGTGTTTTTTTCCCTTTACTCGTATAATAGAAAATTTCCGACCTCTTACAAATTAAGCCTCCCTATCGATTGAGCAACCGCACATAGATAATTAGTTCATAAAACCGCATAATCTATTTTGGTTCATTTCAACACCCCCATTTTTCACTTCGATTCGAAAATATAAAAATCTCTTAATTACCCCAAAATAACAAAAAAAGGGTTGATAAGACGACACAAAAAATATTTATTTCTTGTGATAATAGAATTGATAATAATGATATAAGTATAATATCAATGGGTTGTCTCTTATAATTTTCTTAGAAAATTAATCAACACAACAACAATGTTCTGTATGAGGGTAGTATATGTATACTCGTACTATATAGATGGAATACGAGACTCATCATCCTTTTGCCATTTACCTCGATATAATATAACGATAATGATGAAAGAGATTACGATCTACTTTGAGTTGTTCTTCCTTTTGTATTTCGTGTGATTATGATTGATAGAATTATAAAATAATTTTTTTGAAAGGAAACCATAAAATGTCGTTAACATCTTCTTCAATACTTCTTATATTATTTCATCCTAATTACCGTACTTTCGTTTTATTTGGGTCAACATATACGATATATCTATAGGAAAGAAATTCAAGTAGATTAATTATCCGAATCCTTATAAAAGTATATTATTACAGATCTAAGAAATAATAATAAAAAAATCCTCTTTCTTTTGTTTCTATCTCCACTTTCCAGATCTAAAAAAAAATTTTGCTGTTCAACCATCACCGATTCACGTTGAATTGGGTGGGCGGGCAGAATTACAATGTAGTCCGCCCAATGGCGTTCCATTACCAAAAACCACTTGGCTACGAAATGGACTACCAATCAACTTGGACGAGTCCCCGTCCATCATTACAACCGTCGACGGTAATTTAATAATACCGCAAGTTGGATTCAAAGACGTTGGTAATTATACGTGCGTCGCCGAAAATGTTGCTGCACGTCGCACAACCGATGCCGTCTCGTTAACCGTTTTTATAAATGGCCGATGGTCGAATTGGTCGGAATGGACAACGTGCACGTACGATTGTTTACAAACGCGTCGCCGCAGCTGTGTCAGTACGTCGACGCAATTCATCGACTATCCGGATAGTGTGAAGTGTGTCGGACGTGATTTTCAATCGTCTGAATGTCGGGGTGGACGTTGTAAAATATTAATTCATCATCCGGAAACTATTGAAACGCCGAAAAAAGGTTTGTCATCAGGGAGGAACTAGTAAACTGACATAATATTATTTTGTTATTTGTTTTTTGTATTCGCAGGTGTCGATTGGCCCTTTTACGTAACACTTGTCATCATATTTGCGGTTTGTATAGCGTTTGGTGGTATAATCTCGTATATCGCGAGCAAACGAAATCAATTGGTGCCGTATCGTGGCACCAAAACGGAAATCCTCACAGCAAACACAATCAATGGCAAACCGATTAACTACGAAGTAGTTCCCGTCCGCACCGTAGTCACCGATAAAAATTTCAGTAGCTACCCATATCGTAAAACGTGTTCAAATGATGAATTCATTTTTAGTAATTCGGCACGGCCGTCATCCGAACACGTCTACGATGAGCCGCACATAACGGCCAACTACAATTATCAAATGGCCAATCCAAATTTGCAGCGCATCGATCGGGTCAGCATCGATGATTCGTGCTCGTCGTCGCACTATTCGCGCAGCTACTACAGTTCGTCGTCGTGCGGGACACACGGATCGCAGTCAAATCCGCCAAATCAATCGAATAGCATGAACGTGAATTTGACATGACATTGTGGACGGTTGGCCGATTGTCTTAGAATGTTTACAACAATAATGTTTTGTTTTTTATTAGTTTGTTGTTAAGTTAAATGAAAAATAATAATTCAAAATGGCTGTGATGATTTAACGGATGTTTCAATTTTATAAATTGTGTCAACTCTGAAAATTAAAAAATGAAATTAAAAAAAAAAAAAATTAAAATTAAAATAATTATTCGTTGTTTTTTAAGAAGAATTGTTTATAATTTTGTCGAATTTAAGTTTTTTATTTAATTTGATTTGATTTTTTGTAAATTAAAATAAAAACGAAAATAAATTTAAAATTGGAAATGAACGATGCGCGGACATTTTTTTTATTTACAAACCGCCGAAATGTGACGATCTTTGGACGAAGGTAAGTGATCTGTAATCTGTTCGGTAAGTATCAAATTCCATTTAAATGTTATGTATTATCTGACAGTGTCATGGTCGGTCTGTCTGTCTGTCTGTCCTTATCTTTCCAATCTGTTTTGGGGTTCAAGAGTCTCCCAACTCTTTCGCGGTTTGCTTAGCAGCTGTAACCACTGCTCTATGTGGTCGGTCGCATATTCTCCTTCTGCTACTACCATCATGCTTTAAAATGTGGGCTAATTCTGATGACAGCAGCAAACCATCGACCTAGATAAACTGTGGCTTTTTGAATTCTCCCGACATTGAGTAGGTTCCTACAGTGTACCTATAAAGTGTGAAAAGAGTGATGTTCTGTGATTTGTGAGCCACACAATTTCTAAAAATGGATTATTCAAACAAACGAACTAATTTGGTGTGATTGGAACTTTCTCAAAACTTTTCCGGATGGAATTCCAAGACCACTTATAAGCGCATGGCTTCAAGAATCTGTAGTAAAGTATACCCACTGGTCAAAAATGGACGGTAATACAAGGATATAAGTCTTATGACATGACTTGACCCTATCATGGTCCGGGGGGATAAACGCCACTATTTTGATAACCTGGCATCATACTCAGGCCAAACTCCTGTGGACCAAAGCTGGTATGGAACTATTAAAATACGATAAAACAAAAGGGGACCATAAACGCCGGTGGTGACAAGCAAGTTGAAATTCATAGAACGGGGTCGCTTATTGTCTGCTACGTAATGGAAAGTAACGAAATCCTGCGGATGATATCGAAATCGACGACATATTAGCCTTATGTTCCCAGTTTTGAAATTCTAAAAAAAATTCTCCCTTGTTCGATGAAATCAAGGAGCTTCTACCACTCCGAAAACCAAAGTTGGGCTATCTACTAGCTTTCCCACATGTCATATTTCTTCAAGATATCAACTAAGGAAAATGGGACTTCTGGCGTCCGACAGTTGCCATTGTTGTATTATCTGTATTATCTACTGGTTATAACGACTGGTTAAAGATAGACAGTAGAACAAGGAAAATTATGACTTGACCATATCCATGTCCCTGGAGATAAGCGGTATGATTTTGACTAGGCATCTTTGAAGATCCTTCGGTCAAACTCCTGAGGACCAAAGCTATTTTGGAATGGTTAAAATAACGAAACTCTGTATGGCATCAAAATCGTCCAAATACTGGCCTAAAGTTCTAGGTCTTAGCATTATAAAAAATTATTTCTCCCTTGGTCAGAAAATCCAAGGTGTGGCCATTAACCAGCTTTCACAGGTGAACAGGTGACTCTTCCTTAATATTTCATTTCACAAATAATGGAGGTTAATGCGTGCGACAGTTTCCGGAGTTGTAGAATCCGTGGAACAAACTATTATCGAATTTCCCTATTTTTATTGACGACTTAACCGTACTGTCTGGATACCTAATACATTGTAAATTGCACAATCTACCTTATACAATCTACCTAATAAATTTGCAGTCAAGATCAAAATGAAACGAATAATTGATGATTGGTGCAGTAATATTTTACTCCCGTCATTTCAAATTTGTTTGTTCCCCGGATAAAAGCTAATATATATGAAATCTTGTTAGGTAAGTTGATGTTAAACTGACTGGCCCGACTCGTAGTCCTTCAAGAGTCTTAGCTCACCCTTTAAGTGATCCAAACGAATTTTGTCTGTAGAGGAAATATGAATAAGCTTGAGCTTTATTTCAAAATTGGAAGTATATATTTTGCAAGGTAATATTTTGACAATTAAATTCAGGATTAACCATCCAAATCATGGGACCAACCAGGTAATAGCATACTGATCCATTATATTCGATTACGATTTTTGATCAGAGGAAGGATAAATTAATTACAACACAAATAATTATATCCAACAGAAGTGTTTCAAAACCATTGTGTTTCAGGGCCATGATGTCAACTTCATGTTTAATAGAATCCAGTACTCTGACAAGAGATTATTTCTATCAGTGGCTTTGATAAACAAAGCTCCCACAATGTCCAGATTAACAAATCTTGGCAGCTGGAAAGAAACAGAAACAAGTATTCTCAAAAGCGACTTTACCTCAAAATAAAAATCGCGCATAACATGACCTTTAAGAAAACAAAATCTCAATTATCTTTTTTTTCCTCTAAACTTTTGAGAAACTTTAGGACAAAAGCACACTTCTTTTCATACCTGTTCATTTTTATTGACTCGCAAGACCGACCAACTGGCGCAGTGGTCAAAACTGCGGGAATTGGAGCGGAGAGGTACCGAGTTTGAATCCTTATAAGGACAGGATACAAAAAAGGATTTTTCACCGTCTTATTATAATCGGCGGTGAGACTGAACAATGAGCAGATGGTTCTACGTAAATCGGACCTATAGCCAAAGTCAATTTGGCTGTAATATCGTTTACTAGGTCGTAAATAAGCGAACCGCGAACGAGTTGGGAGAACCCTGAGCCCCAAAACAAATTGAAATGATAGAAACAGTCACAGTCTCGTAAATAAACAGCGATTATGATATACTTTTGTCTTTCTGGTGTCATATATGAAATGCAGGGCAAGGAAATCAATTTTAATTTTCTTTGAACACTGAACTCCAAAAGTCAGTGGTATAATAGTATAAAGTTTGACAAAAATCTAAAATTCTTACTGATGACTTGAACTTAAAGTAGGAGTATCCCACTGTAGATCTGATCTAACTGTGGCTTTTTATTTATTAAGTAGAAAGAGTTGCCACTGCTATTTAAGAAGGAACAAAAAGTTCCTCAGACTATTTGTGGACAGTCTCAATGGAAAACTATTCAACGCATCCGTGCAGATATACCTTTCATTGCAACTTTTTCAACAATTAGGTCATCGCTAGCTACTGCATCTGTTGTTGTAATGTATATTAAACGTGATTTGGTGCCGAGTTCTTAAGATTCAAAAAACCTATATTTGAACCGATCAGGTCAACTAAAACTCCATCATATTGGAGTTAGGTGCATTGCAAACACGTTAAGTCAGATTATAAAACCTGGAATTGAAGCGGCAAATTTGAGGCAGTATGATTTACAGGTCCAATATGGTTTGCCATAAATCGCGTAAAAACCCTGCTGTTCTCATGAATGAATGCATTCTTCACTTTTGAATTTCATCTATTTCAAATAAATTTGAATTAAAATCATTCATGTGCGCTATCCAAATTTATTGAAATTGCGTCACGTTCTCTATCAATTTTATAACTATTTTTAAACAAAATTAATTATTTTTAAATTATAAATATTAAATGGATTTAATTGGTACATCAACGATCACCAAAATATGATCATTTTTGTAGCTACGACACTGTAAATGTTTAAACATTATTTGATCGAATGATCAATTAGTCTGAAAAATGCTAGCTGATAACTATATGTAGTAGCTGAGATTACGGAGAGTAAATTTGAGTACCGACTAGAATCGATGAATACATAGGTGAACAACATTTATACTTTTATACCTTACGTCTACAAAATTCGATTAACAGAAGATCTGAAGGCTAGAGACCATTTAAAGCCTATAAAAAGTCGCTGGGGGCATAATCTGCAGAATATGGTGGGTGGGTAATCAATTCGTAGTCATCGATCGTTATCATCGATCTGTGACACGGTGCATTGTTTTTTAAACAACTTTTTTCTTTTGCAAATGTGGCCATTTGTTTGCGGTTTCAGCCTTCAATCGATCCAAAAGTGCACAATAGTCGACGTAATAGTTGTTGTCGATGGTGGTTCCTTTTTAGAGATAGTCGATCAATTATTCCGTTCGCATCCTAAAATACAGACACCATCTTACCGGAAGACTGTAACGTCTTTGCTTTCTTTTGATTCGGTTTGCCGACGCTGTCCACTCAGCTGACTGTTTTTTTAATTCTGGTGTGTAATTGTTTAGCCTTGTCTTATCCATTGTCACATATCGACCATAGAATTCTACTTCATTGCGGTTAAACAGCGTCAAACACACCTCTGATGCATCGATTCGTTGTTGTTTTTGGTCGACTGTGAGCTCACGTGGCGCCCACTTTACACTGAGCTCTCGCATACCCAAATGATTGTGTAAAATGGGTACAACACTACCGTTTGATATCTTTACAATGTAAGCTCGTGCATCTTCAATTTGCGATCGTTCATAGCCAATAAAGGGATTTTTTGATGTTTTCTGGAATAACAGCCTCATTTGGGCGTCCACTGCTATCTGCATGATTTCTGCGGGAACAACCATATTGATATTCAGCAATCCACTTCCCTACCATCTCGATGAAGCAGCGTTCGGATAATGTCTATCATGCCATTGTTTGGTTTCCACTGTATTTTTTTTTTATCAAAAAACTAAGCTCGAAATTCACTTTTCTTCATTTTTTCTTTCAAAAACAAAAGTTGCTTCAGTTTTAAGTTTTTATTAGTATCCTTTGAAGGCTAGTAGTTAAGAAATACCATATGGAAACAATTCTATTAACGCCATCTATGTGTCATCCTACAGACTTATTGAATAACTTTGAATAATGGTTCGTTCATTTGTATATGATATGAGTGGGATCCTTCTGAGCTTTTGATAAACTTTGAATAATTCTGACATCACTTCCTCACTGAGATCATTCAGGTCATTTAAGAAAGGAGCTTCCATCTGATTTCGCCAACGTATATATATATATATATATATATATATATATATATATATATATATATATATATATATATATATATATATATATATAAATATATAATCAACTTTTCAGATGACCGCCCAGGTGGCGCAGTGGTTCAAGCTGCGGCAGTTGGAGCGGAAGGTACTGGGATCGATTACTTTTGTCTGCAAAGCGTAAGGTAAGGACGTAAATAAGCGAATCGCGAAAGAATTGGGAGTGCCTTGAGCCCCAAAACAGATTGCATAGTAATAAAAATTAATAAAAAAAAAAAAAAAAACTTTTTGGATGAGTTGTTATTGGTCTATCTATCGAAGTTACTCTGAAACTCATGTTGTATTTTAATATTTGGAATAATTTGATGGTAGAGGTGTTTTATTGGCAAAAGGCTGTTGTAACAGAGTCAAAATTTTTGTTGAACAAGTTGAACTAAAAAATTGTTGCGAATCTCAATCCAATCAGTGTGAATTCAATTTGGATTTAAGTAAAATCTTCTATACGATTTGGCTTAGAGCGGTAAATTTTATATCTCAATAAATGGGGTTTCAAGACCTGAATGGAGAAAGCTGTGGAATGGAACTTCCGTAGTTAATTGCATTACATTTTCATTGTCTTTCGAAGTTAATTGCATTACCTTAACGTTGGTTGAGGTATAATAACATAAAAATGTCTTCTGACAACGAAGGTATAGCCCAGAATTGTCTGTCATCTATAAACGAGATGGTAGATCAGTTCATCATCCACCTGTCATTGGTGGCAGAGCACTTCTTACACCAAGCAAAGAGAATTTTGAATTGCCACGCGCCTTATGTTACGCAGATAATTGGGCAAATTTAGCTAAAACAGGATCGGTCAAGTTTTGGGCAACTTATGTTTTTTCGGTGACATTAAATTAGTCATGGAAGTTGTTTCAAGACACTATCTATACCGTAAACATGTAGACAAAAATAGGGTCTCCTCACATGATTACTATCGTAGCGGCGAAGATGTAGAGGAAACAGAACAAGTGGAGTGTTTTGCATCTGTTCACTTTCTTGCCTGCATCCTTTATGTCCTGAGAAACCTCAGTAGAAATGACGTTAACGATATTGAGCACTTTAATGAACGGCCACGATGGTTCGACTGAAGAAAATAATACATGACATGGCTAGAGTATAAAATGTGTCTTTGTAATTCGCTAAATCGGTTCCAACACGACTCACATCATATACGAACACATTGCAACAAATCTCAGTCCAGACGCAAATGCCTAATTAGATGGAATTAATTATATATTTGGTCACTCAGTTATTCAATGGTATCATCAGATATGACCTAGTGAAACAAAATTATAGATATCACATTTTTATACTTATTTTGGAAAGACTTCAGCTCTTCAATGGCGTGTCTCATAATAATCAGTTTTGGAAGATCAGCTTAGTTACTTCACACATCTCTTTATTAGACCATCTGGTCTAGTTATGCGTCACCAATTTCTTTGAATCGTTGTCTCAGTTATACCCCCACGAGAAAAGGGAGTGTATTTCTTGAAGTGTATAGTAACTTCGATAAGTGACTTAAGCCACTGTCGAATATTCACACGACAAGTGATATAGAACGAACTGACTTCATGATAGACACGCGGTACTACCGTAAGAAAATGAAGAAATCAGATAGAAGAGGGTTATCAATTCAGCATTCAAGGATCGTGCTCTTGAAATGGTTTGAGTTTTTGGTAGATGAACGTCAAAAGGAAAGCTTTATTGTCCAGATAAAAATTTTTTTTTCGAACAACGCGACTGTGGAATAACTGGTTGTCGTCGTATTTGCATTGGTCCAGAATACAAATACACTGGCCATCAGTTACAAAATAATATTTATGGAAATATTATAGAAAGCACAAAGAGTCGATGGGAATGGATATGTATTACGGATGGACGAACTATTAGCATCACCATAAAAATACACGTCCTTGCACTCGGTCGAGTACTTGATCAGCCCACAATACAGATTTTTAGTTATTGTTCGGCCAAACATGTTGATCGACTCAGAAGTGATCACATTTGAATCATCCAAACAAAATTAAGGTTAATATACTATTTATCTGTCCCACCTGTGAAAACACATTATAGGATTCTAATTTATTAGAATTTAATTGAACTCTGCCTCAATTGAGACTAGTGTAGAGATTGTACACTCATAACACCTCACAACCGCACGGTTTAGAGCATTGTTTCGCGATGACGAAGAATTAAAATGAAATCGGGATGAAAGTTAATGATAGATCAGCAAGTGTTGGAAAAAGAATAGATCCTTGTGGGACTACAGCATTAATTATTAAGCGGGAGTAAAAAATGTTGGCGATAAAACTGTGTATACGAACTGTCCTCAATTTGCAAAGTTAATGGTTAATTGAATGGTGTAGAGCTTTCGATCGAGATAATATGGAATTCACCTGACTGGTGAATGTATCTTTTCCAATGTGCACGTTCTTGATGAAATTCATGTTGGTGCGGTCAGATTTCCAAAGACAGTTGTGTTCACAATTGTTTTGGATAGTACTGAGGCAATTGACGAAAATTAGCAGTATCTTACTTCCTGCTACACTTTTTACTATCCTTTAAATACAACAACAAAAATTAGGATTTTTTTAGCAAGAACTTCACATACCTGAAAATTAATATCATTATTTTCTATTCCAACTAAAATAATTGAAATATTGTTTTTACATTTCTATGGATCTAATTTACTAGAAAAACCTCATCATTATAAATTCTAATGGTCCTCTGGATGATTATAGTATTCGAAAATTCAATAATAAGTAATTAATTCGCATCATAAGTACTTTCTTAGAGTTTCCCCGTCCTACAGGAAAACCGGGACCAAAATCCTAGATTGTTTTTCCATTACTATGGATCTAATGTGATAAAGTCAGTGCTTAACCCAATATCAATGGTGCAATACTTTTTCAAATGCTGGTGTTCCACCAAAAGGTATGTTTGATTTATGCATCATAGGTGTTGTTGGTGCATTCAGAAATACCACCAAAGATATTTCGTATCCCAAACTTCAAAACATTTGGTCTTTAAAATCGATCAAATACAGTGTAAGGTCCGTCACTCGAAGTGTTGCGAATTTAAAATACTTAATTAACTATAATCACTACAGAGCTCGTTCTCAATGAAATCGTCTATAGCTGTAGGTTATCTAAGCAGGTAAGGTAGGTGAGGTTGAGTGGCTGCTACAGCACACATAGACTACGACGGTATGTTATGATACTACTGGATCTTAATTCCTTATTACCCTTATGGGAACCAGTGTGATCTATGTAGCGTGATAAGTCTCGCACCTTTCGGTGCAGTTTTCAAGATCAGAGAAGCAGTCCATTAAGAATTTACCCAAATATTCATGTCTTTTGTGTGCCAAAACCGGGCATGAGCATAGGAGGTGAACTACCGTTTCTTTCTCCTCCTCATCTATACAGCTACTGCAAAATTCATTAGTTTCAAGACCTAGCCTCCTCGCATGTTCTACAAGTAGTATGTTCTACAAGTGTCCTGTGAGTATCTCCACGATCGTTTTAAGTTCACTTCTTCGTAGGAAGATCAGAGTCTTTGAGCGTTTCAAGTCCAGCTTTGGCCAGACTAGCCCTGCTACCCTACATAAGAGGGTGTTCGTCCACCTTTTGTTCACTGAGGATGTTTACAATTAACAAATCGACTTTGACTTTATATAAATAAGGTTCTGTGAGTAGAGCGACCGTTTATAACACCCATAGAAATCCGAAAGTATGTATTGTACATTTTTAAGGAACACTATAAGTGGAACACATTTACTCTGTGATTTATTCCAGAAATGACATAATTTATTCCATATAATGTTTAAACACATTGTTTTGGAATGAATAATTCCAAAATAAGGTTAAAATACCAATTTGAATCAACGTATTTTAAAATAGCGTATTGTTCCATTTAGGAACAATTTATTAAACTAAGAGGAATATTTATTTTTAATATAAGTATTTTCTGTAACATTTTGATAACTGAAGATAAACAAAAAACGAGTACAAATTAACAGATGGTTCGAATTGCAAATATTAGGTACGAAAAACTAGTACTTAAACATAAAGTAATATTATGTTTAACTTATATACATAATATATATATATATATATATATATATATATATATATATATATATATATATATATATATATATATATATATATATACATATATATATATAAATATATATACATATATATATGTATATATATATATATATATATATATATATATATATATATATATATATATATATATATATATATATATATATAAATATATATATATATATATATATATATATATATATATATATAAACATATAAATATGTATATATATATATATATATATATATATACATATATATATATATATATATATATATATATATATATATATATATATATATTTATATATATAACGGGTGATTTTTTTGTGGTTAGGATTTTCATGCATTTCAAAATATCAGAATCCAAAATTTGGACATTTAGTGCAAAGTGTTTGAATGAATTTATGCTCATAATGGGACTCTAAGTACAATTTTGTTTAACAAGTTGTTCAACGAAATGTATGCAATATGATTATATTTTGAATACTTTAACAATTCAATTGGAATAATTCAAACACTTCGTTATT
Source organism: Tipula lateralis (assembly GCA_963932295.1). Lineage (NCBI taxonomy): Eukaryota > Metazoa > Arthropoda > Insecta > Diptera > Tipulidae > Tipula > Tipula lateralis. The sequence continues at coordinate 56,053,313 of OZ010738.1, forward strand.
GCACGAAATATTCAATTTTGTAAGTAAATTGGATAATTTGTACAAACGAATGGATTAGCTCGAATTAGTGCAAAGATTTTGTATAAAATATTCTACATTTTGAACAAGTAATCCAATCATTTCTCTGGGTGAATAGTTTCGTGGACACTCATATAACCAACTGTTATCCTACTAAATATATAAGTGACATACTAACATTTCTGGCGGTTCTGATGCTGCTCTTGGAATGTAAAGGGTGGGCCATTTAAAAGTTTAAATTTAAAACTGCAATAAAACAAAAACGGTTTGAAATTGCCTTACAGTACTCCATTCGATCGGACCAATTTTTTGAGCACTTTTTTTAGTGAACGGGGTCGTATCTCGGCGGTGGTAGCACGAATATTGGCCTTCAAATGCTCAATTGTCTCTGGTTTGTCGGCCCACAGAAAAAATGCCAATGGTGTGAAATCGCATCTTTTTGCCGACCTATTGACACCACCATTTCGGCTAATAAAACGGTCAATAAACATTTGATGCAATAAATCAATTGTGGCATGAGATGTGTGGCAGGTTGCACCATACTGTTGAAACCAAACATCTTCATGGTATCGTTCTATCAAGACCAAGAAGAGCGGGCGCAAAAAATTCAGTTATCATGGTGCGATAGGTGTCTCCACAGCACGCTCACGTCTTGACGCATCAACAATGAAACCCGTTTCATGAACTTTAACAATAAACTTACGTATACCGGGCACTGTTGGTGACCAAATTGTTCCATTCCTGTTCTGATATACCATTTGTATATTTCCTATGTCAATGAGATGCATCTCGCTCTCTGAAGTCACCTCTTTAAATTTATCTAAGCGTGGTGACAATTTCTATGATTTTGGTCCCGGTTTTTACTGAAGGACGGGAAAACTCTATGAACCTATGGTTCGAAGCAATACAAAGTATGTTTTATTCGTTAATATGAAGTTATACAAATGCATATAAACAAGTAAATTGTTATTGTAAGTTTAGGAAGATTTAGGAAAAACTTCACTCTCATAATTTGATAATGGTTAGGATGTACAAGAGCGCATCCATCTGTTCTATAAACGTCATTTCAGTTCTCAACCTCATTTCATGTTTATCGTTGTCCGTGACAACAGCCGTGTACTATTTACAACCCCTTTACATAATGAGCTGGCTCAATCGATTAATTACGTATATACAATCGTAACCAATTAAAGTGAAACTATTTTTCGTATACAAATGTACCCCATTCCAATTCGACCCATCATTCTCAGACATGCACATAGATATATCCATTAGATATCTTTATACGATCCGTAAATTGAATTGTGTTTAATGTTGCAGAAATAAATAATTATTTTGTTGAAAATAACTTTTTGTAGTTTTCATTTTGTACATACATAAAGATAATACAGTATATGTACATCTATTTTATGTACTGTGTGTGTGTGTGTGTGCAATGTGCATTGGCATGAGGATGCAAAGTGCAATTTATTATGTTTTGGTATTGTGGTGCACTGAACAACGATTCGTATACAAAATTGTTGAAAGTTAGAAGTTTCGATTCCGCATATCATCAATATGTATATAGTCGATGTACATGGGAATGGATACCCTTGTAATGTCCTTTACGTAACTTCGGTTTGTCAATGTGAATGTATATGTATGGATATACATATGGAGAGTGAATAGTAGAAGCTAGTTAAAACGAACAAAAAAAATAATTTTCCTCCTTTTTCTTACATTTTTTTGTTCTGAATCATTTCCTTTTTCCTGATTTTCGTATTTTTTATTATAAGCAAATTATAGTGTATCAGTCATTAAGGATTTACGCAATACTGGTTTTATTTAATAAAAATACAAAAAAAAAAGAAAATTGGATGATTTTCCAAAAATGAAATAAAAAACGGAAAATTCAATAAAAGAAGTTTTTTCTACATATAAACCCCTTTTTCTTCTTTTGTCTGTGTGTGTTTGATCCATTGTGAGTTTTCGCCTGTACATAGGGAACTAACGATTATATACACTCCCGAGCATCTAAATCGACTCAGACGTTGACCTGAATAAATCTCTACAAGTTTCATTCGTTTTTGGTTCAAAATTCTGGACTAATCCAGAGAAAGTCCCCAAGTTGATCGCACTATAGGACCCAGCGCAAGGCAAAATTTCCGGATAATCATCAGATCTTAGCTAGCTACGAAAATCGCGAGATAAATCCAACCTTAGCCTATAAACGGTCAATGCCGTTTCTAGTACATCTATGAATAAGCCTTATGGACACATGGATTTTACATAAGTTAGAAGAACAAAGTACTGGAATTATTAATCTCATTCAGAAAATCGGACATCTGAGTGGTGGAAGAAACAACAACTATCAATTCCAAATTTAGACTATACGAAAACCCTTCACAACAAACATACACTGAAGTATATACAAGCCCCAAATAATAATTATTATTAATCGCTCCTAAGAAAAAAATTCACCGAAAAAACCGCTTAAAGTTGCCATTAAACCACTCATAAATAATACATTCACAGAACATAAGCATATAGCATGTATGTATATCCTAGCAACAGCAATGAAACCGATACACTCCACCCAGCATCCATCAATGGGATAATGTGTCCTCATTCCCCAAAACCCAGCACCATTCATCTCGAGAGACAATACAAATCGCTTGATGGTACTCTCAAATACAATATCAGTTCGTCCTTAAGTGAACAATTCAACAGTCACATCCATTCAACTTGTGCGACACCACGATCCGTTGAGAAAAATCCCCAAAACGATTAAAAAACAACCATTCAGTTTTATACTAAACTAGTCTCGTACATATTGTTTTCGTACCTGGTGGAGACCGGAGAGGAAGTTTGAAATATATGAATGATATTTCAAGGACTTCTCTTCGATCATGTAGTAGGTTACAAATAGGGGAAGATTTCATATTGATGCATGGTCGGTGTCACACAGCTCGAACCACTCGTCAGTTTATGGATGAGGTCAAGCGAAGTGCCAACCATAAAAGAATTTAAGTGTCGTAGCCGGTTTACAACTTTGAGCACTTTCGCGACGATTAACAAATATTTTATTTTTTTTGTCACTATATGCACGAATTTATATGGATAGCTGATAAATTTATCACTGGCACGCACGTCAAGGTACCGTTCTATAATTTGTACTTATCTGATATCTTTCGAAGGATACATGCCCAAAACCATACCGGTATCGTCCGCCACTTCGTAAATTACAGTACCATGGCGTCTGGTAATCACGGCTTTTTGGAATTTTGGGCTAAGCTTACTAGATATGTCCTTTGTGGCCGAATTTTGGCTGCAAAGATTATCTGTCGCGGCGTTTCTTTCGTAGGCAGCATTAAAATTCCGCTTGACTATATCATGTGCAATCTACACACGTTCCGCGGGAAGTAGTACCTCTACGTTATTATCTTCGATAGAATTTATTTTTCTAAGCAATTGGTACATCATTCCATGAGTAACTTTCTGTTGCCCAAAAACTAGAAAGTGTGGAGAGATACTAGTTGACACGTGAACAGCGTTTCTCAATGCTCCGGATATCTCTTATAAGTATTGATCCCAGGGTTTACGGTCGTCTTTAATGTAAGACCGGATCGCGGACAGTATCGAACGGTTTACTCGTTTGGATAAATTGGCTTGAGGCGAGTAGATTGTGGTGAATCCGTGTCTAACGCCATATTTCTTGAGTAAATCGGACAACTGAACAGATTTAAATTGTGGACCGTTGTCCGAGAATAGCACTTCGGGTACACTATACAAACCTTTTCCTCCAAATATTTACATACTCTCGCAGCAGAAGCTGAGCGCAATGCTTCTAAGATTGGGAATCGTGTGTAGTGGTCCAATATTATCAGTATGTATGTAAAACCGTTAAGAGTCCGAGGGTATGGTCCCAGAAAAGCGATACACAATTTTTGAAATCAACATCCATTGATTTGCCCATGTCTGGTCGCGTTGAGAAATTCACCGGCTTATTCTTTTTACATATCTGACATCCACTGACAAAATTTTTGACTTGTGCTGCCATCGACGACCAGTAAAATTGCCGTCGTAATATATCTAGGGTTTTTGCAATATCCTGGTGTGGTGCAGAAGGGGGGTTGTGAGCTTCTTTGATGAGAGCCTCAGTCAGACAATTAGGTACTACGAGTTAAGAACTCCTTTGTGTTGCTTGGTTTAAAGTATAATTTGGATTCGCAAACCTTGAAATTAGTTGTCCCTGGGTTGTTTGCTATATACTTAATTTTTTCTAGGTAGTCTGGTTCAAGAAACCCTGGAGAGTCTAATGAAATATGTAACGGGGTATCTGCTACGATTCCACACTCTTCTACGTTGACTCGTGATAAGCTGTACTCAATAGTAAATTGATGTGGTTGGAGTTTCAATACCCACCTTGCTAGTCTGCCAGATAGAACTTGCTGGTTCATTAACCATTTTAGGCTAGAGTGGTCTGTTATAATGGTGAATGGGTATCCTTCAATATATGGCCGAAATTTCTTAACGCTCATCACCGCAGCTAAACATTTCAATTCTGTAATAGTGTTGTTCCGTTGTGCTTTGTTCAGTTTTGATGACATATATGCAATTTGATGCTCCCATCTCGGCTCTTCGCCGTCTCTTTGAAATAGTACACTCCTACTACAGTGGGGCTGGCATCACATTGGATATAAAAACGTTTCTTAAAGTTTGGATTTACTTATATTGGAGCTGATATCAAGGCTTGCTTCAGTTTATCAAATGAGTCCTGTGCCGGTTGGTTCCACTTAGGTTTTACTCCTTTCTTTAGAAGATCACTAATACGTGCAGCTAATGTAGAGTAGTTCGGTATGAACCTGTACCATCCGGTCATCCCCAATGACCCTTGTTAGCAAGTCAAACGGAAAGGTGCAGCTCTGCTTGGATGCACGGAAAGTAAATGCAGTGATGGTGAAAGATGCTTATCCTTTGCCTGTAATCGACGGACTTTTAAGTCGATTAGACCAGACACGATTTATTAGTTCCATTGACTTAAAAGACGCCTTCTGGAAAATACCCTTAGATTCAGAGTTAAAGGATAAAACAGCTTTTACCGTCCCGGGGGACACAATCAGGTGAAATGACCTCATTTATGGGACGGACTAAAACGGACCATCTAGGCCAGAAATCCGATACCATCTAAAGTTAAATAAAAATCAAAAAAATAATTCCGTCACTCTGGCTCGATAAGAAGACATCAATTGTGACATTCCGTCCCAAAAGTATACTTACAGTCCGGAAACCTGTTTGTTCTTCTAATGAAGCCTAAAATATCTGGTAAAGACCAGTTAGGACCTCTAAATGATTTTTGCCGATTTAATAAAAAATCTATTGCTTAGAGGCCTTTACAACGTCTCAACTGAAACCTTAAGAACCATTTTAACGATTGGTGCACATTAAAGGTGGTCAGCCCAACGAATGTTTTTTTGTTAATGTTAATGTGCATGTTAATTTTTGGTCAACGGCGAGAATCGAACTTGAGACCGCGGCGTGATGAGAAACTCTATTAACCATTAAGCTACAACCTCCTTAACCATTCACACAGTCAAACAAGCCCGGTTGGCCAAACAAAACATTCATATCACCTATACATACCATATGTTTGTTTATCCCAGGTATCCCCAACAGCAGAGAAACCGGAACACTCTGCTCAGTCTTAATCCATAAAATTATGTGTCCCCAATTCCCCACAATTTATCACCCTATATCTTGAGAAACAATGCACATCGCCTGACATTCTCAAATACGATAGCAGTTAATTCAGCGAACAATTCAGCAGTCCCCCACAGCACAAATCATTCGGCAGTTTATGAATGATGTTAACTCGATCAGATGGAGTGGCCAGTCTTCCAGACATGTATACAATTGAGCATTTATGGAACGAACTAGAACGAAGCGTCTGGGCTCCGATACCAAATCCTATGCCATCTAAAATCAGTACATTCTCAGTCCCAAAATCTGTTTGTTCTTCGAATTGAGCTCATAATATCCGGTAAGCCAGTTACATCCTCAAAGTGATCTTTACCGAGTTATTGATCTAAAAAAGATTTTGGATATACAACAATAGGTTGTCCCATCTCTTCTGGTTCAGAGAAACCAAGTAAAACTCGATAATCTCTTTTAAGAGATATAATATCACCCGTAGAGTGAGCTCTGGTCTCACAGAAGTGGAAAACGTACTGAAACTTTGATATGCATGTTACTGAGTATCCAATGAAGTCTATAACATTCATTCAGGCTCTCTTGTCGATTTAAGGCATAATCGGCTCCAAAACAAGTTTTAATGAAAAAGAATTGGATTAAATCTGCCTTTAGGACCGACTGACTGTCAAAAAGAATGCAGATACGAGGATCTCAGCTAATTCATCTGCCTGGCAAAGAGTGCTGCTTTCAAACATTGCTGCATTTTCAGCCTAAACGACTGTAGCGTTAAAAACGGAGAAATAACATTTCATTTCATTGGAGAAGTGAGATGGGCAGTCACAGTCCCATTTGTGCTTTTCGGTAATTATTACACGAAATACTTCTTCGAGACCGACGTACTTCGATAGCATAGTATCCGAAGGAAGTTAGGTGCCAGCCCACCTCTCTCTAATATTCGCAGTGTCCAGAAAGGCTAATTCGATTGTTTCTACCTTAAAACCAAGCGGATGTTTGTGCTGCACACATTCCGAGTTAAAAGATCAAGCATCAGCTCACCTACAACCAACTCAATAGCTGCTGGGGTGTGCATAGCTCCCACAGTACCCAAACAAATAAGTATTTGAAGCGCGGCATAAAGACTGATCTTCAACCCCTCTCATTATTTAGGCCACCTTCTAAGCAGATCCCCAAATACTTGATTTCCGGTGAGAGCGAGATCGATGAGTCTTAATTATTGAAAAACAAAAGTTTCCAAAGTCTAGTGAAAAGAATCATATCAGTTTTCTTAGGGCTAACTGATAGATGTTCTGATATCTTGGCCAGATCACTACACCAGACTATATTAGGTAACCATAGGCATAACCCTGATAGTAAACTATTATAGGTGGTCATTAAGTTGGGTTAGGAGTGAGTTAACCACAAGGCATCACCAGAGGGGGACAAAACTCCACTCTTGACCTAGGCATGGCATTAAACCACCGACCAAGTGTGGTCTTCGTTCCATATCTTTCAACTGCAGAGATCGCACTGCATAGTAAGCGGTTCTAAACGCTCCTTTGATGTTTATAAACGCTTTTAAGACAGATTTCTTGTTGTACAGCGATTTTTCAATTCGTCCAACGACTTCATGGAAAGCTGTTTAACAGATTTAGCATTTTGGTATCGTGTTGTTTGGGATGTATAAGATTTTCTATCAATACATCAAACATTCGGTCTACCTCGGTTTTCCATTCTTCGGATGAAGACTACCCTGACTTTTCAACATAATCATGAATGTATCCCAGAAGCAAACTGGTCCTGAAGATATGTGCAAAGTTTTTTAGGGTGGTTTCCAGTTCTTCCAGTAGAAGATACGGATCTCGTCCGGAGCTGGCGTTGAAAATTTTGAGAAGAACCGATGGTCAATCGAATTCTATCTATTTTCATCATCACTCTAAGACCAAGCTCCAATATCAAGCTTGGAAGTTGAGTTTCATAAGAACCTCTAGGGCTTACTGATTTGCACTCGTATGATGTCCATCAGATTTCTATAGTGTTCCGATTTAACCTAAAGTTCTTATAATCAGGTCAATCGAGAACCTCATGCGAACCATTGTATAAGCAAGGGGAGGATAAATCCGAGTTTCTGTTAGCACTGAAATTATGAGTCGGTTTAGTTGCTCGCGAGTGTATATGTACCGGAAAATCGAACACAATACAATGTACATTCATTCAGACACATAAAAATAAGGATCTCCATTCAATTGGATGTCCGTTATTTTTCCACTCGGGAAATTGGAATAAAATGAAACATCAACAGGTTAACAGTATATATCTACGGACAAGATCAAATGTGCTCATTTCGACATTATTATATGATTGAATGTCATAACCATATGATGGAAAAATATACTTTTCACGCTGTTAATTGATTTTTTCATTATTTTTTTTTAAATAAATTCGTAATTAAAATTCTGTCACGAAAAGAAAAGTTAAAAACAAAATATAGGAAATCATATTTTGTGGTTTGAGAATTTAAGCGCCAAGTTGAAGATGGGATTTTCCCAAAAATATATATCGAACGGAATTCAGTTTGTTACGTCTTGATGTTTTACACATACCCATGTAGAGATAGATAAGTCACACATGTGAAATTTTCCACCTTTCAACTTTTCATTTTGTGACAAACACAACTCTCTAAAAATAGGAAAATTGAAACAGAACGAGAATTTTCTATTTTGCGGATAACTGAAGTGACAACTGAAAAAAATACTGTAAACAGGAAATTAAATTTTCCAATTTTCATTTTACGTTTTGCCATCATAGCGTGCGCGGGGTACTGTAAATAGAAAACTGATGAAAACTTTATTTTTATATTTCGTTGTCATTGTTGTTATTTTTTTTGTTCGTAACCAGAATTTTTTACGTGACAATTTAAATTAAAGGTGTCAGGTATATCGGGAAAACTTTAAGTTTTCTGATACTACTTTATTGTTCTGTTGCTTGCCTGAATCTATATTCTACTTAGTAAATTATATAAATGGCACGAGCATCAACAAGTAGGTAGTTGTGTTATATGGGTTAACGGGGGAGGAAAAACTGAAAGTTTTGTTTACCTTTTACCGTTCATTTCTTCAACTCGTCTGTATCTTTGGAAAATGGTTAAACAAAATCGGAGGAAAATCAAATAGTACGTGGCACGAATAAGGTATTTACGATATGGGAAACTGATTTACTTTTTATTTATTTGGCGAACGGATTGGTATGTTCACAAACAAAATAAAATTAAATAGATTACATTATCAATTGGAAGCAATCAATTGGATTATTCAATTTTGTGGGCGATTGGAGTCGAATTCGAATATCGAACAAAGATAATCGGTCGATGAGGCATTTTGATGTAAAACTGATGCATTAAAATGTTGACAAAACCCGCAAGGCTTGTTTTGTATACTGTGTTGGATTGTCCGTCTCCAATTTCATGAACTATCCTGCTGAATAGCTCTGGGATGATTGGATAATTTTGGGTTCGATTTATACATAATCGTTTATAACGAGAGAGGCACTAATCCTATACAAGTGAGTTATCCTATACTGTGGGAACAATTCCAGCAGGGAAGTCAATATCTCATCAAATATTACATGATCATGAGTATGTAGACCACAAAGATCTTTTGTACTTAATTTGTGCTTTTAGTTAAACTTTACAATCGCTTTTTAGGCTGCCACTATAAGGGAGACAAGTTCTCTAGTTTTGATGTTGAAGACGCTGATGGAAAATAGCTTTGGCACAGTATGTTATCCGGCGAGTCCACATACAAGTATAGTAAGTACGAGAAGTTTTTTGAATAGATACGATGAGAGTGAAATTAATATTTATTCCAGCCGCAGATCAGAATTATATTTAAGTAGAAGCTTTTCTCTAGACTCCTCTCGTTTTAAGGCTGCTCTTAGATGTTTGTTAGAGAACGATTCCTTTCTAATGAATGATGCTCAGGGTCATCAGGAACGTCATTCCCCTTGATTAGAGTGTGGTTTGGTCACCACATGGGCCTTACTCGGTTTGTGGTTCTACTGTATTCAGTCAGTTCAATACCATTTTATAACATATGAAATAGGATCCAAATCCCTAACGATTACTTCCTATTGAGAAAGAGAGAGAGCGAAAGAGAGAGAGAGAGAGAGAGAGCTTCCTCGTAAAAGGTACTATAACTCTGTAATTTGTATTTACATTTAGTAATTCGAGGATGCACCATTGCCATATTGTTCTGCATTCTGAATCAGTTCTGAATTAACTTATTTAAAGCCGAGCTTAACAACTTGGGGTGCTTGCGACTTTTTCACAAAATATAATGTAGAATCATTGGTGGAAACATTAATAGTATGGGAACGTCCTTTATAGAAAAGGTTCAATTTTCAGGTTGTCAAAGAAGGAAAAGGCGTGTACTAACCAATTCCAACAAAACAGCTTCTTCCAATAGAATTATCTTAGAAACCACTCTCCAGGTAACCAAACCTAAAGAAAGCTGGTGACCTCTGTCATTAAGGTCAGGGTACACTGGAATAAACGTCCAGGATCGGGAGTGATTTTGAAACTGAGTATCAACATAGTTATGAATTACGAGTATCGAGTGCTTGTACCACACCCACGAAAACTTCGATGATGAGCAACAATCATCTTTATTCGAGCAAACTACCTGATTAATTGTAAACACTCTATGTTTCCGGAGATCCTTCGCTGTGGTTAGTATATAATTGCATGTCTAGGATATAGTGGGCAAACAATAGAACTTTGAAATGGGTCTTCGAATTTGTGCTGGCTTTACATGCCCTGGGAAGGAACTGCATTTGAGTACGTCTTATTCTAGATCTGTATAAAGTTATCTTCGGGCTCCAATTCAGGAACCTTCCGATATTTTTAAAGAGAAACTTCAAAACCCTTGTCAAATCCGGGATCGTTCATGACCAAAAGAAGAAACGTGGCTAAAAAAGAGGTAAAGAGTGCTCAGGATAAATTGTCCGGAAGATAGGAAGTACTTGACTTTACTCTTCCTAAAACTGGACGATCTTAGATAAGGTAACTCTCGCTTGAAAATCAGAAAGTGCGCGAGAGTGGAAAAAGCACGTCACATGTGTTTGAAAAATAGCACCATTTACGTCTTGAAGATAGTTGTCCTCTTAGTAAACCTCAGACAACTAGGACACTACAACTAAAAGACTTTGGGAGCTGGAGACTGAAGAGACAGACAAGTAAAGTTTTATTCAATAGCGTATATTCAAAAAACATCGAAATAGAGATACTTTTGTGAGGAAGTGAACTTTTTACCGGAAACCGTAAGGTTTAAGATGGTTCTCCCGTTAAAATATGAAGACCATAATTGATACTCTAGAAAATCCATGAGTTCAAATCAGAAAGCATTTGAGGTTTTAAGGGATTCAAACTCACAATAAGGCTATCACCTCACCAACATGCTAACAAATTTAAGAAATTGAAACCTAGCAACAAACCAGCTGGACTAGCTTGGTTTTTTACAGGATGGACTAGAAATGGTCTAAGACCACCTTGCACACATCTTCAAAGCCAGCTTGGCCCTGAGATACTTTGAAAAATCGTACAGGAAGATTATGAAAATGTTCTCCCCGAACCATGGAGAGCTTGGATGTGAGGTCTACAAGTTATTATAAGCCTACTCAAACACTTACGAATGTTTTATATATACAGCTGACTGAAATCAAACGACAGTTGAAGTAGTCATCGGATGGATTGAAAAATCACTAGACAAAAAATTTACCTTGAAAGCATTTTTGTACAGTGCTATGATTTCCTCAACTGACAGATAAGGGATGAAGGCGCAGGTAAGGGATGAAGTTAAAGAGAATTATTTTCAATTTAGGCACTGATATGACGAATGCCAGTAAAAACTTTAGTCACGATGAAGTTTTATTTCCGCTGTTGTGGTGATCAGAGGATTAGCTGCACACTTGCCATATAAAGACAATCATTTCAGTAGCTTCGAATACAACAAATATATAGGGATAGGAAGTTATCTAATTGCTCACAATTCTTCGGTCACCATAGAACGGAAACAGCACTTTGAGAAATTATAACATATATTTGAAAGTAATTATCATCGAAAGGTGTAAATGAGACTTTATTTATTTATCATACATCTTCTGGCAAGGTTGTGAACTAACTTCTTAGGTGAAATTATCCACCCCTCTTGGTATGGAGACAAACCTGCTCTTGTGACAATCAGGATACTTTTAAGCCTATTGTATTCAAAACTGTTTCATCAACTTGATTGTGTAGACAATTACTACCTTGAATCAACTTGGAAGTGTGAATGAAATCACACTTCACTCACATGAGTATCCAGTCACATGAGTATCAAAGAAAAAACCTAAATTGGCTCAAATTATCGATCCGGGTGGGTATACCTTCCTTTTTTCGCGGGAAGTTATTTCTTAAAAGCGAGATATCTTAACAGCCTTCTCCAGGAGAGATGAGACAAACACTTGTAACTTATCTAAAATCTTTCTAGGAACAATTAACCAACAAAGATCTCAGTTCACTTGAACTATGGCAGACATACTTTGAGGGTTTTGCTCGGTATTATCACTAGACAATGTTCTTTGAGTTATTACATGTATTGAATAATAATTCAGAGTTTCTGTCCTGCGACTATTCTTTCCACAGAAGTCATTGCTTGGGGTTATTTCTTGAGTATGAACCCGGATATCCATTCAAAGGAAGAAAATATCATTCAAAGGGAGGTAATATCATATAATGTAATAATTGAGGCAGAGTGAGGTAAAAAGTGTGCTGGAACTGTAGAAGGACGACTAAGTCATTATGGTGGTGAAATCAGAAAAGCTGCTCGAAGGACGAATACACTTATCGCTTATCAAAAATTAAACAGTAACGGTTCCAGTTCCTCTTGAACTATGACAGAGACACCTAGGTATTGTTACTAGACACTATACTTTCAGTTATCACATGCCCGAATTAAAGTCTTGAACTTCGTTCCAGTCTATTCTCTCCACAGGACATTGCTGTAGGTCACAGTTCCTTTATGAGAACCAACAAATTACCAGCTATCTTCTTTACCTTTATTCGAACAGTAAACAGTTTTTCCAACCAGAAACGCTCATTTAGAAAGGCACTAACCGAGCCAGAGTAAAGAAAAACGTGTGCGGCAACCGTAGAAGGACGGTTAAGTCATTATGATGTAGAAATCAGGAAAGAAGCATGAGGGTCGAATACACTGGTCGCTCATAAAAAATCTTCCTCAGAACAATTAACTATTAAAGATCCCGCTCCTCTTAAACTATGACATAGATGTTAGAGACACTTTGTGGTTCAAGCTGGGTATTTTCACTGGACACTATTCTTTGAGTTATTACATGGCCCGAATCCGGAACTCCTGTCCAGCCTATTATATCCACAGATTGCATAACTGTAGATCGCAGTTCTTTTTTGAGAATTAACTAATCTTGGCCTTCATTTGAATATTATAATGGACCAATCAAACTAGACTGATGGAAAAAGTGTAAACAGCAGTCCTAACCTATGTCTGAACTTATGGAAGATAACGCCAGGGTTATACTTAACAAACCAAGGTACTTTGTATTACATAGTACAGCAATCCAAACTCGAACGTCATAAATTGTGTCCCCAATCATCTTATATTCCTTGGAATAATTAAACAGCAAAGATCTTAGCTCCTCTTGAATTATATGGCAGACTTACTTTGAGGGTCTTGCTCGGTATTCTCATTGGAAAATGTTCTTAAAGTTATTACATGTCTCTAATGAAAATTCGGATTTCCTGCCTGCGGCTTTTCTTTCCACAGAGTTAATTACTTGGGATTTTGAAATTTCATTCTAAGAGCCAACAGATTTTCGAACTAACCATGCTCGTTTGGGAAGGAATTTGAAAATGAAATAATTTAGCCAGAGAGATAAAAAGTGTAATGGAACTCTAAATGGACGATTACGTCATGGATGGTGAAATTAGGAAAGGTGTACCATAATACCGTATGAAAGATGAATACACTTATCGATTATCAAAAATCTACCTTGGAACAATTAACCAGCATAAGCCAGAGTTCCTTTTGAACTATGACAGAGACACCTGGGTATTTTTACTGGACACTATTCTTACAGTTATCACATGTCTTGAATGAAAATCCTGAACTCATTTCCAGTCTATTCCCTGCAGAGACTGCATTGCTATAGATCGCGATTCATTTATGAAAGCGAACTAATTACCTAACAGATACCAGATATATTGCCCTTCACTGGACACTATTCTTGCAGTTTCCAGTCTATTCTATGCAGAGACTGCATTGCTGTTGATCGCGATTAATTTATGAAAGCGAACTAATTATCTAACAGATACCAGATATCTTGCCCTTCATACGAACAGTAAACAGATTTGCCAACCAAAAGGAACCAATCGAGCTAGAGTAAGGAAAAAAATTAAAGGACGGTTAAGTTATTGTGATGTTGAAATCAGGAAAGCAGCATGAGCGACGAATACACTGGTATCAATAATATTCCTTGGAACAATTAACCGGTAATTAGTTCCTCTTGTACTATGACAAAGACACTTTGAAGGTCTAGCTGGGTATTTTAACTATACACACTATTCTTCAAGTTATCACATGTCCCGAATGAAAATTATGAACACCTGTCCAGTCTATTATCACCACAGGCTGCATTTCTGTAGATCGCGGTTTCTTTTTGAGAATGAACTAGCCTTCATTCGAAGATTACAATGGAATGATCAAGCTCTGTCTGAACTTCTGGAAAATACCGTCAGAGTATTACGTAACCTAAATCAAGGTACTTCGTATTAAATATAGTAGAGCAATCCAAACTCGAATGTCATATAGATTTGGTCCCCAATCATCTTACCTATTAGACACACCTGTATTATTATGTATCCGAAAATCGCCATAAAATTCATAAACGACTCGTACAATATCCACAAATCCGGATATTAATATCCTTATCATTATTTAAGTCCTTTATTCACTTCATATCATGTCAATTATATTTGACATTGGTTTTTAATGTTATTTCAATATACTCGATGTACATACAAAGTGATAAAAGTCATTGTTATCATGTATCCTCTCGAAAGATGTACATGTGTATCCCGATAGTGACAATAAAAAGGATAAATAATATATATTTTAATTAAAATCTATATAGACGAGAAGAGATTTGACATTATTGAATCCTTTTTTTTTGTTGGTGTGTCGGGTGATTGTTGGGGGGCTGAATTCAATAGGATATACATTAATTTTTGGTGACAATATTTTGATATGTAGTTACACATACAAATCGAGTGTGGAACGAGGATACAGGATACATCCTTTTTATATTCTATATATTTTGGTGTCATCTACACTCGTACAATGTAGTTCGGTTAATAGCTAATGAAATAGTTTTTTGGGATGAGTCTCCATTACAGAGGAGTATCATCTGTCTGCTCGCTCTATATATCGTATAGATGAAACATCTCTGACCTAACCTATCATACACACACACAGACTATAACAAGCCAATTAATTTTCACTTGATTTATCTGTTTTTCTACTTTAGGATTATGTTCAAGAAAATGCAATAAACTATTTACGGAATTCAATTTAACTTTGTCATCTCGAGACAGTATCTTCTTCTTTGTCTTCGTGTGCATACTATATATACTGTACATACACAACATGTTTACAAATGAAAATTGGAAAATTTTTTAGAAAATTCATTTAAAATATTTTCAAAAAGAAACCAACGAATCGAAAAGTTGAAGTTGTCGAACAAAGAGAAAGGAATTAAGTCACCAAAGTATGTCACCGTGCGATATAGAAATGCTAAAGTGAATGACATTTTCAATTTGTCAAACGTGAAATATTGTTTCGAAACCAGATTTAGTACAGATCAGGCATAATAATGTTAGAAGTTGTCGTCTTAATATATAAATAGTTTATTTTGGGTCGCGTCTGCGCCATGTCACAGTCTTACATACAAAATAATTTATAATGTTACACTTAGTGATAGTAGGCTGGATGGGCAGTTGGAGCACCGTATCCGATTTTGGCAAAAGCTGGTACAGTCACAACTCTGCTACGAGTTTCATGTTGAGCTTTCGAGTCACCGGTGACAGCATAGCTGACACTGGCATTGGCGTCGTACGGTATTGGGGTGGCTACTATGGCAATCGCGTGGCCATATTCTAATGGAGCAACATCTGGAAATCCATACGGCGATGCAATGCCTCATGGGTATCCGATATATCTCAAATGTGCTGGGGCGAGTATTGCACTGGTTGTAACAACGATGGTGGCAAATACCATGTACTAATTACAACAACAATATACATTCATAGTTACAGTCGTGCATCGATTTTCTTATATAAACTTACTTTAAATGTCATTTTAAAATTATTTCAATGTTTATACTCGGTGAAAGATCAAACTGAACTAATATTTAAAATATTGGACAACACCCTTTTATATGAAAGCATACAAAAATCTATTTTGTAATATCAGATCGAGTATAAGAAAATTCGCAATGGAAAGCAAAATACAACAACAATCAAATCTTGTTTTATCTCAACTCACATTCAATAGACAATTTATCGACCCACCGCGATCAAGTTCATTTTAATGTTAATGTTTTGTACTCTCGAGATGGTAGAGATCTTTATCGATATGTCGATTTCATAAGAAATATATATTGAAAGTCAGGTGTCCCAAAGCTATTCATTACAACAAAGTGAAAATAAACCGGGCCAACTGGGAGTGTTCATCTAAGTCCTGGTGTTGATCGGATTGATTTATTCATAAATTATCTGTATATCGGCCATTCAACGCTACCTGCCCAATAGATAAGCCGAGGGGTAAGCAAAAACTGGCATTGTGGGCCAAGGAATTTGGGACCTGTCGGAAAAAAGCGTGTGACAGAAACCCAAGATTAAGACTCTTACAAGGAGGATCTCAAAGTATACAAAAAAGAATTAAGGAAGGCACAGAGAAGGTCATGGAGACTCTTCTGCGATTAAATGCAAGAAGTCTCCTGACCTCTCATCTTAGGAAATTCTGTCTACTAATCCTACCAGTCCCAGTTATTTAACTAAACCGGATGGATACTGGACTGCTTCTTGTGAGGAATCTTTGAAACTTCTCATCGAAACCCACTTTCCAGGAAGCTTCGACGACTCGACAGAGACCAGTACTCATCGAGAAACACATTTATTGCGTCTATAAATAGGCTGGTCCTGACCTAATTATTCCAGCAAAGATTCAGAACAACGCGATGGTTATTCTTCCCTGGCTGGAAGTAATTTTCAAAGGGTGTTTAAAACTGATCTGTATTCCACGTGAGTGGGCAGAGGTCAGAGTGATCTTTATTCCGAAAGCAGGGAAATGCTTACATGGCTACCCAAAGAACTTAAAAACCATAACTCTAGCGTCCTTTCTACTGAAAACCTTGGAAAGGATGATGGATATTTACATACGCTCAAAAATAAAGCCTAATGTCTAGGCCCAGACTTAGCATGCTTATTGTAAAGGAAAATCTGTGGACACAGCTCTGCACGCTCTGGTGAGTACAATTGAGAAATCAATTTTCTCGCAAGAGTTTTGTATGGTGGCGATCCTTCATATTGAGAGCGCCTTTAACAATGTAAAAATGGAGGCAATTCTGGAGGGATTGTCGCTACTAGGGGTGGATTACCCTATATGTGGGTTAATCATAATAAGATGATTGGGTGATGGTTAACTCGAAGCTGGATGGAGCCGGGTGACCAAGGGAACCCCTCAGGGTGGTGCCTCTCTCCTCTTCTCTGGAACATAGCAATCAATCGGTTGCGGTTAGAGCTGGAGAGAGAGGATCGGAGTGATTGTTTATGCAAATGACGTAGCAATAGCTGTGTCGGTCAAAACATCCACCTAATCATTACGAGTTGGGCCATCAGATGTGGAATGGCAATTAGCTCGTCCAAAACTGAACTGGTACTGTTTACTAGGAAATATAAAATGAAGCCGGGCCTGGTAAGTATGGGGTGAGAGTGTGTGTATGTGGGCTAGTTCTTGATAAAGAAACAAACAAAAATGGATCGTGAAGATACAAATAATCACCTGCATGCTTATGGGCGGGGTGCTGAGAGGATATGTTTCACCTTCTCCCCGTTGATATTTATGATAAGCGGATGACGGTAATTACGGCCACCCGATTATCAGCCATACCTTAGTGGATATGTCTTTAGACAGGACAGTCGACGATAATTAGATCGCTGAGGAAGATATTGGCGAATCTAGACTACGTTACACCGACTT
The DNA here is from genome assembly GCA_963932295.1 of Tipula lateralis. Taxonomy (NCBI): domain Eukaryota; kingdom Metazoa; phylum Arthropoda; class Insecta; order Diptera; family Tipulidae; genus Tipula; species Tipula lateralis. The sequence goes on from OZ010738.1 coordinate 56,071,324, forward strand.
TTTACTTCGAGAGAAGTTTCCGAACTTCCTGTCCCTCAAGGGAATCTTAGAGGGGCGGGTCGTTTGCGGAAATATATCAGTTCAGCCCCCTGATCACTGCAGTGTGTATTATAGGCAGAGATGATAGCGATTGAGGAAGTCCTGAACTGGTTGAGACATAGTGAGGTATCCTCGACTGATATCGCAATTTATGTGGACAGTCAGACCTACTAACGAACTCAAGAATGAGCTTAAAAGGAGGCAGTATCCTCAGCGAAAGCTGTATTGACGAAGAGGAGGAAAAGACGGTAGTCCACCTCCTATGCTCATGCTCCGCTTTGACAAACAAAAGAATATTTGGGTAAATTCTTAATGGAGCGCATCTCTGATCTCAAAAAATGTAAGGTCCGAGACTCAACACACAACATAAGTTGCTGAACTGAGATCCTGTGGTATCACAAAGGTTCAAATTTTCATTAGAAAGGCTGGACAAGTGAATCTGGTCGTTTTGCTTGTTCATATATTGGACAATAATTAACGGGGACTCATCGGAGAAAACCAAATTCTGCTAATCGACACTTTCGTGCAAGCGTAACAGCCACTTTTTACTCCAAGTTTTTTTTGAGCATCGGTGAAGGGTTTTATGAAATTTCAAGATGATCCATCGATAGTATGTGCTGCACCCGTTCGAGCAAAATGTTCGTCTCTTGAACCATTTTGCTGTCGCTACTGCGCGAATTCCGAGCCAATTTGGCCTTCGCCTTCTGAATGATATATGCGTTTTGATCCACCACCATGGTGTTTTGCAATGCGTATCGTTATAAAGAGTTATGACTGGTTAACAATCTTTGGCTATGGTTTTCCAGCCAAATATAGAGCAATCACACTATAACGATTAAATTCCATAGCGGATAACTTTTGTTCTGATCACTGGGTTTAACAGAAATGACAGTCTGAAGTTGGTAACACTTCGTGTCAGTCATCCTGTATATTCTATACATTAGTTCATTTATTACTTGACCATGCATTTCAAATGGTCTCCCACGAGTCTGCAAGTCTTAACATAATGAAGCACAATTTCGCTCACTGTATCGAACCATCAATACAACCTTTACACGCAAAGATAGTTGTTTCAATATGATGACCATTGCCACATCGATGCATGGTTGCCGCACCAGGAGTTCATTCCATATTATAGAAAAGAATGATGAACGATGGCTTTATGTGGTGATTATCGGCCACCAAATACGATAACCAACCCCAATCGACATCCAATTTTTGTTTGTAATTGATTTTATACATTAACCCAAACCGTACAGAAACTTTTCGAAGATCGATTTCATTCGAGCCTGCCACAAGGTACAGATACATCGAAAAAAACTGCAATCATCATGTCAACATTTGATTCACACCCTGTTCCCAGATTTGGTATTTGTACATATTTCGTTTCATCAACGATATTAGCATAGTTCATGTACGTTTGGGACAGCTTGAATCATCTCATTTAATTTCTGAAAGCGAAAAACTAGAATCTTAACTATTAATCCTATTAGTATGTATTTTACACCACGGTATTCACGACACCAATAAGATCGACACAATAATAAAACAAATAGAAGTTCTACTTTCTCTCAAACTTTCGACTGTCCTGTGCTAATAGCATCAAAACCAAAACGGAAATTTCGAAATTTATGGCACAATATTACGTGTCGATACAACATCTCATTTTATGGCTGTCGTTTTTTTCTACTCGTTCCCGACTGATATGACTCGCAGATAAGTCTGAATATAGTTCTAGGAGAGTTTGAGTAGAACGATAACTTACATTCCCAATACTTCGATCTGCTGTTTAAACAAAGGCATTTTGGTACCCAATCGAGGTAGAAGTTAGACGTATTTCACAAATTAAAGTGAGGCTTAGCCTGATACTTATTAGACTGAGCTTCTTACTGACTGAACTGGTAAATAATCTGAATGTCAATTTAAATTTTTTTATCTTTTATTAGATGTTGCTTATATATAAATACAATCTTAAAGCATCACACAGTTTTAATATAATTTAAACATTAGATGACGTCAATAATATACAGGTGGCTAGTGATAATACGCTGGATGTGCTAGCGCTGGATAACCATATGGTGCAGCAATTTTTGCAATTGGAGCACCATACCCATATGGAGAACCATACCGGGCAATTGGAGCACCATATCCGATCTTAGCAATGGCTGGCGCGGCTACAATAGCCTTGGCGACAAGTGGTTGTTTATTTACAACAGCATTGAAACCATTGATTGGATCGGCTGTATAGTCAACAATACGACGTGTGCCGTCTGGTTCGGTGAGCGAATATTGTCCTTGTACAACATCTCCGCTACGTGTTTCATGTTGATCCTTGGAGTCACCGGTGCTGGCATCATTAACAGCATAACTGAAACTGTAGTGTGGATTGGCATCGTATGGAATTGGAGCGGCTACTTTGGCAATGGCATGGCCATAACCCAATGAGGCGACAGCTGGATATCCATACGGTGATGCAATGGCTCGCGGATAGCCAGCATATCCCAAATGTGCGGGGGCGAGAATTGCATTGGCTGCTGCAATGACGGCGGCGAATACTAAATACTGGTTGGTGATATGAATAAAATATTAGTTAAATTTATAATCATTTAAACACTGTTGACTCCAAGTGCACTTACTTTAAATGACATTTTAAAATAATTCCAATGTTTACTCGACGAATGATCAAATTGAATTAATGTTTGTGTTTTGGACAACACCCTTTTATATGAAAGCAGAAATACAAATCTTAAATCAGACCAAATACAAGAAAATTCGCAATGGAAAGCAAACTTAAAAATAACAACAACAACAACACATAAAAGCTTGTTTGATCTGTTTTTCGATATATTACACACTTATGTATACTGCGATCAAGTTCATTTTAATGTTTTGAACGATTGTGTAATGAGTCAAATATGCGTTGGTTAATAGTCGGCCTATTGAATAATGTAGATAGAGGTAGGTAGCATTCTGGAGCATATTATATAAGTAGCTCCCCGATAAGTACCAATCGGGGTGTCCAATATCTTACGCACACAACACTACTTACTGTTCCACCAGTACTCTTTCCAATTCATGTTTGACTTGATCCAACACATCAATCCAAGTTGTATGAATGCTTCCTTTCGATTTTCTCTTTTTTCCAACAGATAAACCGAAAACTAACCTAAGAGTAAAACATCATTCGAATCTATTTCTTTGCTGGTAATAATAGGACAGCATATAACAGAGAAGTGTTTTGGGCTTCATAACTATAGTGTTTATTAAATATAAGGCGATGCTTGCCCAAATGAATGAAACATGACTTCCTTTGCTGATGACAGTGTAGTTATAGCAATGTAAGATAATCTCATGATGAAACGAGGAAAATTCAGGAGTTAAAAAAAGGTTTGTTAACTCTAATCAAGATAGGTTGAGTCTTGAAGATTGTGGAATCCTGAACATCGATTAATAGTTCACACCCTTAAGAGATAGAGTATATTTTAGACAGTATACATATACCATCAATGCCGGATATATACGGCATGAAAATCTGGTGGCATTGCGACACCTCCACAAGCTATCACCTGAAGAAAATTCCTTATGTTGGAAAATAAGCCAATCGGACAAAAGTTGTACAAAAAATGTGGTTTTCAAAATATTTATTTATGGTTTAGTTGTAATATACATAATGAGTAAAAGATATTAAAAAACTACAGTAACCTTAATGGTTTTATGATAGTTGTTAAAATCGAATAAATTAATGAATTTGTGGCTTAGTGCCAGGATTATGAGTAGTATATCACCCAATATATAGTTTTTTTCTTTTTTTTTTTTTTTTTTTTAAATTGAATACTATTTTATACTATATATTACATCTTACAAACTAACTTAAAATCTAGACTACAAACTACTGTTATAAATAATAGAATTCAGGAAGGAAAATATTCCAACCACACATCATGCAAATTCATATATACCCAAGTTTTTGAACTGAAAATATTGTTTTTTTATTATTGGTCACATAGACTTGGAACCAGTAGAGACTTCTATACTCTATTTGACAAGAGTCGTGATATAAATTCAACAACTGTTAATAAATTAGCCATTTCATGTAATCGCTCGTTTGTCAATTGTTTGAATTCTGGAGGATTATTTATGTAAACATTCACAGCCTTATTATGTTTATTTTGAAATTTAGGGTTTGGATAAAAATAAAGAAGCTGGCTTTTGCTAGCGTTTAATTTTATCCTCCATGTCTTATAATACAAAACAAGAATATTCACTATAACTGGTAGTGAAAATTGTCGTATCATCAGCATACATTTGAACATTTGTAAACGTTGAAGTTGGGGTTGGTAAATCATGCATAAAAATTAGGTACAAAAGTGGTCCTATACTGAGCCTTGTGGAACGCCCGATTCAATATTTCGAATACTTGAATTATAAAAATTATTTATACTTACAAAAAATTTACGATTATCTTAATATGATTTTATTAATGCAATTAGAGAAGGTTGAATACCAATTTTGATTAATTTAAAAATGAGGCCATTGTGCCAAACAGAATCGAACGCCTTCTGAATGTCCAAAAAATGTAACTGCTGTTATTTTACGTCTAATTTTGTTTTTATGAATATGGTCAATGAGTCTCGTTAGAGAATCCGTCGTAGACCTCTGATGTACAAAACCGAACTGTTCAGCAGGAATCATTGATTTTGCCTGTTGCCACAATCTATGGTATATCACTCTCTCTACCAATTTACGTAGACCGCTCAGCAAACTTATAGAACGAGTATTGTTTGGTGTACCTAGTTTACTTGACTTTGGAATTGCAACCACTTTCGACAGTTTCCAAGATGTAGGAAAATAACCAAAACTAAAAATTGAATTGATAATCAATGTTACCTGTAATATTACCGACATATGAAGGTTTTTGATAACAATATTTGTTATTCCATCTATCCCTGGTGATTTTTTGATGTTTAGCTTTAAATTTATATCATTGATTTCATCAGTGGTTGTATAATCCGTGCAATCATAAGGCATGTTTTGTTCCGAAGCAAAATCCAGACTGATTTATTTATAACTTCATTTTCATTGGTGTATTGAGGATCATTTTTAAATGTAGATTCATAAAAATTCGCAACACGATCTGCTACTATATTTGGATCAATAATAAGCCCATCATATTCTTCCAAAATTAGTTTGGCTTTATTAGATGGTTTTAATGTTCTTAAAAATTTAAAAATATTATTTTTATCTGCATTAATATTTTGCAATTTCATTCGTGCACCATATTGATAACACTCATTTATTTTATCATGTATAAGCCTATTTGTCCGATTTATAAGTGTTGAAGTAAATATATTTGGACATATACGATCATATATTTGGATACATATATTTGGATTTTACAATCCATATGGGATTTTTACATTCGACTATTTTTTTACCAGCATGGAACTTTGACTTCCAACCCGTTATCGAGTTACGGAAACTCTGTAGTATAATAGTACAAAAGCCCCAGATGTTTTTCGTTTTCTGTGAAAAGAAAAACAACCCGATCTATAGTAATTTGATTGACCATTTTTACAAGATTTGGTCGTACTAAAGATTAAACGACGATCCAGCTATCAAAGCAATACCCTCAGAATATTTTATCTAGTACTAGTTTGGCTTAGAATATTGAAACTTCACAGAAAGATGTCGGTATCAAAACGCTGATGTTGCATTTGTCTTACTGGCCCATGTAGTAGCTACTCTTATAATCGATTAATCACTCAGATAGAGATTATAAGTGACTCTAGGGGAGACGAACTCCAAATTAACATAACATAAAAAGAGCAAACATCGTACCGGTAGATCGTCAAAAATAATCAGTTAGAACCATAATTATCCTTAGCCTAAAATTCTTGATCTTTAGGAACTGCCTGGATAGTCTTCTAGACGTTAAAATAGAGTGGAGCCAAAATTAGCATCCCCGCTTGTGGTTATCACAAAATATTACGTGTTCTAGTCCGACCACCGAATTTTCAATATTACGGACAACATATACTAAACACGATTCAGGTAGGAACCGCATAATAAACCGTTTTTTCACCCATTTGCACAGACTTTTGGTGGAATCTTGTGTTTTGTGGGTCGATATCAGACGGGTTGAACCCGGGTTCAAATCCCAAAATAGGCTAGATGCAAAAAAGCGAGGTTTTATCATTCCATTACAATCAGCGTTTTGAATGAACGACCTCCTAGGGTGCCGACCTCCTTGAGGTGCTGAACACATGGTTCAACCATACTTCTATGTCAGTACTTACTAGTGTGGATGTTAATCGTACCTACAGCCTTACGTTGTTGACTGCTCAAGTACAGTACTCTTTTCATAGTTCCTTAATAGTCAAACCAATTTCAACCATTTATGTAGTAGGCAATTCACAGCATAATGCCATGTAACAGAATGTAACATCTATTCCCGTAATAATCAGAATGTTTGCTGAAAATATCGTGGAACATGGAGAACAATGAGAACCCGGTCAATAAATGAAAGGGATAGAACTTTGGTAACGTTACCGAAAGGTAACCAGCCACCAGGGAAGCTATGATCTTACGGTCGAAAATATGTTTAGATGCATCAGAATGGAAGTAATATAGTTTCAGAATTGTTGAATTCTGTCGAAAAGGCACTTTTGACGGTCGATACGAATACTGTGAAATGGTAGCACTAGATGGGAGGATTGTCTTCAATTGGGTTAATTGGAATTTTATATTTACCGCACTTACTCGCACGGAGGTACCAAAAGCCAGAGGGCATGAAGTATAAAACCAGTGATCGGACGAAAACCTGTGTGAAAATTGGTCGAGTTCATAGCCGCAATGGATATCGTGGAAATTTATAATAGAAAAATACGACACGCATGCAACCACTTCTTCAGGAAACGCAAGTGTACGCAGCATTGGCACGGCTAATGTCAAATACCAGAAGAGCGTGACAAAAAAGAAGAGTTCCGAGCTAGCGCAGTTACATCCAACCTGAAGTATGGCAAACGAAATTGGATCAATACAGAACAACAGACACACTGACCCAGATGCGTTATTCGTTTCCAGTGAAAAGAAAAACAACCCGATCTAAGGTAATTTGAACAACTCAAATGGAAGATAGCCGTCGCAAGCTTTTCTTACTAGATTTGGTCGTAGCAAACCTTCAACCATATTTCAAACTACCAAAAGGAAATTTCCATACCGTGTGATATCTGGCACTATATGATGGTTCGGATCAGAATTTTGAAGTTTTAGAAAAATATGCCAGTATCAAAAAACGTAGATCTTGAATTTGTCCTCCGGGAATTGGAAGTATGAATAAACAAAACCGTATTAGCTCTAAATATGAATTGAGCGATCTGACCGATTAGGTGAGGCGAAATTCATGTTAGCATTACCTTTTGTACCTTTTGTTCTATTTCGGTCTAGACATATATCAGGTCAGAACTGCAGAATGAACCACTTTTTTAACCATTTGGCCAAACTATTGTGGTTCTCAGTTTTTGGTTAAAAGACTGAAACGAAATTGAAATATGTTTATCTCAATGATTCTCATGGAAACAGTATTAGACCACATATTAATTTTATGATTTTTTTTAGAGTGGCTGCTATCACATCTCCATGTCAGCCTATAGTACTGACATGGACGATGGAACGGCCCATGGATTCTAAACTCGACAGCCAGATGTGTTCATTCACCTTTCTTGCATCTTGCCCCGGATTGGGCTTCGAACCCGGTACCTCCCGCTCCAACTGACACTGCGCCACCTGGGGGTTTAATTTTATGATGGCCGGGGCAATTTAGGCAACAGCACCGGCATGCAATTGATTTTGCCACTTGATTATTCACGCGGAGCTGTTTTTTCGATAAATATTTTTTGGGGGTAACAGCCCCATAGTAATAGTCAAATTGTTCTTCTACTTTACAAATTTCCTTTTTATGACACGGTAATTCTTTCCTCCCTAACAAACTACCTTTCATACTATCAGATAATTTATTTTAATGCCGTCCATAATACTCATCAATTCAACAGATATCCGAGTCTGTGCATTTTCTCTAAATGGTGCAGTGGTTAAAGCTGTCAGAGTTGGAGAGTAATAACGCATCTTTGTAGCTACATCTTTGCCTTACGTCTTTGACTGCTACATACAACAAACAATCACAATATTCCTTTCACAGTTCCTTATAGAAAACCTCCCAATCTTCTATGCAGTATACGATTCGTAGCATAATGATATGGAACGTAACATAGGTCAGTCAAGGATTAAGCAATCATCCATGTGAGATCGTCATACTAATTCTCGTACTGTAACATCGATATAGTGATGATAAACTTTAATAGTAGTCACGCTACTGGTCCGACGTGCCCTATAGTGTGGTCTAGTAAAGTGAACTATCTATATTCCAACAATAACCTTAATGTTTGCTGAAATATCACTAAACACGGAGAACGATGCTCCTTCGGTCAATAAATGAAAGCAACAGTAGCTGGTAATGTTACCGAAAGGTTGGCAGAACATGCAAGTGTATGCAATTAAGAAATACTGGGAAGTCTTAAACACTAGATGTGAGGTTTACCTTCAATATGACTAAGTGAAATTACATATATTTAACGCACTTGTCCGCATGGAGATACTAAAATACCTTCTTCAGCGAGAGTGCCAATGATGGGAAGAAAACCTGTGTCATAATTGGTCGAGGGTTTATGTTGTAGGTCCTACGCTAGAACGTAACCAATGAAGGTGTGCTCTGACTCCTTTTACTATGTGAAGGTTAAATGGTTGGATTTGCTGATGAAATCGCTTTGGTGGTAGCCAAAAACGCAGGTAAGATATCATGGAAATTTGTAACAGAAAGATACGACACATGTAACCACTCCTAATTACTTGCAGGGAAACTTTTGAGTACATAACGTTAGAGGTTGATGTTCAAAACAGTCACCCAATTGGCCAATAGATACCTAAGAGTGATGATTGATGCTGGTCTATCATATAAGACCCATTGGTCGAATGGCAAGACCCATTGGCCGAATTGCAAAGGAAATGAGAGTACAGGTTCACATGTTAGGACTTTCTAGGATTCCATTATCCACCACAAAAAACACTTTAACATCAGGACCCCTTTCTTCAAACAATAGCACTCATTTGTGTATTGATTAAGTTAAAATTCAGAAATAAGTTTTTAAATTTTCTCTTTTATTAGAAATTGCCTCTAATTCATTTTTTAAAGCGTCTGTAATCACACAATCTTAATTATAATTGAAATAAGATGTCCATCTATATATAATATAATGAGTAGTCTAATGGTAGTAAGCTGGATGTGCAAGTGCTGGATAACCATATGGAGCAGCTACTTTAGCAATTGGGGCGCCATAGCCGAATGGGGCACCATACCGGGCAATTGGAGCAGCATAACCGATCTTGGCAATAGCTGGTGCGGCAACCACAGCCTTGGCGACAAGTGGTTGTTTGTTTACGACAGCATTGAATCCATTGACTGGATCGGCTGTATAGTCAACAATACGACGAGTGCCGTCTGGTTCGGTGAGCGAATATTGTCCTTGTACAACATCTCCGCTACGAGTTTCATGTTGATCCTTCGAGTCACCGGTGTAAGCATCGTTAACAGCATAACTGAAACTGTATTGTGGATTGGCGTCGTATTCGATGGGCGCTGCAACTTTAGCAATAGCATGTCCATAACCAAGTGGTGCGGCTAGTCCTACTTTGGCAACTCCAAAGCCTGGATATCCGTACGGCGATGCAATGGCTCGTGGGTATCCAGCATAGCCTAGTGGTGCTGGGGCGAGAATTGCATTGGTTGCAACAACAACGGCGGCAAATACTAAATACTTGTTTTAATAAGGTGTTAATGGTTAAATTAATCTCAAACGTATAAATGTCAAAATCTTAAGAAAACTTACTTTAAATATCATTTCGAATACTTTTATACAATGTTGACTGTACGAGTAATTAAATTGAATTAATTTTTAAATATTGGACTACACCCTTTTATACGAAACTTACATCTCGAAATTGTTGTTGTTTTTCTTTTCTATTTTCTGTAACAGATCTACGATTTATAAGAAAAATCGCAACAAATAACAACAACAATTTGTAAGAAATCTTGTTTGATCTTAAATATACAAATGTTGTGTAATATTGCCAATGATCAAATTCAATTTATTGTTATTGTATTCGTACAATTGTATGTAGGTACCAACAGCTAACTATATCTGTTGGTGGTGCGTATATCTTATGGTGTACTCGTAATACTTAACCCAATTCTGTTGCTCAATAGTAATTGTTGGTATAGATGAGGTATGCGTTAGAATCATACAATTGTGAATATCCTCCTTGTAACCTTAAGATATGGCAAATATACAAAGGATCCTTTCACTTTGCTACTCGTAGTGCCTCAATGAAGCATAAATGACTGACTGGGATTTATATACGAAAGCGTTAGAGACAATTATACCGCCCGAAGCAAGTGAGGCCCATTTGTCCCTGATATGATGCAGTACGGAGTGGACTCAGTCGAGCAAACGCAGTCACCACGATTGGTGACACCCGATGTTGTTATCCGCCTTCTAAATCTTACCTTACCCAAATACGAAACTCACCTGTATAACAGCTAAAAATAAAAATAGAACCTTACGAATGTTGTCGATTGTCATTTGATCAATTTGTTATTTATTTTGTTTCATGTGACATATGCTGTGAGAGGCCATGAGAGGTGCCCAAAGCAGAGAGACGGTGGAGGTGATGTGCGAAAAAAGTGTTCGGGAGTTTCGAAATGTCGCAAAATGTCGAGCCGCTGAGTTGGATAGTTTTCGGTTCGCCAACCAGGAGCAACAGAAAGAAAAGAAAGAAGAAAACGAGTAAGGTGACGACGCAAAATAATGAGAGACCGTTTTGGACCATCAAAGGTGATGGAATTATAAAACAACTGGATGACGGTGGGGAATATTTGTGACCGCGTCCAGGCTCTATTGTGTTGGGGGACAATAAAACGGTCGATTCATCGGCAAGTGCATCAATTTGCGTATGGTGAAAATTGTCATTGTAGACACAGGCACTATAGCGGTTACTTGGCTGTATCGGACACTGCGACAGCGGTACAGGTGAGTTTTCCTTGTCATCCCTCTTCACGCTTTTCTCTTTTCTTTTTACTACTATTTGACCCTGCACTTACTCTCTTTTTTGTGGTATCACCAGGTACCCCGCCCGAGTCCACTCGCTCATACAGAGCAAAGCCGGACACACGTGCTGGTAGACTGGCGCCCAATGGAATTTTATTTTTTTGTTGTCTACCCAAGCCACAGTCACGATACAGGAGAGCACGTTACGGATATAAGTCTGCTCAGATAGCTTAACATCATGAATAATATATGATGAGGTCACAACTGGAAACTTTTTAGTGGTTATAGAACAGAGATGAGCTGATAATTAAGGAAATTGTAAACTAAGATCATAAGTCGTCTATACTAGTCGTATGGCCAATTCTATATTTCCAGTTTCGCCTCTTTATTTCGGTTTCTATGACTGACTGATTGGTTATTGTAGATAGTTCAATGTTTTATGGTATTAAACGAGACAACTTTCCATGTCTCACACCCATGTCTATACAGTAGTACTGATTGATCATGTCATCTGGACAGTCCAGATCATTGAGTTTACCTGTTAAACCCCATTGTATATGCCATTGGGAGACGTGCCATTTATTTCTAGCATCAGGAATAGCATTGGTATGCGTCCTTGCATTACTCCACGATCGTTATAGTATATTGAACTTGGTTTCCAGAATCCATCTCGGTTCTAGTATGAGTTCCATCAATTTCTTCTTGATCCAAGGCCAGTTTGCTCGTTTCTCAAATTTTGCATTAATCGTAAGTGAGATTCTGGCAAGGATGACCTATATTGTTGGGTTGATGGGAGAGATACCTCGCTAATTTTTGCCTTCTCTTAGATCACCTTTCTTTGAGGTTATAACTGTCAAGCCTTTCACACCTATTGGGTTTTTGTGGGGTTGCAGCTGTAGATGAATCTCCCTTGGATATTTTGGCTGCTATATACTGTCCTGTCAAGCAGTCTTATTGTTCTTTACATTTCAATGGATTTTGTAGTTACGCACTCCATTGGTGGATGGATGTTGCAAGTTTTGTTATTGGTGTCAACTTATGATCAAAGATGTTCGGCGCAGGGCTGTTGATTTTCCCATACCTTTATATACGTTGTCCGCTCAGATGGCGCAGTGGATAAAGCTGCGGCAGTTGGAGCCGGAGGTACCGGGTAAGAATCCCGATAGGGGTAAAATAAAAATGGGATTTTTCACCATTGATCGTTTGGGCGGTGCGATCGGTGGTGTAAATGAACACATCTGGATCCCCTGTTGAGTTTAGAATCCATGGGCCATTCCATCGTCCATGCCAGTACTATCGGCTATAGTTATAGCCGTACATATAGTGGTATCACAAAGGACTGTCGCCGGTTTAAGTATGCGGTAGCCACCCAACGAAAAAAAAAGAATTATGGAAAAGAGGACAGTAGTCTTGGAGGTATTTTGTGCTATGAAATGTTAACGCATTAAGAAGATTCGGTTTTAAACCTACATTGATCTTCATTGATTGGTATTTGGTCGGAAGAATTTCAGTATTCGTCGGAATTACTCGTACACGAACATCTGACTGTAGTTTCTTTCTCACTGTTTCTGTGTGCTTCCTTATCTCGCACCCAAACAGTAGTACTGATTTCACACACGAGTGGAGCGTTCGTATCGTGGTTTTGTGTGAATGAGAAAAGAATTCTAGCCTGTATATAACATGTTGAATGTGTGGCGTTCACAAATACGACGTAAAGTCACGGCTTAATAGTAAAGTATAACAAAGAAATCGAAAAAAGATTTCGATTCAAAAACTCTGTAAAATGCAACAAACATCAAATCCGGTCGCATATGTCTGATGAGATGGATTTGATCTTTTCGATCACACAACGAGTCAATGACGTCATCAGATCGAAACCGGCCTAGCGAAAAGAATTTTACAGATCACTTATAGATGTCATACGTCTTTATCGACTGGTTGATTCAGCACCCTAGCTTGTCAATCAAAATACCACTCTGGTTGGAGTTCTGGTTTAATTCCCATCATTATCATTAGCTGTCCCGATTACAGCTAACAGCATCATTAACATTATTCTACAAAGGTATGTGTTGCTTTATTTTTATGCGTTTGTTTATGTCCTCCTCTGACCCACGTTTTTTTGGCCATTAGGAGACGAGACATTTAATTTCCGTTTCCGCAAAACATTATCCAAAACGATCAGGAACAGCATTGGTGGGTGTATGCATCAGTACCTTACTCCTCGAGTGTTAGAGTATTCTTCCCTTTATTTGCATTTATATAAGAGAAACTGGGTATCCAGCATCCCAATACATTCTTTGTATGAGTTAAATCATTTTATTTGGGATGGCCATTTCACAAATTGGCTGACATATTGCGTTCCTATATTTATCGATTTAAAAACGCGGTTGAAATCGACGAAGAGCAGATATAGTTGTCAGTTATCTTGATAAGAGCAAATTGAAGAGGTGGAAATTATTCCAAAATTCAACGCCACTAGAATCCAAGGTTCACCCCACGTGCACTTACAGATTAAAAACACCCAATCGTGATTGATGCTTGGACACCGGGCATCGAATCCGAGACTCCCGAATAACAGAGTAAGTTCTTCTTGTAGTTTCTCTTCCACGAGAGTGACTAAAGTTCGTTTCTTAACAATGCAAATAACGTAGATGATTTTGTTCAGGACGATCATTGTGAATTGTTGTTGTGTTGCGGAGAGAGATACATCACCAATTCTTGCATTTTCTTAGATCACCTTTATCTGAATATTTCGGCTATACTTTAACTTCGGCTGCTTTACTTTATTTTTGTAACTCCCACTCCATTGGTGGATGGGGTTGTTAGTTTCGTTATTGGTGTCAACTGACTATACTAGAGCTTTTCGGTGCTATGCTGTCGGTCTTCCCATACCTCAATATCTGTTTTAAATACTTGACCAGTATCATCCCTGATAGGTAACTATATACATAGAAGAATTATGGAAAACAGATAGGAAGGGTTGGAGGATTTGTTATAATCTTAGATTTCACGTATTAAGAAGATTTTGTTTAAATCCGGCCCATGTTACTAAACCTCCTGGCTCTTGATTCTCATTAATTGCGAAACTTTCACAATTTCGGAATAAAAAGGTATATCCGAGAATCATGATAAAAACTCAAAACAAAGCGTTTTCCAATCACACGATTGAGTTGACCACTTAGAAAGTGACGTTAAGGACAAAACTAACTGTAAACTTGAAAGGTTAAGTTCCATCGTTTTCGGTTGCCCAATACGGCAAGCAGACGCGTTGAAGCATGAGGAACACTGCACCCCCCAAATTAGCCTTTTTGGATATTAAAGCTTGGAGCTTTTGCATGAATCCGAGGCCATAGGTGGAGCCCGAATTCATGTGCAATGTAGCAAAACCAGATGGAAAATATTAGGTTTAAGTCACACTCAAAATACAAGTCTATCGGCGAACACATTCAATAGAGAATTAATTTGGCCACCACTAAATTTGAGTTATTTTGACTTGAGTGACCAGTTAAAGACTTGACCAACTTTTTGATCGGTATTTTCGCTAAAAATATAAATGGTCTTAAATACGCTAAGTTAATTGATTTCAGAAATCATTCATACCCTCGATCAAATAAGCTACAGCAGAATCAAGCTTTATCTGACTACACTGCTTCTCTTTTAGGGGTCAATAGGAGTTTTCAAAACGTAGTGTTAACTAAAAAATCTACACTGTCTACTCTGGAAACGGAAGCTTGATACATTTTAATAATGTAAGCGTTGCTAGATGATAGAGTTGAGTGAAATTCGCAGTTCACCTTGAACGTGTCAGAGATATAACGATAGATGCTATCTTAGCAGCTGTCAAACGTTTTACATCCATTCTGCCTAAAACTATAAAGTAATTGAAACAAAAAGTATGCCAGTAAGAAAGAAGCATCCTCAGCTATAAAGAAGGTGAGGTGGTGGCTGAAACTAACCATATAGGCTCATGCCATGTATTACGCCTATATCGTAGAAGTACGCTTATACCAGTAAAAATACCGTTCAGAGTTATTAACCAGTATCCAGTTTTAATTACTTCTCGGAGTGAGTCTATGCCGTTCATTACTTATATAGCCATCTCATAAATGACCATTACTGTTGGCTACTTATATTTCAACATGTTATTTTTCATCTCGGAATTGGGCATACACTTACCAAATCTAACAAATAAATATCATTGTTATTGGAAGTGGCCATGTCCAAATTTGTCTCACAATCGTTGAGCTGAAAAAGTAAACGAAAAGCCGATACACTCGATTCGGTTTTAGAAATGCCTTCACAGACTACTAAGTAGAACAAAAACACCATTTTATTAATTTTTGACATCTTTTATTAGAATTTGCCTATAATTTAATTTGTATGCCGGCTGCGGTCACACAGTCTTGAAAATAAATAATTTACAATAGAGATACATTTCCCGCGCTGATATCGCTTAATGATAGTAAGCTGGGTGTGCAATGGCTGGATGTGCTAGCGCACCATACCCTAATGGAGCACCATATCGGGCAATTGGAGCACCATACCCGATTTTGGCAATAGCTGGTGCGGCAACAACAGCCTTAGTCACAAGTGGCTCTTTGTGTACAACAGCGTTGAATCCATTAACTGGATCGGCTGTATAATCAACAATACGACGGGTGCCGTCTGGTTCGACGAGCGAGTATTGGCCTTGGACAACATCTCCCTCCCGCGATTCATGTTGGTTCTTCGAGTCTCCGGTGTATGCATCATTTACGGCATAACTGAAACTGTAGTGTGGATTGGCGTCGTATGGAATTGGAGCAGCTACTTTGGCGATGGCGTGACCATATCCCAATGGGGCGGCTAGTCCTACTTTGGCGACTCCAATACCTGGATATCCGTACGGCGATGCAATGGCTCGTGGGTAGCCAGCATATCCTAGCGGTGCTGGGGCGAGAATTGCGTTGGCTGCAACAACGACGGCGGCGAATACCAAATACTATATGAATAAAATTGTAAAAGTAATTAGGCAATTAAAACGTCGACAAGATTTTGTAGACTTACTTTAAATGTCATGTTAAAGCAATACTTAATGTTTATTCAAGAAAATGTGAAACTGAACTAATTTTTAAAAATTAGACAACACCCTTTTATACGAAAGTAAAATTGTTAAACGAATTAGTTGTTGTTGCTTTTTGCGATTTTTTTTTCTAGTACAGATCTACATAATATATAAGAAAATTCGCAATGGAAAGCAAAATGAAAAATAACAAAAACAATTTACAATCTCGTTTGATCTCAAAATAATGTAATAGATATTGTATAATGCTGCCGGTGATCAAGTTCATTGTGTTGCAATTATATACAGATCAGGCAATATGTGCGTGTCTTATCGCATAGCAGTTGGTTCGAATTTTGATAGTTCGAGTGCTCGGTATTGATTGGTTTTGTAACATCCGGGGAATCACAATTGTTACCACTGTGCTAGTTAAGGTACTCCAATGGCACGAGGATGCAAAGCTGACAAGAAAGAAAAAAGAGTTATCGAAACAAGTGAAAAATGGCCAGGAATGGTCGCAGAAAATACGGGGAAGCCATTCTCAGTCCTGTTGAAGTAGTGTCAAGCAAAGTACACCAATCTCTAAGAAAATTTAATGGAAACATGAATCATCTAGAAGCTGAATAATAACGCCACTGGTGGAAATAAAATTTCAGCTGATTTATTCAAAGGTAACGCACATATAACTGCACCACGTGACCTAAGGAATGCAATAACTGAAAAAGTATTTCACTTGTCACTAGCACCATAAGAGTATTAGTGATGATAATCGTTGAGCGAACATCTCGATCAACCACCCAGTCACTATGAATGGAACAGATGGACTCAGGCCATGAAGGCGTTGGACCAATCATATAAACAGTACACGAATCATCATAAAACGGTCACACAAAAGGTTTTCACCACTGTATACCTACTCCTTGAAGACTTAAAACGTGAATTTGACTCAATCAGTCGAAACGCGATCTGTTAGTTATTTTGCGAAATGAGCATGTCAAGATACCAGACGAAGTTCGAAACAAAGATCAAAATTCTTATTCTCACGAGGAGTGAGTAATATCTCCGCTAATATTTATAATCACGCTTGATAGCATCATGTGCAAACTCGACACCAGTTCCCCATATGGCATTTAATGGGAGTCACAAAAATTTGGAGAAATTTTTATACCTCTATTGCACTGTAGCAAAAACAGGCGGAACAGAATATGTTCAAAATACTTTACAGGGCTTGGATCCATCCGTCCGGTCGGAAAAAACAACGCTACGATTGTTCCATGCGTATGTAAATAAGTTCTGCTCTATGGATGTGAAACGTGCAAACACACACATTGAAACCGAAAACTCAAATCGAGATGGATATTTTACACATTGAGAAAGATTTCAAATCAACAAGGAAAGCGGAAAGTCGGCAGGCAAGCAATAACCTGAAAGAGGACGTTGCTATAGCTGAAACCCAAGTACTCGAGAAACATGGGAATATCTGAAAACAATAATCCCCAAAACAGTCAAATGATCCAGTCTTCTGAACTCTTCTAAATTGAAGATAAAGGAAAAAAACACTCGAGGGTCCCAAAATGTTTCTCCTTTCTTGCATCTTCATCTGTACCATCTACAATATACTTAGAACCTGTTTGAAATTGATAATAGTGTTCTTTATGATTTGATCAATAATAAGCTGGTAAGGGAATCCAATCCAATGTTGGTTCAAAATTGCCCTTTATTTCGTTTGTGCTTAACATGGAAGACTCAGTGAAGCAACTTCACTCACTTTGAGGTATAATTTGATTAGAATTCGGATAGAAAAGCTTACTGAGTCCCACTCAAATGGCAAGGGGCTCGCAAATTTCGCAGCCTTGAGTCTTCTTAAAACTAAAGATTACGTCATTCATATAGCATCGTTATGGAGGAAATCACTTTGCAGAACAGAGTAGTCTCCAAGCAACTATTTGCCTTATAGAGGAAATATTTACCTGAAACAGTTGAAGGAGTGGTAAGTTTGAAGTTTACTAACATTACTTACGATGATAATTTGGGAGTCGATATCAATGCGGATAAGCTAAAATTGGACGTAGTGAGTAGAAGCTTGCCGAATTCAATGTTTGCGATATACAGTATGAAGAGCTGGTTCATAGACGAAACTCTATCGGTCACGTAAATATAGGGCACAAAAGAAACACGAAACAGGTTGAAGCCCAACATAAAAATTAAATTTCAACTAATTGATAATCCGAAACAATCAACAACCCGTCGATCATTTGTCTTTGGCATTCCAAGGACCAGTTTGTTGCGAATTATGCTCAAGGACTTGAATTTACATAGAATATCCAATTAGTACAAGAGATCAAGCTAATTTTCATCAAAAATCATTTTCACGGTAAACAAGCAAAACTATCGCATTTTGGCCAAGGAGAATCCACGTGAGCCTCATGAGAAGCCGTGTAAATCTCAAGAGGCCAAGAATAAGTAGTATACTCTACGTAGTCTTCGAACGTGCATATGACTCAAGATTTAAGCGATCAAGCACCCAAGAGAAGTATCGGGATGCGCCAGAAACAAAGTGCAATACAAAGGAAAATTCTGCAACGTACGAGGAGAAAAGCAACACTGCGTTACTATATTGACATCCCCAAATCGGATTCAATGGTGACCACTAACGCGACTCAATTATCTGGACTACACAGAGATTTACCAAACAGAATGAAGGGGTTCTGTGTCAAACAAACCAAACAAATATTGTAATTGTAATCAGAGAACGCAACCGGAAATGGATTGGTCACACACTGAGAAAGACTAATTCCATTAACACGAATAGCATTGTAGATTCCACAAGGGAAGAGTCGCATGACCAGTTATGACCTGAAAGTGAACGGTGCTAACTAACGAAAAAACTCGGTTAAACTGAAAACAAGAACTGAGAGCTGAAAATAATTGCCCACCGCCCAGGTGGTGCAGTGGGTAAGGCTGTGGCAGTTGGAGCGGGAGGTATCGGGTTCGAATCCCGATAGAGGCAGGATGCAAAAGGGATTTTCACCATAATATTACGATCGGTGGTGTGAAGGAATACTACTATGACTCCCTGTTGGAGTGCAGAACTCATGGGCCGACCCATCTTCCATACCAGCACTATGTATATTGGCTTGTATGGGAGCTATGTAATGTGCAGATGGTTAGAAAAATCGGACCTATGGCCGTACGTCCTCGAATTGGCCGTAATGGCGTAAAATTGGTATATTGGCTGTATACTGACGTAAATAAGCGAACCGCGAACAAGTAGGAAGTGCCTTGAGCCCTAAACCAGATAAGAGATAAAAAAAATAAATAAAAAAGAACAATTGCCCGCGTTAGTGTCAAATGGTCTAGCCTAGACCTATAGTCAGATGGTCTAGTCTAGGAATAAACATCCAGGTGTCGTAATCAATTTCCACCTTAGTTGCAATTTCACCTATTTCATATATATTCCACTTAAACCTAATTTACTGAGGACTTGAGGCTTCCAGGTTTCAATAATCAGCTGTTCCGTTGATCCAATACCGACATTGGTATATTGTTATAGAAAACCTTCATCATTTTCAAAGCTCAACATAAATTATTGTGAGGGACAAAAACCAAGCCTACAATTTATAACTATGAGTCATTTTACAACAATGAGTTATCGTAACGAACAGAATAGGAGACATCTAATAGCTCCATGAATAATATTATATTATAGTTCAAGAAGAATATCCAAGCAAGGATGGAGCATTTGTCACCCTCGTGGCACAGTGAATAGCGTGCTCGGTTTGTAATGCGGTGGCTTGGGTTCGATTCTCGGTGCGGTGACCAAAAATTACGATTGGGTGTTTTCTAATGAGTATCAAAGCCCCCATCGAAATACTTTGAAAATTTATACAACCATTTAGCACAACCAGTTGTTCAACCATGAAGACATGTGATACTTGAACCTTCCCGAATTAGTACGCGAAATAGGTTTTAACATTCAAGAGAAGTATTATAGGTGCGGTATATAATCAAACACGCAAGGTTGATGGTACTTTTCTATCTCCAAATCAGGAATTCAATTCCTGTTATCGCGTATGCAATTTTAGAAGCTTGGTTGCCATAAAGACCCAAATGCTCTGTGGCGGGGTGGCGACCAGAATAACTCAAACAAATCGCAAATTAGCTCACGCCACACGCAATTAATAAAAAAATCGATATTTCGAGTTAAGTTCTTGTAATTCACTAGTACTGTCGCGTCACGACTGAAAGTATATTTACGAACCACACAGTGTGAACATCAAGTCCGGTAGCATATGGCTGATGAGATGGATTTGATCATTCCGATCACTCAGTCATTCAATGACGTCATCATCAGATCGCAACCGGCCTAGTGGATTATAAGAATAAGCAACTACCCGACACACCCATTCAAAACTTACATAAAGCTACACGATTCAGTAGATGCACTAATGTCTGGCAGGTCAAAAATCCAAAACACTCACCAACTCTCGTCGGTCATTGGACTTTGTCGTTCCAAAGACCATAGTTTCTTGCGAATATTAAGAGCAGCCGTTGCATCCACAAAATGTATCTGTTTTGGTGTGCCTTGTCGTCAGAAAGGCATCGTCGGCCCATATAATTTTCATTATATGAACCAGTTTGATTGACTCGACTTGGAGGTTCAACAACACGTTGTAACGCGTGAAAATATCGACAAGTTGGAAACGTTCTTCAAAAACCTTCTCAGAACCTTCCATGGGCTACTATGAGTCGCTTATTTCTATCGTTTACCGGATGTGTTTGACATGCACATGGGGTTTCTCTTGAATTAGCTGAAACCATTCTTCTGAAACTGGAGTTAAAGAACTCCAGAAATTGATCTTCTTGGTTAACGTTGAGTTGAGTATTCGAGATATTGTTTGATCACTCAATAAGCTCACTGTTGCTACTCAAGGCAAACTTTGAGCATATTGAACTGAAATATGTTGAATTAGGTTGCTAATCTTTCTGTAATTTTCTAATTGGTAGGCCCAGTTATACGATCTGATATAGTGTCGTTATAGAATGATCGACCAGAACTCAGTAGTTATAAGAGAACAAAAGGTCAAACACCTCTCAAACGGTGAAGGAATATAACCAGGAGCAATACTTTCTCAAGTAGACTGCCAACGGCGTAAGGTGGAACGTTGAAACAATGTTTAAACGCCAAAACCTCAGAAGAAATATCACCAAATGTTCGTTTTTTTTTCTTTTATTAGAATTTGCCTACTGTTAAATTTGAATATTTCTGCGGTCACACAGTCTTAAATATGAATAAAAAAATATAAATTAAATTGGAGGTTCTCAATATGACAAGTTCCTTAATGATAGTAAGCTGGATGAGCTAATCCTGGGTGTGCAAGTCCTGCATAACCGTATGGCGATGCTACTTTGGCAATTGGTGCACCATATCCCAAACCTAAACCACCATAACCGATTTTAGCGATGGCTGGAGCAGCAACTATTGCCTTGCCGACAAGTGGTTCTTTGTGTACAACAGCGTTGAATCCGTTAACTGGGTCAGCGGTATAATCAACAGTACGGCGGGTACCGTCTGGTTCGGTGAGCGAATATTGTCCTTGTACAACATCTCCGCTACGTGATTCATGTTGATTCTTTGAGTCTCCGGTGCTGGCATCATTAATATCATAACTGAAACTGTATTGTGGATTTGCGTCGTATTCAACTGGAGCGGCAACTTTAGCGATGGCATGGCCATAGCCTAATGGGGCGGCAACTCCTACTTTAGCAATGCCACCGTATCCTGGATATCCATATGGAGCTGCAACAGCTCCTACTCTTGGGTATCCCGCATATCCTAGCGGTGCTGGGGCGAGAATTGCGTTGGCTGCGACAACGACGGTGGCGAACACTAAGAACTATATAATAAATAAGACATTATCAACACTTTTATATATTAGACAGTTCATGCAGTTAACTTACTTTAAATGCCATTTTGAAACAATCCCAATGTTTACTCTTCGAATAATCAAATTGAATTGACTTTTCTAGATTGAACAACACCCTTTTATACCAAAGCAAAATTGTTGGCATTTTACATTACAATATAAGATCAGAAAAGAAAATTAGCAAAAATATAACAACAACAATAACATCTTAGTTGATCTCAGATATTGTGTTATGTCACCGATCAAGTTCATATATACGTAAGACTTTCATTCGTTGGTGTAATTAGATTCAATTATAAATCGTGTGTTAGTGTGACTATAAATGTCTCTACGGCCATGAAGCGATATAGGGTTTGTAATCTAATTTTTTAACTTAATTTGGATCCGTAGGCAATCGTTTAGGTTAATTGCTCGAGCACGAGTTTATGTGCTTGAAATAAATTTTAAATTGATGTCAGTTTGATCGATCATTTTGATATTTATTCGAGGTTTGGTCACAACACTGTCGAGTGAATGTGTGTTTCATATTTAGCATGAACTATAAGATGCATCTTCTCCTCTTCAACGCAAGTCTCGACGATCTGTTTCACAACTTTTGATGTAACTCGAATCCATCAAACCAGATTTGAAGAGACGGTTTAAATAATGATACAAGAGGATAAAGATGGATTGATCATCCAGAAAGGTTATGTAAACAGTTTTTAGGACTGCATAAACGATTATCTATCAAGGTCAAATGGGTTCGAGGTGGTAGTTGCCCTGCTTACGTAATACAAATACAAGGCACGAGTATCTCTTTGAGTATTGCTAAATATAGTCAGGAGAAGGGGTCGTACACCTGAATTTGTCCTTTTATGAACACGCTAATTAGTAACTGGCATCTATATCTGATGATGTTTGACAGTCTGATAATATGAATATCAGATTTATCTAGATGGTATAAAAATCCAACTACAACACATAAAACAAGAGTTACTTGGGCACTGGAGACACTTAGGACAAAAAATAAGAATACTTTTCAAGAGGACTGCAACGAAGGGTATAGAGTGAATATAACGCAGCCTTTACGTAAAACAACCTCAAAATAAAACGATCTAAAAGAGCTATATGGAGGCATTCCTGTGAGGGAGTCTATTAGTTGTTCCCAGCAGCCAGACTGGAAAAGATACTTTCATAAATTATACTAGGGATAAAAACCTCTTTCAGAAGGAGGATAGAAGCTTTACTCCGAGCTAAGAGGAAACTGATATATCAAGCCAGTGACATCAAGCTAATCAGACTACAGTATGACCAATTTAATGATGTAAACAAAGAACCTCATAAGTCCAGCGGAAAAAAAATTTAAACTGAAAAATGTCAGATGGACATAAAACTCATTCAAGACCTTCAAATCACCTTAATAGTCAGCTGAACCTCTCATTACATCCCTAGTATGTAAGAGAAAGTTATCGATTGTATACTTTAGACCAGACACGGTTACGTCCCGAAGCCAACCCAAGGTGTATAGGTCAATTAGTCGTACCTCGATTGTTTTCAAGGTATGGAGAAGGTGTTAAATCAACCAGGGTGCAGCCAGAAACTCCACATTTATTGACATCATCATTAGGGGGCTTTTAATAACACCTTTCACGACTCCATTCATAGAAGAGAAGATGCGAAAGAGCACGGTGAGACTAGCAATCAGAAAATTTTGACAATGTATTAGGTTTAGGTTTGAATCTCATTTATTTGAGATTTGGCGACACCACTTTGGTGGTGAAACTTGAATAGTACATCTGCAACACCATGCGCCCTCTTCTCTTTCTATTTGAGACAGTTCGATGTTATTTTTAAATCTGGCCAAAGAAACCTCGAAGATAGTTGAATTCATCACACCAGAATAGAAAAAAATAGTTGAGATAATTCAGCGAATTGGACCAAAGAAGGCAAACATAGTTTCATCTTCAAAAAAGGTGATGTAAGCAGTTAAAACAGTTGCAAATAGAGAAAGGCATAGGCTTTATCATCGTAATATCTAGATGTTGAAAATAGTCAGGTAGTTAACAAGGGGAGTACTCCTATCTTATAGCTAATACTATTGTGGAAACAGTTTAAGACCTACCACTAACTTGTCCTACTATAGTCACGCTTATTATAACTTTCATGGATCTGATGACGCTTCGTCTGATTTGATCTATAATCATAAAAATCCCGCTACAACACAAGAAATGATAGTTCTCAGATCAACGAATTAGGACCTAACCTCTAAATTAAGGATATGAAAGGTAGATCTCTGAGTTATTACAAGGACTCAAATCTTATTATACACTCAGAACAGGTGCGTGTGTGAAAAAAAAGTGCATGAAAAGGATTCTGTGGCGGAATATGGCACATATTTCATTTCAATAGGGCTAAACGCAACGAAGATTATGGTAAATATGAAGGAGATTTCACAAAAAACCTCAAATGAAGACAGTCTTAGAGATCTACATTAAGAACCTCCTGTGAGATAATCCAAGAACTGCCTTTATGCAGGAGTCAAACTGCAAATGGTACTACCATAGGATTAGACCAACGTATAAAGCCTACTTTAAAAATAGCATGGAAGCTTTACTGAGATCAGAGATTATAACTATATACACAGTCAATCAGACTACAGGACCAATTTAACAGGCTTTCAAGCTCATAATATGATACAGAGTCGGTCAGGAAATTTTTTAAAAACGAAGGTATCATATGAGCTAATACCCAACCCAAGACATACAGACCAATCAACATTACCTCATTTTTCTTGAAAACTATGGAGAAGGTGTAGTATTAATATTTACATAAAGGAGTGAGTTTCTCTTCAGGAATCCAACCATAAGAACCATTTTGCTTACGAGGCTGCTAAATATTCCTTGACTCTATTGATAGAGCACCAGATGATTTTTAAGAGTAGCTTTGATGAAACTCTCTGTTCAAAAAAGCCAACGACAGTATGGCAATGGTGCATACAGGTGAAGTACAATGCAGCTGCTTAAGGTTTAGAATGGCATTCAATGATTAATTTTCCAAATAAGTCAAAAATCAAGATGTACTCTTAGACTAAAAACTGAAGGAATCAACACACCACCAAGTCACAGGAATAGTTTAAGAAAAAAGGTCTAAAGAGTGAAAAAATTTTTAATCTTTCGGACAGCCAAGTAGCCTTACAGGCAATAAGAAAATGAACCTGCGAGTCAGAGTTGATTGGGGACTGTTTAAACCTAATATAGTGCAAACCAAGAATAACATAACTTTTATGTGAGTGCCAGGTATGCTGGGATGAACCCACTGATGGCTTGATCAAGCCACTGTAGTAATCTCTTTTATCTGACTGGATTTGTTCTGTGAGTCCATAAGAGGACAGTTTAGTGGAGTTTATAGTGGAGCGCTAGCAGGTTTTAAAATGAACTTTCGAAACGAATAGTCTGTTGCTTGGTGGATATTATCAAAGAGCTCCTAGCTCTCCTCAAACTAGAGTTGATCCTATTCAATGGTCTATCAGAGGTTTGAAGATAACTCGTGTGCGTCCAAAGGTTGTCATATGTGCTTTTCGGAAGTGGAATCTAAAGATTTCATGTGCCAATAATAATCATCAATGGTGTAGGTTTTATGAAATTCTTGAAAATAGACTAAACAGCTAGCTTTGAAAGGAACAAAGCACAAAATATATTTTAAGTTTCGATGTTCTGCCACTCAACGCCCACATTTCTCAGTCTATATATAATAATGATAATGCACGTTTGAGCACAAGTGTTTGACGGTCACCAAATTTTTATTCACCAGATGTCTGTCTCTGATTTTCTTTTTACAACCCTTTGCGGACTAAATACCGTTTAGCATTTAACGAGAAGGGGATATTTTACTTGACAATTTCCCAAAATCATAAACGGGACTAAAACATATTGAAACTGTCTTCATACTTTTAAGAAAGATAATAAGTATGCTGCTGTGACTCTTTGTAAGTTCAGTATAGTTTACTCTCAGAGAAGTAAACTAAATGAGAGCGTTGTTTGACGGATTATGGAGTGTCAATTAAAATTCATGAATATAGAAGAGATCGAATTCGATCTTTACCTGTTCACTGTTGGATATCGTTCAACCGGTTTCGAGACATATGCCAGTAAGTAGCAAACTTTTGTGTTAGGACAACTGGTAAGCATGGCTACAATATGTAAAAGCTCACTGGTTAGGGTATTTAGGTCTTGTCTTCTTTTATTTATTGAATTTCACCAATGTTACCAGTGTGTATCATTTGAGGCGACTTAAGCTAGTTAGTTCACAAAACCAAGAATTTAATAATTTTTTGGTTCATTCCGCGTGAGGTGAGAGAAGAAGGCGCCTTTGATACACATAATTATAGCAAACTTATAGCGGGGCTACTTCTAACCCTCTAAGAAATAAAAGTATTAGATATTAGATTTTTACATTATATCTTTTATTAGAATTTGCAATAAATTTTGATTTGTTTTGATCTCTGCGCGGTCACACAGTCTTAAATATTAATAACAAATGTTGCTTTACGAGGTACTTAATTCAATCGAACGACAAAATTTTAATGATAATAAGCTGGATGGGCTAATCCTGGATGTGCAAGTCCTGCATAACCGTATGGCGATGCTACTTTGGCAATTGGTGCACCATATCCCAAACCTAAACCACCATAACCGATTTTGGCAATGGCTGGAGCGGCAACAACAGCTTTGGTTACAAGTGGTTCTTTGTGTACAACAGCGTTGAAACCATTAACTGGATCGGCTGTATAGTCAACAATACGACGGGTACCGTCTGGTTCGACGAGTGAGTATTGGCCTTGGACAACATCTCCGCTACGTGATTCATGTTGATTTTTCGAGTCTCCAGTGATGGCATCTTGAACATCGTAGCTATAACTGTATTGTGGATTTGAATCGTATTCAACTGGGGCGGCTACTTTGGCGATGGCATGGCCATAGCCTAATGGGGCGGCAACTCCTACTTTAGCAATGCCACCGTATCCTGGATATCCATATGGAGCTGCAACAGCTCCTACTCTTGGGTATCCCGCATATCCTAGCGGTGCTGGGGCGAGAATTGCGTTGGCTGCGACAACGACGGCGGCGAATACTAAATACTGGAAATATATTTGATAGGATTATAAAAATTTTACAGTCCAGTTTATGTATAGAACTTACTTTGAATGCCATTTTAATGCAATTGCAATGTTACTTGTACGAACAATTAGATTGAATTAATTTATAAAAATTGGACAACACCCTTTTATACGCAAAAGTTCAACTCTTTAAATGTTGTTGCTCTTTATTTCGTCTAATATCAAAACTACAAGAAAATCGACACACAAAACAACAACTACACACAGCATAAAATCTTGATCTCATAATAAGACTGTATACATAATATATGAAATCCGATCAAGTTCATTTATTGTTAAGACTTTTACTTTTCCTTCATACAAGATCAATATAATTGCATGCTGCAGCGCATATGGAAATGGAAATGCAATCGATATAAATTGCGGCCTATAAATTTAGACTAAAATTTGAATAAATTACATGGAATGTACCAACCGCGAGCACAAAGTGTGTTACATAATAAAAAATAAAAAAATCTGTCATTAATAAAATATTTTTTATAGGCGTAGTCCCAGTGCGCGTTTTGTGCACCTTTTTTGCTATAGCACGAGTACATATGCACCCATGATTAATTGGTTTATCGTTCAAATTTCCAATTCAACTTTGATAAGCATTGACACTATTTGAACGCGACGACGGATACACTTTCTAAAATACCGGATTAGATTGATCGGACAGTAACCGAACTAAGTGGTCGACTAAGTGGATTGTTTGTGTGTGTGTGTATAAGGTGCGAAACTTATCACTAAACTTTGTACCAACATACCTAATGTTAATTATGGTATCGTTCGCTCATATAGGCGTACGATTTAAAGACACAAAAGTGAATGTCTTTTTACAATTTATTATCATTCGAGAAATAGCAACAAAAAATGGTAAATTTGTAATTTAGACTTTGTTGCGATGGAGTCACGAAAATTAGATTTTCCAGCATACAATATGTATATGTCGACACATAAGTCGATATGGCAAATAAATCGATATTTTCTTAGAAATACTTTTACACAACACTGTACACACATTGTAATTTTTCAATTGGACTTGACAGTTGACCTACTCAACGACTTTATATATGAAAATCCTGTTTGGTATACCTCTGCTTCGTATACACACATTATGGCACATATACGGAAAGAAGAAGGCAAAACAAATACCACAAAAATCAATAAAAAATTTCCATTTTATTATCTCACCTTAAAATTTTCACATAATTTGCATATTTTCCTCTCGCATCTGTACCACGTTCCTGATGTACCAAAAATCTCGACCACTGCAACAACAAAATATTTTTAATTTAAATAATTAAAAATTGTGGTCATTGAATCTTTTATCAATTTATTGTGTTTAATGTATACTCTCCATGGTGTGTACGAGGGTGAAGTGATGTGACAAAGCGATAACATTTTTTGTGGTTTAAACTGGAAAGTTTATCTACATGTTATAAAATGATACTAACGACATCTAGGTATAAATGTAAATCGAAAATGTAAATGTATTTGCGACGTCTAGATGTCGTTAGTATCGCTCCTCACAATTTGTTTTAAGTGGAGCCAACCCAGATCTTTTAAACTTGGAGGTTTGTGAGGGACCTCACACTTTGTTTTTTCAAAGATATGGGCAGGTGCTTTTAATAACTCGGCAAGTTTAAATCAAGGTCTATACAAAAGCTCACTAGCGTTAATCGAATTATGAATTGAACACTGTACAGCTGATTTGTATTACTCTCTGCAAGACAGTCCTCACAAACAACTTCCTGAGTCAAACAGTTGTAGGTGGCAAACCTTAATGTTTTATCAAAGTTCGTGAAACAGATTTGGCCAAAGGATGTCATAAAAATAAAGAGGTGCTCTCCTCCCTAGATAGATCTGTAAAGCGAGTAGGGGTAGAGCTTTTTATAGTTTGAAAAGCATTTGAGTGACTTGTAATTCGAGTTGTTGTTGGTTTAATTCGCTCGACCGGTTTCTGATGATGACGTAATTACATGACTGTGATCGAAAAGATCAAATCCATCTCATCAGGCTACCGGACTTGATGTTTGTACTGTGCGATTCGATATTTGGACGTTCAGTCGTGATGCGACTGTGCTAGCGAATTACAAGAACTTTACTCGAACTGTCGATTTAATTGATTGTGGCGTGATGATAATTGTATTTGCAAATTATTTCAGTTACTCTGAAAGCCACAGATCATAGTTAAGATAATGTATTCCGAAACTATAGAGTTCATTCAACTGAATGGTTCAAAAATTCTGCCTTGTTATACATTTTTCTTTTCCCTATAATAGCATCAACCGTATTGCATCGATGCATGCAATACAATTGGTGCTATTATATGCTATGATGCTATTATAAATATATATATATATATATATATATATATATATATATATATATATATATATATATTATATATATATATCTATATATATATATATATATATATATATATATATATATATATATATATATATATATATATATATATATATATATATATATAATATATATATGTATATATATCTATATATATATATATATATATATATATATATATATATATATATATATATATATATATATCTATATCTATATATATATATATATATATATATATATATATATATATATATATATATATATATATATATATATATATATATAGATATGACTGGTGAGTCGTTATGATGCTCGGCGTTCCATATCGAGATATCAATGTAGACAGAAGTGCTTTTGAAACCGTTTCTGCAGTTATGTCGGGTAGATGATTGTCAAACAATAGCGATTACCCTGGCAAAGTGGAAGCGGTCCAATTAAATCAACGTTTATATGTGAGAATCGGTTATCTGGACATCTGATGTTTGCCAATGGTCTACGGATGTGACGTAGAACCTTGTTTCGCTGACATTCAAAGCAATGCTTGACATAATTTGCAATACATTTTGTTCATGTTCGGCCAAATATATCGTTCAGTGACTAAATTTATGGTAGCACGCACCTCGGGATGAGCCATTTGATGTATCATCTGAGTGACATTTCTTCTAAATCTAGATGTGATATAAGGACGAACGTTATGAATTAAATGAACCTTGTAATAATTAAATGTTTCAGATTTAAATTGGTTTTTATGGTACCATTTAAAATTGCTTGAAGCTCGTTATCGTAGTCTTATTGGTTGATTTGTTGAATTCGTGAAAATAAATCAGCTGCTACGTTTACGTTTCCACTGACGTTGTTTGTCAGTGGTAAACTGACCAATAAAGTCAAGATGACGTTTTTGACGAGGTGAAGATTTCTCCATCTTCTGTTTAAATGCGAATGTCAACAGCTTATGATCCGTGAACAATATAAATATTCTTGTCTCTAGCATATATCGGAAATGTTTAACGTCTAGATATGCACCTGTCATACGTGCTATAATTGCTTTGTGCACTGGTGAATTTTTTTGAAAAAATCCCGATGGCTGAAAAATTCCATTTACTTCTTGGTGCAATGCAGCCCCCACTGCATAATCAGATGCGTCAACATAAAGTGCTAGACGTGCATTATGAGAAGGAAATGCCATAGGTACGTTGCGTTAACCAAAACATCTCGACAATTTTCGAATGCTCCATCGGTTTCTGTTGACCATTTAAGCAGTGTCTTATCATTCTTTTTGTTTCCAATGATCATTGACTGCAATTGTCGCTGACTTTCTGCTGCATTGGGCAGAAATTTACGATAAAAGTTGATAACAGCAAGGACATTTTTAAGATCTTTCGCTATAGTTGGTTTTGCAATTTTTTTAATTGCTTCTACCTTTACCGGTAAGGGATACATTCCCTGTGGCGTAATCAGATGTCCAAGAAACTTAATTTCACATTTAACAAACTCGTATCGACGTAATCTTTCGAACATGATAAGGAGATGTTGTTGATGTTCAATTATATCTGTTGAGGCGATGAGTAAATCATCGAGGTACAGGAAGACGAACTCGAGACCTCTTAACTCCTCATGCATGAACCGTTGGAACGTCTGTGGAGCGTTACATAAGCCGAACGTCATGGTGGTGAACTCAAAGAGTCCGAAAGGTGTGGTTATACCTGTTTTTGGAATGTCATCTAGATTGATACGGACTTGATGAAATGCTTTTTGTAGATCTATCTTTGAAAAGATTTTCTTACCGAACAAATTTGCAGTAAAATCCTGAATGAAGGGTATCGGATAGCGGTCACGTACGGTTTGAGCATTTAAACCACGGTAGTCACCACATGGACGCCATGATCCATCTGGTTTAATGGACTAGAGCAGTTGCTTGCAGATGGGCGACATTTTCCCTGCTTCGTCAGAAATTCGATTCCAGCCTTTGCAGCAGCCAATTTTACGGGATCCAGGCGTCTTGGACGTGCGAATGCTGGTTGGCCAGATCAGCTTTATTTGCGCTAGACGTGTTAAATTCGTTGAATTCATGTAAAAGTTCTGCAAACATGTTGCTTCTGTCGAAAGTTTTTAGTGACGAAATATTGAGCTGTCGATTTATGCATTTCACTTCTAACTTAGTTTCGCGATCTATCAGCTTTTCCCGTTTTAAATCTATGAGTAAATCATAGTATGAGATGAAGTCGGATCCTAATATAGGCGTTTGAACATCAGTAATAAGAAATTCCTAATCATATGGCCGTCTCAATCCTAAGTCTAGTTGGAGCCTAATTGTACCATAGGTATTTATAGATGAGCCGTTTGCAGTATATAGTTTCATTGAACTAGGCGTTAATATTTTATATAGTGGTAAAACTGATACATCAGCGCCGGTGTCAATAAGAAATATAAATATATATATATATATATATATATATATATATATATATATATATATATATATATATATATATATATATATATATATATATATATATATATATATTACTCCGGAAAGTGATCTATATTCTGAAAATTAATCTATTGACTAAACTCTTTGGCTACCACACACTGGAAGCACTAGATAATAATGTTAGCACCACCGCATTTTACATGGAAGATTGAATTTTGAGGCATAAAGCTCAATATTTTTTAAAAGCTCTTTTCCATTGCTATCCAATGGCACAATGTGCACCAATACGTATTGATGGTGCGTGAAGTAAATCTTCTAAAAATTAGGTATCTCGTCCAACAACCAATGTATTTGCACCGTATGCATGTAATAGAATTTCAAACTGAGTAATAAGCTGTCACGCAAAAACAAAGAAAAGCTCAAGTCAGTGAAGGTTATGTGTTGAAAAGGTTCGATGGTGATACTGTGCACACGATGAGATGAAAAGGTGCCTAATGAGATCACAAGCATGATAAAAGTATTTTGCAATATTATGGATGGAACTGAGAATTTCAAATCCAGCCACCGTATCAAGCTTACCATTTGCAGATGTACAATCAGCCATATCAGTTTTTTCTTTCGGGGACTGCACTCGTTTTAAACCAGATGATTTTGGTATATTTTGAGTTAATTTTGGTTTGTCATTTTTGGATTCAATATGCTTTGTCCAGGTATGGACAAGCATGATATTACCACTGGCAAACATTATATGAATCAATTGGTTTTTGATCACATTAGTTCTTTGTTTTGTGTATGGTTTTTCTGGGGTTTTGATAGGTCATGGGGTAAAAGTAATTTATGTTAGAAAATACTCTGACTCTAGACGTCCCTCTTAATTTTTTTTATAAAATGGTCGGGTTATATCCAACATATAAGAACACAATAATAGTTATGATTTATGAGATAACTCTATGAACTTTGGACCAAAACACTTTTAACTTATTCGCAGCACTTTTTTAAAGCCCTGCCTTATACAGGAACCCAATTAAGTACATACGCCTTTTGGTTTGATTAGCTACACTATCTTCATATTTCATTATTTCATGCCAGCCTATATAGCCCATAAATTAAGAATCGATCGGTTCTTGACTTGCACAGTAGAAAAGGAGGCAAAGATGCTTTGATTCACAACCACGTTTAAAATCAAATCATGAATAACTATTTTGGCCTTAAGACCCTTTTCGAATTTGAACCGATATCGGTCACTTCAAAATAAACGTGAAGGTTGTTTGAGCTACAATTAAATGGTTGTAGCTAAAACAACTTTCATGACCATGTTAAGGCGACAGGTACCAAAGTGTACCACCACACTCTCTCATTTTTATTAAAACAAATCTCAGATTTTTTACTATTCTATAGTCTCGACTGGTAGCAGATCGAACTCTGAATTTTTTTTATCCCATTTCCAATTCTTTTGTGACAAATGGTTGTGCCATAAAATTTTTGGTTTGACAGATCTACACAGTAAACTGTTTTGCAAGTTCATTGCGTCTGCAACTTCCCGCCAACTCTATTCAACCTATATACGAGTGAGATACACCGCCTCAGTACTGAAAACCAAATTCGCAATTTGCAGACCATTTTGTTGCAATAGGAAATGGAAGAAACATTGATGCGGCAAACAGCGCAAAAGGGGGTAGATGAGTGAAAGTGCTTAATTCGAGAGTAAACACTAATAAGTATGCCTATATGTGTTTTAGAACGAATGTTATAAATTTAAACATTAAGGTAGACAGTAAGAAAAACATGTACACACGTACAGGTATTTGGGCATTTGGATTGATCGACGCTAAAGTTAAGTGGATTGCTCACTCAAGTGTAACTGGTACGTTAAGATTGGCACTTTTTTCCTCCCAATTCAGATAGGGTATTAGAGTGAATGGAAGTGGTCCATACTCTGTAATGGGTAATTCTACGCCAGTACATACTGTGGTCTGAAATGGGTGATTGCTCTCTTTATATTACAAGAGAGAGTGGATCGTAGTGAAAGAAACGGTGAGAATGATTACAAGGAATAATGAGTTTTGGAATGAAATGGTTGTTACGCTTCAAAGTGTACAAACTCACATATAGATCCAGCATTGTATTTTTGCATATATGGATATATTTTTGAGCCTATAATTTGAGTCAAAGTACCCATTTCTATAACGAGCTCAAAGGAGACGTAAGAGTGTTGAAAACAATCGAGTGAATCAGACTGAACCATGAAAATTGGAAAGAGTGCTTGTGGACACATCGATTAAGTGAGGACACAGATTTAGTGTTGTGGAGGATTTTGAACATCTGATAATATTTCAGCATCCTCCGCAATTCAAATAATCTAGCTAGACTAATAAGTGAGGGAGGTTTTCTAATAAGGCTTATAATTGAGGGAGGAATGGTTGACACCCTTAAATCAAAAAAAAAGTGATCTAAACATCCAGTCATCTTTCAATTCCCAAGGCACATCTAAGTGGTTTGGATTTGGATGATAATCCAATTGCTCGATGTTAATTCGATGTCGACATTCTAGTTTGAATCATTGTGCAAATTGGTTATATTTGTTTGAACGAAGGAGGTGTTGTACTGTCAAAATTATGTCACACTTAAGAAAACTACTGTATTGGTACTAAGCTTTATTATGTTGGTGAACCACTTGAAACCGCCTCCTAACATTCCAGAAAACTGTCATGAAACTCTCTAATGGACCACTTTCCTTATTTAACTCTCTAATGGACCACTTTCCTTATAACGAATAGCCAGCCATAACGACATGGCATATTAATCCAGCAAAATCTTGATAAAGCTTTTATTATAAAATTCCAATAAATCTGCTCTTAAAACTGTATACACAATTTAACTCATACCATAGTGAGCTTTAAAGCTCCAAACTTGAGATTCAATTGTTTTACCCTTGTTGTTGCACAGGCACCCAAAATACGATTATCTCGAAAATAAAATTATTCAAATCGTTGTGTAATCCAATAAATAGATTCAGAAAAATGTGTCGTTAGTGTTTTTGGTAAATAAATTACGGATTTAAAAGCCCAAAAATGCCCTCTTCAAAGAAGCTTTTTTTTCGGTGCTGTATACCAAATTGTTTTCGTGCTTTAATCGAATTAATAAAACATGGAAAATCAATAATTTTCTATTTTATTTTTGTTTTTATATACAGATGTAACGTTTTTTTTAGGGTGGACACATCGGCCCATCCCATTATGCAAGGGAATGGAAAAATGAGAGAGCAAAAAAAACAATTTAATCCGATTTTCCTGAAAAACAAATAAAATCCTAATAAAATAACAATTTTATTATTGTTTCGAATGTACGTGTATGTGTGTGTGTGTGAGTTTGTGTATCTGGTCGAGTCCATTTGAATTTTTCGCCCGAGAGATGATAATCAGAAATGGTGAATGCGAGCGTATTTTTCCGTTTTGGATTGATGGTACATCCTATATAGGCAAATATTTACGGGATTACAGGTGGAAGATTAATTGTTGCATGTTTAACATGTTTCCAACAGTCGGGATAATCCTTATGATTTGTTTTTTTGTGATGATATTTCGAATCAGACAGATTTAATTGTATTTTCGAGTAATCAGTCTGCGACTCGACACGACCCAAATCCAACCCAACCAATTATGGATTTTCTTATATTTAAATCGTTTTATTTCGATTCGACTTATTTGTAACTTCCGAAGACAAATATAATGAAAGTGTCACGTTCTATATGAAATGGCGACAGACATTAAGTCTGTGGAAAGCAAACAAATATTTATTGGGGCAACAATAACCTTGACGGCGATAAGCAAACATCTTTTACAGTATCCTTGTGTTTTTTTATTTAAGACGATGACGCGATGAAAACGACGTCGACGCTCAAATTGTGATTGAGATAAAATTTATAACCAAACCAATTTGTGGTGAAACGATTTTCTTTTTAATTTTAGTGAACAAATAAGGTCGTCACGATTTATTTTGATTGTAATTTACACTTTGGTCGAAAATTGGCCCCTCACAGCAATTTGGTTATAATTTAGCTGCGCGAAGCCATAAAATTATACACGAGATGGAACCGTTCAAAACAACAACTTGTTATAAAAAAAACATAATTTCCAACTACTTAAGATCATCATCACGATGATCATTTCGATAAAATTTTTTTTTATGATTACAGTGATTTAAAATGCCAAGCGCTGGTATACATAAATAATAAGACTCGAGCACAATTATTTTTGATGGTTTTGTGATGATGGTAAGTCGAACGAAATAACTGTTCGATGATTATGTAATTCGATTATAAAGTACAAGAAACTGATGGTAAGATACAATATAATCGTTTTTAACTTCTCACCCTATAGTAGTTTTCATGAGAAAGTTACAAAATTGTTGTCAAAATAATCACTTACGATTCCTTTGTGTTTGTGCGATCGATCAGTCAGCCAATCACCGTAACATTATATGGTTTGCTTCAAAGAGGGCTGTTTAATTGTACGGCTGCGGTATATTTTCTGCTTCGTTACGTTATTAAATAAATTTTTTGTGACACATTCCTTAGACGTATATTGGGTTGAATAAAAAGTTGTGGTTATGTATTACCCTATGTAGGCCAAACAGATATCCAACAGAACCGTGAACCGGTTTAAATATAAATATTTTCTATTACACTCGAAAATAACAGCCAGTGTGACGATGGAACACAGCTCATTGACGAAACACGAACACTTCAAAATGAGGGTTTTATTAAATACAAAATCATTAGTCTTAAACGGGACAAAACGTTTTGTTTGGCAGACTCGTTCGATAGAGCTTAAAGCTTCAACGAACCAATTTTGAAATTGAGCTAAATATCGATCTAGATTTTTTCAATAAAAAAGTACTCCCTTAAGGTCGACATGCTTAAATTCTTTTCGACAAGAGTGTGTGGAATTTTAGTGATAATCGGATTTGATGGAAATTTTTCATCCCAGATAATATTACTCATCTCATGATCTAGGTGATAAAAATAAACTGAGACTATTCAATTTAGATAGAACGTTCAATACATGGGTTGGTTGAAAAAATTGAATTTATCGGCCATTCATAGACATTGTGTTTGGGGCCTGCATATACTTAAACTAACATCTGCTTTGCTCAACATAATTCGTTCATCTATATTATATGTCATTGGGGAAACAGAGATATCAATCAATTTAAGGCAACCAATATTATTCCTGCCAATAATTACTTCTTTCAAAAATCAGTATATAGCTTATAGCAGAAACTGGAAAGCTTAGCCAAAGCTTTTAGTACAAAGTGATGTAAAGGAAAATTTTTCCAATTTCGAACTTTTATAGCAAGAGGTGACTACAACGCCAAACATATTCAATGGGGTTCGAGATTTATTTCTACGAAAAGAAAATAACTGTGGGACTATATACAGAATGAAAAGATGGATTAGATATCTTCTGGCCACCCAACATACTGGCCAACTGACAGGCAAAAAATCCCCGATTTACTTGACTTTTGTGTAACAAAGGGTTTACCTAGAACAGTAGTAAAGGCCGAAACGTGCTACGATTTGTCTTCTGATCACTCTCCGGTATTATTAACTCTTAACACGCAAGTTCTAACACTGGCGCCATCTAGATTTTAAACTAATCAAGATACTAATGGCTAATCAAGATACTCAATTTAAGTCTACAATAACCTGGAAGTGTTCGTAAAAATATGCCTTTAAAGACAAACTATGAAATTGACGTAGCAGTTCAACAACAAACTAGTATTCTACAACAAGCTGCTAATGTCGCTACCCCGATTAACGCTACGCAGATCAAGTCTGCTAATTTTAAGAAACGTAAATTTTCTCCGAATATTCAACAGCTATTAATGACAAAACGCTCAATCCGCAGGCAATGACAGCTTCACAGGACACCTACCCTTAAATCAAGGTTACAAAAAGCAATTAACATGACGAAGAGCTTTAACAATACTTCAAGGGACTCACAGCTAAAGAAGCAACGGATTGTTCCATAATGGAAAACTATACACGTAAGCTGAAACGACCAACACTCTCATTCCCTCCAATACGGCTCTCTGACGGAAGCTGGGCAAGAAGTGATGTAGATTAAGTGATGTAGCAAATGTATTTGCTAAACTCCTTAGCTAAGTGCTGAAACCTAACGAGCAAGTTGAAAATCAATAAAGTCTAATGAATTTTGCAAAAGTAAGCCAACCAAATACAAGTTGCGCAATGTCAAACCAACGATCAAGGACAACATAGATGTAAAAAAGGCACCTGGACATGATATGTTAAGTGGAAAAATGATGTCAATTCTACCGGATAAAAGTATCAAACTAATATAATAACTTATATATTCAATGCTATAATGAACACAGGTCATTATCCAGAAATCTGGAAAACTTTAGTTATTATAATGATTCCAAAACCTGGGAAAGATGAAACAAAAGTTAACTCATATCACCCAATTAGGTTTTTACCAACTCTCTCAAAGCTTTTCGAAAAAATGCTCATGCAAAAACTTAAGCCAATTTTGAACCGGATCATCAAATCATACCGGATCATCAATTTGGATTAAGAGAAGAACACGAAACCGTGGAACAAGTTCTCAGAGTCGTATCTGAAATCAGGAACTCCCTTGAACAAAAAAAATACTACTCTGCAGCGTTCCTAGATTTCTACATAAAATTAAAGCACAATTACCGTCAAGTTTCTGTAAAATTATTGAAAAGTTTTTGGTGAAATAAAACACCGCATCCACAGATTTATATCATATTTATGCAGGAAAACCTCAAGGCAGTGTACTGGGGCCAGTGTGGTACTTGATCTATACAGCAGACTTACCAACATCAAATTTCTTGAAAGTCTCTACTTACGCGGATGATACTGCAATCCTGCAAATGAAATTGTGTCCAATTATTTTTAGGATTCGTACGTCTCTTTTGAGTTCCTCATAGAACGGTGTTCTCCAAAGAGTAGTGCATAAATCTCTGTACTTCTTTCCTTTTATTGAACATCTACCATAATATTCACAACCTTATTTACTCTACAGATTAATCTGAATCATTCGAAGTACATCACATATATCCTTTTTTATACGTCTTTACAAATTCATTCACTGTACTCTTCTTAGCTAACATATCTGCTCTTTCAATCCCTTCGATCTGACGATGTGACGGTACCCATTGTATTGTCATGCCACACTGACAGATACGAACACATTCCGATTAATTAAACTTTTATTGTACAGATGCTTTTAAAAACCATTATACAGATGCTAGTGCTTTCACACTAGTATCTGTATAAATCATAACGTGCTGCGAATGCTGTTGCCCGATTTTCTCAAACATAATTTTAGCGATAACATTCCCTTATTGAATTCATCCATGTCCATGTTCACAATAAAGTTGCTATGAGAGGGAAGCGGACCGGCATTATATACCCTCAAACTAGACTCAAAAATATATCCATACATGCAAATACAATGCCGGATCTATATGTGGGTTTGAACACTTTGAAGCCTTAGAACCATCACCTTTCAAAACTCTTTTTTCCGTGTAATCATTCTCATCGTCTATTTCACTATGATCCACTCTCTCTTGTAATAAAGACGTCAATCACTCATATCAGACCACAGAGTATGTATCGGTGTAAAATGAATTGCACCTAATATCACTCTGGCACACGCATTCTCAACTTTCATAAATTGGCTAAACGTCCTTTTTGAACCATTTCCATACACACTAATACTATATATCTGATTTGGGAGGAAATAAGAACCTTTCTTAACATATGAGTCAATACTTGGATGAGCACCCCATTTTGGTTAACTTTTGATAATATTTATGCGTTGCTTGCAGTTCCTTGCCAAAATGTTCATGTACTTTTCGGAATTCTCGATTTTTTTTCCATTTAATCATCTAATCATTAAGCTTTTTGAGCCATTAATATTTTTCAGACTCACAATTTTAATACAGTCCTTATTCAATCGTTCTATCTCCCCATCCGACTGGCATTGAATTATTTCATGTACTCCGAGAATCTCATTCATTTTTCCAACCTCCTACTATTAATTATTTCAAGGTCGCTGGAGTGGTTATATAAGTTAAATGGAACCACAGTGAATTACCATTATATGTTGCTTTTTGTAAAAGCTTTCATTATCTTCTTGATGGACTTATACCTACTAAACCCTTCTTAAGAAATAATGTGCTGTTCCAGTTGCCCTGACTACGTACAACCAGTAGGCATATGAGTATGTCGGTATAGTCCTCGCAAAACTGTATCGTCATCTTTACTTAAACAAATAGTCAACTTCGTGGGCCTTTTGATGTAGTATCATGATTCTCTATATTTTTGACCTCTTAGTTCATCTGTTAGACTTTGTGCTGATGGTTGTTTGATCATATTATCCTTGTTGAGTATTTCTAGAGTTCCTCATGATCGTTTTAGAAAACATTGCATATTGGTTGAATATAGATCGGACAGTCAAATTATCCTTTTTATAACAAGTGTTTCACATCAACAACGTCTGATTTACAGGATCTTTTACAAACGGGTTCTGTTTCATATAGTATAGACGAATTGTTTCCGTCTTGAACAAGCAGATTTTTTTCTTCATGTCATCTCGTTTTATCTGTCGCTGAGCGCAATATAAATTGTGAATACTTTTGGATGTAGGATATGCCATTCTGGACTAGTGTCTGATGATACCGCATATACATGACTTCTCTCCAAATTCTTCGTTTAGTACCAGCGGTTTCTTGTGTTCTTCCTAATTGCGATTCAAAAATTATCTTTGTGTCATGTAACTCATCCAGCTTTTTAACCTTTCAATATAGTACGAAATTATTGGCCATTCGGGTATACATAAAAGTTGTGTTAATTAAACTAACATATGCTTTGCTCTACATAATTCCCTCATCTATTCATTGGGGAAACAGAGGTCTCAATTGATTGGCAATAAATTTTTGTTCCTGCAAGCAATTACTTCTTTGACATCTTAAATAAGACAACGATTAGAATACAAATCAATTAATAGCTTATATGAAGTGGAAGCTCATTTATTCTTATATTTAGCACTTTCGTTTACTCCAATAATTCATCTACAATTAGAGGTTTGTGCTTTTTGATCCACCGCATCAATAATTCCTGTAATTTTCTTATTACAACAATACCGTTGGCAAATTTCAGAACAATTTGGTTATCAGTATTGATGCAGTGTATCTCACTCGTATATTCTTATATATATATATTATATATTATATATATATATATATATATATATATATATATATATATATATATATATATATATATATATATATATATATATATATATATATATATATATATATATATATATATATATATATATATATATATATATATATATATATATATATATATATATATATATATATATATATATATATATATATATAGTGAAATTCACCTATAACGACATTACCGAACCGAACTAAACGAAATTCGATTAAAACCCATTAAAAAAATCTTGTCTTAACTTAGTAGTACTTACCATATGTACCTAAGATTTTGTAAAGATATTAAAACTATTAAAAGAAGAATATTGTTGACTTTGTTGTATTTTTGTAAAATATTCAGACATGGTTGATTGCTTCATACATTTGTTCTGTATATATTCCTGCCCCAATTTTCTGACGGTAAAGAACACACTTTTAGTGAGCTTGCGACAAGAATTGCACATAACGTTTGATAGTGGATATAGTGCTTCGCATGTTTCAGTAACGGAATAAAGGGTGGAATAAGAGGGAGGAATAAACACAGTATTATTATGAGCGTCATCATCATTTTCCTTGTTAGTGTCATTGATGGATATTCTAATCACCTCGCCTTCAATATCTTCTAATGTTACTTCTTCATCGGTTAATATAATTTATCAACGGTCACAAAATGATCCCAATTTTTTTATCTTGGACATATGCTCCTATGAGAGCAGACAATTGGGTTAGTTCATTAAGTGGAATTTCATCATCTTCGTCGTATAAATGAGTGTCGGTGTGAGGATTACTCTTTAAACATGATCCGGCATGTTTAAAGCAGTTAGCTACTGTTTAGTTACTAATCCGATAACACGCTGTAGCAGCCATTTCAACCGCATCTATCAATGTTACGGCCGTATTGTTAAGACAATGTTTTGATCGTTATTAATTTTTTGACCAATTTTTTATAAGAGACTACGTCTGTAATGGCCTCTAAAGCTTTTTATAACGCCTTAATCCTTCGGCTGTAAATGGATGATGTGTTTGGTGGCAAAAATGCTTACTTAAAATGTGAAGGACACTTGTCGATTACTAATAAAATCTTGTTTTTATTTTTAATCAGATTGGCGTTCCATTTCCGTAAATAGCGCTCGAAAATTTCGAACATCATCCAATCCTTTTATTTCCTGTATATTTGACAGGTAAGGCTTTAATGTTTTTAAAGCACCTGGGTGATCTAGTTTTTGCTATAACAAGCAATTTTTTTTGTCATTACCAGGACCAGCCATGTTAGCTCCTACTAACAAAGTTATTTTCTCCTTAGAGATTTTGTCGCCTACACACTTTCACCTCTGAACTTCAATGTTTTTTCTGGTGTCATTTTATAAAACAAACTGGTTCCGTCGATGTTTTAAATTTCACTTGCTGTGTATCCAACTCGAAGTTTTGGCCAAACAGATGCTATCCACCCTAATGAACATCTGCTGACACGCCAGAAAATTTGCCTAAAACAAATTTGTGGCGCTGTCGGTGTCGAGATCGAAAAGCTCAACTTTCTGTACATTTGAATTCCTTATTCATTATTCTTTCTAATTCTTCTGCTTTGGTTTTTAGGATTGGACCAATATACATTTTTAATTCTCTGTTGTATAAACCATTTTAATAATGATTTTTCCATGGCGTAATTTTTCAATCGTAATAAACGAAAAATATTTACAATTGTAGTGCAATATAGGTCGTAATATCCAAATTGTCGTAATACCCGAAGTCGTTTTAAGCGAAAACTATAATTCTTAAAACTATAATATCGCTGACTCTATTTAACTTATATATATATATATATATATATATATTATATATATATATATATATATATATATATATATATATATATATATATATATATATATATATATATATATATATATATATATATATATATATATATATAAGTTGAATATAGTCAGCGATATTTAAATATTTTACTTCCTGGAAGAAGTCTAATATTCGCCACCCGCTCCAACCCATACCCATATTCAAAACAATTTTTCTTACAGTCACGAAATCCACTTACATACTTCCCGTGAAAATCCAAACTTTAAAAGAATTTGTTGTAATTCCCATGGCACTATACATAATCATAAGTAGAGGGCTGTCCAAAAATACCGTAAATACTTTCATGTTATCCTTTTTTCCTTCTCACACAAAATGATCCACACACTCGATTGCAGAGTGGTTCTTTCATGCTGGCAACAAATAATTTCCATTCATAAACCATTCGATTCGTTCTTTCATTATTCTATTTAACCATTTTTATAAAAACATTTAAAAGACATATGCTGCTATAATTTGTTGACACATTTCTATCCCGTTTAGGAATGGGCACCACTCTGCTTTCTTTCCATTTATCTGATATTTTTGAACTCAACCACATATTATTTATTTTCTCAGAAAATTGTGTTTTGCTGGTTCACTAACCAACTGAACCATTTCATAGCTTTCACAATTCGTTCCTGGAGTGATAGAGTTGTCAAACATTCATCACACCTTCTTGCATTCAAATTTTCCATTTAATTTTTCATTTTCTTATATTCTGTCGCCGTGGTCTCGAGTTCAATTCCCGCCGTTGACCAAATAATTAACATGCCACCGGATGATATAAAACGCGTTTGTGTGTAAAAACATTCGTTGGGCGGACCACCTACAATGTGCACCAATCGTTAATATTGGTTCATAAGGTCCCAGTTGAGATGCGGTAAGGGCCGTTTACGGCCTCTAAGCCATAGATTATTTTTTATTATATTCTTTAAACTTTATTTGACCGATTTAAATCACTTCGAAATTTAATATGTTTGTAAGAAATTTCTCACCTTTTTCACGGTTCTCACTTACCACGGTAGTCACATTTAATTTTTTACCATTCTATGTGCTTCCCATAGACTATGTGCTTCCCACAAAAGGTAGACTCTCGACTACGGATTCTAAAAGTGGTGATTATCTTCATCTCTCGAGGTCTCCATGTTTTTTTATAAATCGATTCGATCGCTGGATCAGCCAAATTATCCTCATTAAAACAAGTGTTTCAAATAATCTCAGTTTGGTCATAACGTGTGATTTACTTCATCCATCACAAACTGGTTAATTATAACAAATTGTGTTGGGGTTGAAGAAAAAAA
This sequence comes from Tipula lateralis, assembly GCA_963932295.1. NCBI lineage: Eukaryota > Metazoa > Arthropoda > Insecta > Diptera > Tipulidae > Tipula > Tipula lateralis. The sequence goes on from OZ010738.1 coordinate 56,115,868, forward strand.
GTTGTGTAGATCTTTATCTTCATGTAAAGTCGTTTTGTCTTTTGCGGCTCGCAATATAAATTGTGAATACCTTTGGTTGGAGGATATGCCATAATGGACTATATAGTGTCTAAGGATACCGTGCATAGATAACTTCTCTCCAAACTCTTCGTTTAGTATCGGTAGTTTCCTGTGTTCTTCCTTATTGCGATTCAAAAATAATCTTTGGGTCATGTAACTCATCCAGCTCTTTAACCTTTCCATACTGATCAGTTTATTATTTTTCCATGACAGTTTTGTTGATTCGTCAGCTGTTTTTAACTTAATGAATGGTTTCTTCCAGAATTCCATTTCTAGGGCCAAAGCTGCACTTCCGTATGTTTTCTACTCATATAAAGCTTGTTCATCATCGGCGAGAATCCCGTAACCGCCTTCTCTTTTGCAGTATTGTAACCACTGGCTAAATAAGATTAATTATAAACTAGACTACGTGATCTGATGTGATGAACGCTTGTTGATGTGAAGTTGAGCTTTCTGATTCATACATAAATCTGATTCATATTGTTTAAACAGTATAGCTGTTGGCAATGTTAATTGTGATCATTTCTGTGTGTAGGCTATACTCCATGTTGCACCAATGTCTGATAATACTCTACATAACTTTTCTCCAAATTCTCCTTTACGTACCGCATAGCGCTTTCATGTTTTCAAATTAAAAAATTAATATTATCTGTGGATCGACGATTAAAGCCACTATATAATCGAACTACGTTTTGAATGTGAGAAGTGATGCAGTTTCACCGATTGATGTGCCATCAATGTATGCTGTATGCTGAATGATTTCATGGTATGGGACGTCGTTTAATATTGATATTGCTGAAGATGCAGATGAAAGACGAGTTTTAATGGTAAGATTGAAGAAACTGTCCAACCCAGCTATGGAGACACAAAAGATGTGCCATAAATAAACAAGAAAGATGACCCTTCGCTAGAACAAAGTTCGATAAAAGCTAGATAAAAGCTCGAACCACTGACGAATTAGCCAATCTACAATTGGTCGAGAACAACACAACATAAGCTGCAACAGTGAGATAACATACTTCAAAATTACTTTAAAATAATCAAATGATTGAGCGATGCTAGGGAATGCTCATAAACCACTTTTTTTTCCGGTTTTTACAGGCCATTATTGGCCCGTACCGTGTCAACAATCTGATTCTATCGGTTTCGATCACGAGCCAGCTCTTCATACTGTTGCAAGCAGTTGCAAGATGCCAGATCGCTCTCTACGCCGGGGAGCCATCGTCGCCGACAGCGACCTCTTCGCCTACCGAAAGGCGGTTCTCCCTTCAAAGATCGCTGTATCATTCGTTTCGGATCAGCACGCAGAACGTGACCGAGCCAGCGTATTCGCTGTCCTTTGATTTCATGCTCGAATGTTAGAAGCCATCTTTCGTACTCATCCGTCAAGGTCCAACTCTCACATCCATACATGACAACGGGTCTGATCAGCACTCTGTACAGCTTCAGCTTATCCGTATTTGCAAGATATTTTGATTTCGGCAGTGGACGTAGAGGATACAAAGCCCGATTGCCAGCGGCAAGGCGAACCTTGATATCCTCTCCCACACTATTATCGTGAGTAATGAGAGATCCAAGATACTTGAATCTCATCACTCCTTCAAACGTGTGGTCTCCACTACTGAAATCACTTGCGTCTTGGTCTCGAAAACCAGAGATCAGATATTTGGTTTTGGACTCATTGATTTTGAGACCAACGGAAGCTGAAAACTGTTCCAGTGGATCAAGTATCTCTTTCACTCCGTTGCCATTTAATCCAATCACACAGATATCATCTGCATACGCAAGAAGTTTACTGGATTGTCGGAATAAGATATTGTCCTGAGGTGTTGCACTTTTACGAAGGATGTATTCCAACATGAGATTAAAAAGTATCGGGGCAGCGCATCTCCTTGTCGAACACCAGTAGTGATTGCAAAAATTCTCGATAGCCTGTTCTCAACTTTGACACAGCATTGTGACTGCGTTACTGTCATTTTACAACGATGTACATATTTTTTGGTATTCCTAAATATTCAAGCGCATACCATAGCCTCTCTCGATTGATCGAGTCATAGGCTTGCTTGAAATCTAGGAATACGTGGTGTACATCGCGAGATGTTTCGTAGTACTTGGAAAGAATCATCCGCAGTGAAAAAACTTGATCAGTGACTGACCGATTTGGACGGAATCCTCCTTGGTAGTAACCGACAATTTCCTCCGCTAACGGAGTTATTCTTCCCAAGATTATGTAAGACAGTAACTTATATGCTGTGCAAAGGAGAGCTATACCGCGATAGTTCTCGCATTTCATGCGATCACCCTTTTTGAATATTGGGCATAACGCGGCCACTTTCCATTCGTCAGGCATAACTTCATTTCGCCATACCAATCGAACAAGGTTGAAAAGACAGTTCCATAAAGTTAGCCCTCCGAATATCAAGAGCTCTGAATTAATGCAATCAACCCCTGGCGAACGATTTTTCTTTAATCTCTGCATGGCCATTGTGAATTCCTCATAGGATGGATCCTCAATGAACATCTCCGCGGTCTGTATTTAAGGGTATTCAAATACAGTTTGTGATACATGTGGAACATTAAGAAGATCAGAAAAATGTTCACGCCATGTATCGAGTACCGCATCGACGTTAACACAGAGGTTTCCTTCCTGGTCCCGAATGGCAGTTGACCGAGATCTAGGCCCTGTGGTTGGGAGGCAAACATGTTTCGTAAATATTTCGTACGAAACATGAGATCCATAGAATACCACCACAGTATCCAGAGCTTGTCGTAGGAGGCGACTAAATCTGGTTGGATCGCTGGGCTGACGACCCGCATCCGTAAAAACCAATTACAGTTAAAAATGTCAACATAAACCACTTACAGGAAAGAATTACCAAGACGTTTGGATGCCGATAGTAAATATAGATTTCAAATTAAACGACAACTCAAAATTCTACATGATACCTTATAACAGAAAGTAGGCATGGAATCAAAAATGTTGGTCACTCATACAATCCATGGTTATATGAGATGACTATTGCTTAGAGAAATTCCAAAAATCGAGTTTTTTCTTGGATTCTTAGAGGACATTACACGCATAACAACATTTCAATTTCTAAATTCTACTGATAAAACGCTTTTGTATCAGTGAAAACTCGCTTTTTTTGGTGCTATCCGTCACTCAGGCTATATTGGCCCATTTTGACATCCCTTTATATTACTTTACGTTCCGGCTATAGTACCATGTCAGCCTATAGTACTGACATATGGAAGATGGGACGGCACAGTTCATTCACACCACCGATCGCACCGCCCAAACGATCGATGGTGAAAATCCCTTTTCCACCCCGCAGCTTTTTAACTATTGCGCAATAAAGGTTGGTTTTAACCCTTACTTCAACGCAAGATATTTGAATGCCTCTCGAAAAACATTAATCTTATGCATCAACTCTTTTTAAGGGAGCTGGTCTTTGCTCTAGTCGATATTTATTGTCTTCTTATTGTTACGATTATAAGGGCAGAACAGTAGTTGTTGTTGAGCAAACTAAGATTGTGGTTGTCACGTTAATTTGATTAATTTATGAGGTTTGCGTCACAGGTCTTCCTGAGATTCTTTGTTGAACTCGGCTTTATGACCAATCCTCCGATGTTGTTTTTGCTCCTTAGCTGTTTCATCCTTGTTAACCAGTATACAGAGTCCTTACATACTCCGATCAACGAATCGATTCATTCAGAGGTGAGGCATGTATTTAAGTAACTATAATTAAACCACAACATAATTTTACCTCAATTGGTTTTTTCTTAAAACCCAAAGTCTTTCAACAGAATCTTAAATAATTTGCTACGAGAAAACTCACCTAAAATCCTCTCATCCAGGCTATATTTGACCTATACGTCCTTCCACAACCAAATAATTATTTCTCGTTTAATTTATTTTTAAACAACGATAAATTATCATAATTTTATTACAATCAACAAAGATAAAATTTGCTCCTACTCTCTTACGTAAATGTTTTATAAACCAACATGATAAAGTTTTTTTTTGCCATGTCTTGTGAAAATTAAAAGGAAAATAGAATTTTCATTAAGAAAGAAAATGAAATTAGAAAATATTTTAAACTTTTCACAAAATTATTGTTTGGCAAAAAGTTTATTATTTTGCACAAGTTGCAACAAAAAGTTACTCATTCACCTGAGAATGTATTGTGGTGTGTGTGATAGTTATATAAAATTGATATAATTAAGAGGTACCCTGTGTACATATAATTTAAGTGTCATTAATTAAATCATAATTGCATGCATGAAGAACACATTACACGCATAAATTGTATGTATGTACATTGTACATCGTGTAAACAACGTAAATTATCCTTATTGGTGTTACATTTGGTGTGTATTTCATCCCTTCGAGGGGTAGTCGAGTAATACGTACACAAAGAACAAGCACAACAAAAAAAAATTGAAAATATAATTTTCCCCGGAGACAGATAAAATTTTATTTAAATTTTTGTATGTTTTATATCTGTGTGTAGCAACAATGTATAACAACAACTCTTGTACATATTTATATACATGTTCACCAACCACTATGGCCTTAAAGCAGTTTAACTTAATCCAATGTTTAATTATGATAAATATTATCGTTTTATTTTTACAATAAAACAATTTTAGGTATATAAATGCTATACAGACCAGGAATCCTCGCCCACACCCTCTCGATTAAGTCAAACAGTACATAATATTAGAGATTCGGTTGAATGTATAGATAAAAGGGTTTCGTACTGGAGTACCCAATCTAATTGAATACGATAAATCGTATACAATGCTAATATTACGGGGGGTGCGCATCAACCGCCCTGATACATAGATACGTATATACACAAACCCAATCAATTAGCATTCAAACTATTTGAGGAGAACACTGTTCAAACTAAACACTTTTCTCGTATTTGTCTTTTTGATTTATCATAAACGAAATCCGAAACACAAAAGTTTCCAATTCATTTTCAAAATAAATCCGAAAGCACACACACATACACATACAAAGTATGAACAAGTTTGAAATTGGTTGGTATAGGATACACAGATACATATAACCAAAAAAAAAAGCTTTCTCATGGGATAATCAAAGTTTTGATTTTGGGTTGGGAAAAATCAAAACTTTAAAATTCTCAGTCGAAGTTTTTTTTTTGTAAAAGTTTTTCCCAAATTAAACAAAAAAATGCCACAACAATTTTCTTTTACATACAAATTTTAAGCTTTTATACGATCGTACATATACATATAGTTGTACTAAACGATATAAAAGTTTTGAGAAATTTTCCGATTTCAAAATTTTCTATTTTTTATGCTCGATTTAGAAATGATATTCCCAATTGTCATGTAAATAATATTGGATTGGTTTAACTAGATTTGACAGGTTTCTGAACACACTGTTATCGCGGCATCGAGCTACTACATATTTTGCGTTAGGAACTAATGACTTCAACTGAACGCTGTTACTGTTTGTTCTCGTACTGGACTGGGCTATAGTGCGAGGCTGAAATAATATACAGCATCAAATGGCAACAGACAACCTAATCACATCTATGCCCGAACATGGACTTAAGCTATTTGAGTTTAGAGACACTCGTTAGTCTTAAAACGAAAACTTTGAATCCCATGACGTTTTACACGTTGAGATCTACCCAGAAATCCGTCAGTTGATGGATTCGTTATAAACAATCAACAAAGGACGTCAATTCATCAGTTGAATTCAAAAAACTGATGTTGGCTAGCTGCAAAACAGCGATTAATTCTCAAGCGGAAACTGAAAACCGGACAAAGAATTCAACTTCCATAGATGTTCGAAAAATGAATTCGCGCTTTGCATTTTCAGTTCGAGGTTTCTGCAGCGTTACCGAATACCTATGTGCATTAACCGTTCCTTTTGTTACCCGTCATGGCGTTACTAATGATAGTATTTTCTCCTTTAATTCTGCAGAACATTCGCCATTTATAGAACACGCAGAGTTTGCAACATCATTGCGGTGTTGTAGGCTGACTAGATCTTTCATAAGTCTCGATTTTTGTATTATTCGAATGGCCGCTCAACAAGTCATTAATGTAAAACAAAAACAAAGTTGGTGACAAAACTGATCCTAGAGGGACTCTGTCATTTGAGGAGTGTATCGTTGGTGATCTCCCATTTAACACAACGTTGATCTTTCGGATTTTGAGAATGCTTTTTATCCACTTGATGGTCATCAATTCCAAGCCGTATATGCCATAAATTTACAAATGAGATGATCATGCCAAACCTTGTCAAAAGCTTTGGATATATCCATAGCGATTGCAAAGGCTTTTCCGTGGTGTTCAGGGGCGCGATTGCATTTGTTTGCAGCACACGTCAAGAGATCGGTTGAGGAGCTTCTTTCACGGAAGCATATTGTTGATCTGAAATTATTTTATTAATCTCAAGATAATGCACCAGTTGTTGGTTAATGCATTTCTCAAAAACTTTAGCCACGGCTGACACCATTGATATTGGCCGGTTGTTTGAGAGGTCAGTTTTATCACAAACACGTTTAAGAGCCGGTTTCGGGTATTTACCTTGCTTATAAGAATGGAGAAAAATTTTAGTTAATATTGGAGCCAAGCCATTGGCAAACTCCTTCAATATTCGAACCGGAATTCCGTCAGGTCCAGTGGCCTTATTTATGTCCATTGTCTTCAGGTTACTGAAGACAATATCCTCCGAGATGTTGACAGGATCCATTTTGGTACCACAATATGGAATTGACGGAGGTGTAACTCCATCGGGGACAACTAAGGTCGAGTTCGAAGTGAAAACGCTTGCCAGTAAGTCGGCCTGCAAATATGGATCCACCACCAAAGCACCGTCTGCACATTTTATTGCTGAAAAAGATGTTTTAGAAATATTGGCAACCGATGCGACCATCTGGTAAAAGTTGCGATCGGAGATTTTCAACTGGGAAGCCTTAGCGGCTTTCTTGTTGTCGACTCTTTTCGCTTCCTTAGCACAGATTTTTTTACAGTTTTTACGTGTGGCGTTACATACTTCAAACGAAATTTCGTTGCGCTTATATTTCTTGTGAGCAGATTTATTTTGTCTGGCTGCTTTGGCCGCTTCTTTTGAAAAGATTTTAAAATTAGGATTGGGATTGGAAAAGGATGATGGGATATATTTATTCATTCCATGTAGACCGGTTTCGGTGAAATTGGAAACGGCGTCGTCTATTTGATTGTTATAAAAACAATGGCTTTCCCACGGGAAATGTTGAAAAAATGACCGTAACCCATCATTGCCAGCCTCGTTAAAATGCCATTGATGCCTTGGCTGCTATCTAAATTCTGGTGGTGTTGTGACCGATATTTTTATTGTTATCAGGTTGTGGTCAGAATTTCCAATTCCAGCCTCGACACGCGCTTCCATGGAATGCGGAATTGTTGTAAGACAAAGATCCAGAATATAACTGCTTGAAGAATTTTCACATTCAAATGTGGAATCACTAACAATCTGCGTAAGGTCAGGCGAAACAGCAAGCCACTCCGTCTGACGCACAGCAGAGTTCGTATTTTAGTGATTCAACCATTCTTTATGGTGGGCATTAAAGTCACCAACCATAATTAATTTGTAGTAGGGATAGTGATTGCGAATGTCATCACATTTGTATGACAAAACACAAAACTTCGAAGAAATTCATGGTTTCTGAATCCATTTGATTGGGGGATCTAGATAAACTAATTAAAAAAAGGATTTTATTAGGGAGGGATATTTTAAGTACAATAGTTTGAGCGGTCTTTGAGAAAATTTCGTACTTCTGATGTCGAGTACTTCTGATGTTGCAACTCGAATGCTTGTTCGACCTGGTAGCGCTTGAAATTGAATTCGTTTTCGTAGATGTTATGAGATGCTTTTGTTTCCGTTAGCACTAATATGTCGGATCAGCGTGATTCGAGATGTTGCGCAATTTTTATTAGTCACGAGTCCAAGGACATTGGCCGAAGAGGCATTTCTAAAAAATAATAAACTGAACGTAACAACTTAAAAATTATAGGAATAAAATTTCACGACCATCCAACCATTTTAGTCGCCTCTTACGACATGCATTGGGTACTGTGTTGAAATTTTATGCGTTGCTCCAACCCTCCAACCACTTCACCCGCAGATAAAATTACAAAGCTCATATAACCAGTACCATGAGACAGCCCTAATGTGCCCAAGACAAGCAATTACATCAGTTTTAAATCAAACACCTTCGGTTAAATACATATACTGTCTAAGTAGGAAGGTCAGGTTACTAGTTGCGAGTCTCTTTTGAACTAAAATATTTTTACGGTATAGCTACCAGTCGATTCCAACCAGCAAACTCTAGGTACAGTAACAACTAAGTAAGTTAATGATGACTCAACATATAAAGAGCATAAGTAATATCAAGTGCTTAAAATTAAGTAACGTGAAATGTTAAAAAAATTATGTTTAAACAACCACAACTATATTCCTTCTATTGAGCTTGTCAGCTCATTTACACAAGGATGTGCAGTTTATAGGTTTCCTTTAATCCTTGAGACCTGATATGGAAAGGCCACGAAACTTTTCTTATCCTCCATATTGCTATACATTCGTTCGTTATTTAAATCATTGGTATGCACTGAGTGAGCAATCCTTTCGTCCTATTTTTTAATGTTATGCACTGACACACAGTTACATACTTTGATGCTTGAACATTTTGATACGACTTGACATGGTGGAGTGCAAAGACCTATACAAAACTAACCGCCCAATAATTTGCGAAATTTTTCAACAGAAACTTTTTTTGTATTGATACAGGAGCAGATGTCTTGCTTCAACGAAAATTCATAGCACGACTCCTCATTTAGTTTATTTGCAGCAAATAGCTTCACAGTAAACGCTTTCGAAACCAAAATTTTTAAACTCGACTTTTGACTGCGTCACGAATTCTCCTGGGAGTTTGTCGTTGCTAAAGTGTTTATGCATATTATCGGCTCGAATTTACTCAAGAACAACGGTTTGCTAGTGGATATACAAAGACAACGTATAAGATTCACTAAGCTCTTTGTATTTACACAGTGCACTTACGTCCAACTTTGGTCCTACTAGGATCGACATGTCAGCAACGAACCCAGTGTCTTTAACATTATTTCAAAATTTCCTGCAGTATGTAATTAACGGAAACATTAACACCGATATAAATGAGAAACATACTGGCTTTCGATTGCATGTCAGCCCGGACGACTGGCGCCTGACAAACTCATCAAAGTGAAGACAGAATTCGAACACATAATGAAATTCGGGATTTGCAGATCTAGTGGTAGAGATTTCCAAGCACTTCATCGGATTACGATTCCGGACATTTGTATACCCTGAAATTGAGATTTTACATTTTATTTTTTTATTAGTATAAAAATTTGAATTGAAATGAAAGTCAAAGCCAATTCTTCTTGAAGTTCGAGAAGTATCACGATTTATAGCTATCTTCTGCACATCATACAATCAACTAATATATACATTCACTTACACTAAGTATTGTTCGATGCCACAATGCTGTACCAATGTTACTAGAAACTTTGACCATTAATTCTGGTGTTTCAGAAAGAGTTGGGTTGTCCAAAATAATTATCTATACCTTTGGAATTTAGCCTTTGTAAAATTGGACAACCCTAATACAACTTTACGTTTCTGCAATCCAATCTAGTTCAACTACCTGTCCGAGACGTTGTGGTAACGGAAAGAAACACCAATTGATTGAAAGACCAACTTCCGGTGGTCTCAAAATACACAAGTTTAAAACCAAATATCTTATCTCTGCGTTTAGAGACCAAGGCCCAATAGAATTCAGTCGAAGCGGATATAAAAATAGGATCATTTACTATTACTTTCTACGTTCACTATTTATATTTCAATATCTTGCTAATGCGAATGAGGTGAAATTGTGACCAGACTAATTATCTTGTATTGAGGTTAGTGGGACTTTCACGGACGAGTATTTGAGATAACTTTCGAAATTTGAGGTCAGAATTTTGAGTGACAATTAGGCACATCTTAGTAAACGTAACCGAATAGGTGGTGATTTTGCCAAACTTATAAGTTTATGTAAAAGTTTATTTTCATCTATAGCCATATATGACATTAGAGCCTACCCACAGGAACCATTTATTGATATATTTGTGAAATTTTTGGTGACCTTCCTCACAAATTGGACTTTTGTATACAACTATTTGCCGTGTTGCACCGTTCCTTCTTTCGAATTTGAACCATTTTCTAATTTCACAGTCACTTACTAATTTTAAATTTTGATGTCATCTTGATTGGCGATAAATGTGTGCCGTAGCTTCTTTCATCGACTTAACGTCGTGTAAAATTGATATGCAGAACTTGTTAATATACATCAATCGGTTTGGTTTTTTATTAGTCACAAGTTCTTGACATAAATTGATTCGTATGTCATATTTGACACAAAATGTTATATCCAAAACCAAGTGATTTGCAATGTAAATGCGATTTGATTCGGAATAAGTGACATATAGTGAGTTATAGCCAAACGTTGTGATACTTCAGTAAACAAATAATCAAGACTTCATAGAGCTTTAATAAAGCTTTGATATTAAGCAATGAAATTAGGCTGGTGTAGTCGGGTTCTAACTGAATTAAACTGGGCAATTAACAATTTGAATGAACAAGAAATTAATTTTTTTTAAATTTATGCATCAAGATCATTTTCATATCAGGTTGCTTTTGGAATCAAAGCCATAATGGTCAGTTATCATAATAAGCACTTTTGGGTAATTTAAAATTTTCATTGGCATAATGGTTAATTGTGCTTCTGGACCTGGGAAGTACTTGTACCTCTGCAGCACAACTGGACTATATACAAGGTAAACAAATTACGGCAGGCAATACCAGTAGTCCCAAAGTCATTTGCTTCGTGGTCCTATATTAACATGTAGGAAACTCCTCTGTATGCAGCAGGCTTTCATCGACTACACATAATATTTTGATCCTATCGGTTGTGTAAAGAATTTTCCAGCATACTACTAACACTACCATTAATTAAAGCTGCATTTTTCAAGTCGAACAATCTATCAGTACAATTTTTGCACTGTGACTCACTTCATGTAAGGTTCACCGACCAAATGGCGCACGGGTTAAAGATGCGACAGTTGGGATGAGAGGAACCGGATTTGAAGTCCGATAAGGTCCGATGTTGAGTATAGAGTACATGGGCCGACCCATCGCTTCCACGTTTGTACAATAGGCTGCAGCCCAGGATCTATGAAATGTGTGACGATTCTATGTAATTAGTTTGGTTCAGATTAAAACAGATAATTTTGCTTTATCAGATAACGCCAGATAAGTACGGTTTTTAACACCTCATAGAAAAACATGTACATATACATGTACTTGTATCAGTCGTATAGGAAGCGGAGTATAATATCCTGAAATACCACTCTCAAATTTTTTCACTGATTTCAGTGTTGGTGGTGTCAGGAATATACAACTCATTAAAAGCTCAAAAAAGATGTGAATCACTTATAAGAAAGTGAGTATTATGGTTAGCATCCGAAGCTAACCTAACCTAATTGGTAATGGAAATGACGACAAGATGGATGCCTATTCAATATATTGCACTGTTATCCAATTGCGCGAATCGAGTTATTCAATTGCGTCACATCGGGTCATTTCACCCTCTCTATTAATCTTCTCACAACGAGTTAATTTCTCAATGCCTGGTCATATAAAATGTAACAATGTAATATAAACAATGAAACTAGTATGGTAGAAAGTCAATCTAGACCAAATACACATATCAAAATAATTATAAATCAAATATCCAGCTTATCTCGAACCAAAAATCATTTGCACATATAAATCATTTAAATTTCAATAACTCTTTTGATATCTCAACCAAATCCATCCAAAAACATAAACAATCACCTTATAACTCGTACCCTTCCCATGTTATAACAAATCACCCAGACCCCTTAAAAATTTATTAAAACAAAACTCAATCTTTCCGATCAAAATTTCGTTCTCGTCCTAGTTAGTCTATACTTTATGTATGTATATTCCATTCGGAATAATTTAAAAATTTTTTGACATTCAATTAAAAGTTAAACACACAACAAAAAATATTTTCAAAATTGAAAAATTTTATTTTACCTCAAAATTTTCCTAAAACACATATACTGTGTACGTACGTACGAGTATAGAACAACAAATCCATAAATATTAATATTTACATATTTAAAATAATTATTTTATTTGATTTATGTCAGTAAATATAAATAAAAAAATTTTTATTTTTATTTTTGATAAAATAAACAAAATAATTAATTTTTAAATGAATGTAATAAAATAAAATATATTTTGAAAAGTTTACTGTTCATTATACGTATACTGATTTTCCCGCCTTTTCATTTATATACTATGTTCGAGTATAATATATGCTTATTTGGCATATAAATAAATTGCATTTTGACGAGAATGGGGCAACACCTTACCGACGCGCTGATGTGCAGCGAAATTCAATTTTATGCACTCGAAAATCGAATTATTTGTATTTTTGGATGAAATGTTTTTTTTGTTTGGTTATGAACATAAAATAACAAATTGATGTGTATATGGACCATTAACTAATAAAACCGACAGGACTAATATAATTTGAATGGTTGTTTTTAATTAACCCTCGGGTATGGTGAAACTGTGGTTATATAATTAGTTTGGTCCAAATTAAAATTGATTATAAATATTTTATACTATTCTCTAGCGACCTAGAACATTATTAAATAGCATTTTATTTACAAACTTTCACAACGAGTTGGTGAGTATTGAGAATGACAAAAACTATACTGTAACTAAGACAGCTTTAAATATAATTTTTTTCAAACTAACTCGCATCTCCATCTGATGAGCATAGCTAAGTTGATGTCATATGTCATAACTCACAGAAACATCTAATATTTCAATTGGCTTCCTACTCATTTCCAATTCAGGTTGAACCACTATTCAAATGGTAAATTATAAGATGTGTATCAAATCCCTTTCCTACATATAGCTTTTTTATTTAGTAACAGTGTTAAGATGACTAGCGTGATAGTTCTTAGTTTTGATTTTGATACAATAGGTGTATTTTATTGGTATTATTACCATATATTTTATTCATACCGGAATAATTTCATTCCAACCTTTTGTTGGTTTTGGATTAATTCTATTCCACTTTTAGTTTTTATGTTCAACACCAGAGTGTTTTTGTTTCTATGTGTTGTCGCCCTTCTGAACATTTCTTTGTGATAAATGTCATTTTTGGCAGTTACAAAGTAAGTTTTGGCAGTTCGTTGCTGTTTCCATGACAACTGTTACATAAATCATATAAACTATTCCGTGTCGTTTTATTGTGCACTATTTTCATTCGTATTCCTATTCCTATTCCTATTCCAGAGTTCAATAAAACGCAGCTAATATCAAAGTACATATTAAATGTGCGGTCAAAGTCGGTTAGCTAGAATTAAAAAAATTTTAAAATCCTATGAAATAATTAATATTTAAGTATAAGAAAACTCCATTTTAAGTGACCTGAACAAGAGGAAATTTAAAAAAAAAAAAAAAATTTTTTTACTGAAAAAAAAATTTGGTGTAATAATCGCAAAATAAAATTTTTCTTAGTTATGCAGAATTTCAATTAATTTATTTTTAATGTTACTTGCGTTGAAATTTTTATTTGTCAAATACGTATTCAATTTTTTTATGAAAATATTATTCGAGGTAAATTTTTTTGTACGAATTTTATTTTCTTGGTTAAAATTTTCTAAAATTGAATATTAGTAAAGCAATTGCATTACTTTAATGATTTAACACTGAAAAATTTTGATATTTAAAAAAAAAAATTAAGAATTTATACTGAAAAAAAATTTGATGAAATATAGATCTACCTTAGGTTTCAAGTTGTGAAAAATCTCTATCGTAAATTTTTTATGAAAAGAATTTTAAAGGTAAATTTTTTTATAGGAATTTTTTTTTAATTTAAAAATTGGTTTTAAATTAAAACGTAATTGTTTGGTTAAATGGTTTATCTGAATAAATTATAATCTGTAAAAAAATTTATCATTACAAATTATATTAAGGCAAAAAAAATTTTCACCGAATTTTTTTTTTCATTAAATATAATTTTTCTCACAATTTAAATATTTTACAAAGAGTTAGTAAATAAAGAATAAAGTTGAAGTTATAAAGTAAAGTTTTTTCAAACTAACAAGCAACGCTAGTTGATATGCGCAAGATGATAAGATTCACAGTCATGTGCCTTTGATTGGAGCAGAAAGTAGTTTAGAAAACACCATCAATTAAGCTGACAGAGACACAAATATTTCAATTAGTTCCAAACTCATTTCCAATTCAGTCAGATCCACTATTCAAATGAAAAATTTCGACAAATTGCTACTATGTAAGATGTGAATCGTAACCATTTTCCCTATAAAAAACTTGTACAAAGGAACTCCGTTTGGCTAGTTTGGTTAGCAAGTGTGTCAAGATGACAACCACAATAGATGTTAGTTTTGGTCACGATGCAATATCAAAGTATATTGGCCCTTACCGCGTCTCAACTGAGACCTTACGAATCAATCTAATACTTGGTGCACATTATAGTTGGTCAGCCCAACAAATGTTTTTACACACAATCGTATTTTATGTCATCCGGTGCGTATTAAATTTTGGTCAATAGAGCAAGGCGTGATGAGAAAAAAATAATTTAAGAAGGCGGAAATAATTCCAGAACTCAATGTCACTACAGGCCCACGGTTCAACCCACATACACATACAGATTAAAAACACACAATCGTGAATGATGAATCGTCACCACCCCGGGAATCGAACCCGAGACCCCCGAATGACAGAGCCAGTACGCTATCTTTTCTGCCACGAGAGTGATGAGAAACTCTCTTATCCATTAACCTACATTCGGCGACAACATAAATATTTAAAAAAAAAATTTTATTGGGAAAAAAATTTGATGAAATAATCACGATCTTAAAATTTTTCTTTCGATAATTTATTATTCGTTTACTTGCGTTAAAACTTGGTTTCTAAAAGACACGTAACTAATTTTTTTAAGCCAAGATTTTTTAAGCTAAATTTTTTTTATAGGAATTATGTTTTCTTCGTAAAAACTGTTTAAATTGTTTTAAAATTACATTTTGAAAAATATGGAAGATTTAGATATTATTCCAATTTCATAAATTTTTTTTAAGAATTTTTACTGGAAAAAATTTTTTTGTAATATTTACCTCCTTAATAATTAAAAACTTTAACAAATAATCTCTATTGGTTAGTAGCATTATACATTTTAAGCGTAATTTTCTATCACAAGAATTTTTAAGCTAAATTTTTATATAGAAAAATTTTTTTCCTGCTAAAAATTGGCATTAAATGAAATTGAATACAAAACTTCAGACTTATTTTTGACACGACAAAAAATTAAGCATAATTTATTAGTCTGATTACCCAGATATACTTTTTTCTGTAAAAATTGTTTCCACAGATTTTTGTTTTGTTATAAATTAAGTTTTAAGCCGCTTTTTAAAATAATGCAAAATTTTCTGTTTCAATTTTTTTTCTCTTAAATAGTTTTTCAGTAATAAAGAGGTAATTGATTTACAGAAAGTTTTCTAAAATGTTTTAATTAGTTATGATTAATTTTGAAAAATTTGTTTTTAGTTTTTCTGCGATAAATTTTTTTTCATACGATAATTTTATTAATAAAAATATATTGTTAATGCTTAACTTTTAATGGGAATAGATTTTTGAATCGATTTTCACGGATTTGAATTACATACAATTTAAGCATAGTTTTTTGGTAAAATGTTTATTCCAAAAAAATTTAATCTTTTAAAATTGCTTATTCAGAAAAAAAATTTTTTTTGGAAAAAATTAAGTAAAGTTGTGTCCCAAAATACTGGATTCTATTCTTATGTTTAAGACAATTTATAAAAAACCGATATTTTAATGCAGAATATTTAGAATAAGTTAGTTTATTGTTTTGTTTTATTTAAAGTTTTTATAGGAATTTATTCGTGGTTATGATTTGTGTTTTTCTTTATTCAATTTCTAACTACAATGGGAATTTTATAGAATTAGAGAATATTTATTTTATTTTTTTTGCATTTAAATTTTTGATGCAAAATTTTTTTCATCGAAAAAATTTTTTTTCGTTATTTCAATTTTTTTTTGGTAAGTAATGTTTTCTCACAATTCTTCATTTTAATATTTAAAAAGAAATTTATAAAATACTGTCCCATTTTATGAATTTTATAAATTTTTTATTTCAATATTTTGCTCTAATTATTTTAACTTGACTTTGATTTGAAAATATTTCGGATTTGAGTATTTCGGTTTGGATGTCAGTTTCAGAATAATTTTGAATTAATTGAAACTTTTAGAATAATTATGAATTAATTATTTATTGAAATAAGGAAATATTTCGCAAGATGATCCATAAGCGAACATATAGGGCATAAAATAATTGTTCCTTAGACTGTATGAAATTCGCCGTCTTGTTCAAACCATATATCGTCAACATTTCCCAAATCTTCTGGAACAACAAATATCCAACTAGATTGGTGTTTATATTTTAGAGACTTTTGTATTAATGTGTCTGATTTGGAAAATCAGTCTACTTTTTTTAATCCTCAGAAGTATAATTTTTTTAATTTTGGTGGATGTTTATGGAACTGGAGATAAATTTAATGATTCATCTGGACAGGATTCTGGAAGGCTTCAACCATCTTCCTTAAATGCATTTTAATTGCATTCACCAAGTAAGAGTAGCAGTAATTCCATCAAAATATAATCGAAATTGACTAGTTACCACTCCTGCTGCAGAGGCGTTCAACTTCTATACCATATAGCTTATTGGTCGTTCGGCTTCATCTGATATTTGCAGATATAAAACCGCTTTAATTCCAGTTGAACGCTGAATATAAAAACTGAGACTTTTCTATCTTTTATAAGGAGATCCATTAACGGTGCAGTAAGAATCAGTCAATAAAACGACGATATCATTGCGTTACACCCAAAAACGACGAATTTCTGTCACCTTATCTAGGCTTGCTCGGAGGCACATCAAAAAAACCAAATTTTTTTTCACATCAAAAAAACCAAATTTTTTGGAGAAGCAATTTTTGCTCTTATTTATACATTAATTGTTAAACCAGCATAATGGTCAGTCACGAAGCTGCATCTGATAGTAGTAAATGAGTTTTTCATGAAGAGGTTATGATTAGTAAATTATCCAAGTAAACAAATACCCGGTCATAAAGATGATGCGGGATAGCTAGTGACATTAAACCATTCCTGAACTGAGAGACATTATAGAGCCCAAAATGCATAGTTTTAAAATGCTAGAACGTGTGTTCGAGGATTATGAACACAATGTTCTTCTCTTTTGAGCAAGGATGCAACGGTTTTTGGCAAAAGGCATTCTTTAGATCCAAGCTCGATATGTACTTACTCGTACGTATTACGTTAACTTAACAATGATTGTATAACCATATTAAAATGCTGTCGGTTCATCATGCATATTAATTATTCTTACGTTAAATGGTTTAGACCACTCAGGTGGCGCAGTGGTTAAAGCTACGGCAGTTGGAGCGGGAGGTACCGGGTTCGAATCACGATAGGGGCAGGATGAAAAAGGGAATTTTACCATCGATCGTTTTGGCGGTACGGTCGGTGGTGGGAACGAATACATTTGAACCTCCGGTTGAGTTTAGAATCCATGGGCCGTCCAATCGTATATGTCATATCTGTAGCCTGAAATGTGACTATGCAATGCGCAGATGATTCTACGTAAACGGACCTATGGCCGTATATATAGTGGTGTCACAAGGGACCGTCGCCGGTTAAAATGTGCTGTGGCAGGCCACCCACGAGATAACCCAAGACGAGATAAGCCGTCGATGTAACATAAATAAAGTACTCAAGTTTATAGCTGCTTAGGACCACCAAAGATACATATGATGAAACATAGCATTAACCTAACCATAGCATTATAAGAACTATTAACATTCAAGCGATTAGTTGTTTAGTTGACTTACAACCTTATTTCTTATAAACTTTCTTGTTTCGACGCAGGGGTCTGCATAATTTTGTATTATGATAAGCTTCATGTGCCAATTGATATTTTGCTGAATATATTCTAATCTCCATCATTTCATATCGTGTCATGTTGGAACGCAGGAAATGCCAGTCATTACACAGCAACAACCCGATCTCTATCCCGTTTAGCATTATGACCCACTCTACACTCCTTCCATTTCTTATTTATGCGAATTTGGCTAAATGAACTCACTTTTATACGGATTTATGACCGGTAAATCCGGTCTATCAGTTAATCGGTACCCAATATCCAAATCGGTATATACCCATATATACAACAATTCATTTTCTCATGCCACAAGATTATATACAACCATCCCTTATTATATATGATTATAATGTGTTCATCTTAAATATTATATAAAATCTATATCGTTATGGGGGTTAGGAGATTTGTTACGTATTGTTGTTGTTGTTGTATTTTCTTTTGTATAAATATAACATATCACACAAAACAATGATATCAACCGAAGTAGAAAACAGTAAAAACTGTCATACTGTCATATTACGTAAAGGAATGTAATATTGTCGATGCCGATAAAATATCCCGACACATATACATACGTATATATAGTTATGGTGATATTTTCCGACATGACACAAAAGCAAACGAGGAGGAAATACGCCATATACGAGTATATAATATATCTTGGAAAGGGGATGTGATATCACAATGGGATAAAATGAATGAAAAACAATAAAAACATTTCCCTTAAATACAAAAAAAAAAAACTTAAAATCGATAAATTTCAATTTTTGGTTTAATGTTTTTCATTTCGACAACAAGAAGTGATGAATTTGCAACATTAATTAAAAAAAGCATAATCATGAATTATGTTTGTTTGTTTATCGTTAAATGCACTTGATTTGTTGATTTTTCGAATTTAGACATTTTCCTCATATAGGCAAAAAACTACTGTACACTATACATACTTTGGAAAATTGTTCTTCGAGTTGTTCATGATGATGATGACGATGATACTGATGAGATGTAAAGATGGATTATATACAATCGTTCAACGTACAACTATTTTATTTACAAAACTGATTATTTTTAATGAAATTAAATCATAACCAATTGGTTGTGGGTTTTGTTAGTTTTACGAATTTGTACAGATTAAAGGATGATGTATTGCTATATGCTGTTAGTACAGTAGATTTAAAATTTGAATAACAACTGAGACACGAACATAAATTTGAGTCTTGGGATTTGTTTATATATTATTGGAATATATGTTTAAAAATCAATAAACAATACCTGAAATACAATTTGTCTTTTATATGCTAATTTTGCGGTAGACATATAACAATTTGGCGGGACTGTATCAAACAAAATTCTGGCGATGAATATATATTCACGACTCGACGAGGGAAGACGGAATAAATT